>CM040750.1:37599385-37611885 GCA_022829145.1 Albula goreensis
AAAAAACGTTTTGTGGGAAATATATGTGCTGAAGTGGAAACATGGTTTGAATCAACGGCAATGTTTCTTTTTTGCATTACAACTTCAGTAAGAACAGATGTTTAAGTGCATTATAAATTCAGAAATATATGCATTCCCTTTGCCAGTATGCTAAGAGAGGTCACACAGGTACTTCACCCTGTGTTTTATTACACATTGAGAATTATATGCTACACCATCGCAGTTCCCTGAAATGCTCTGAACAATGGAACTCACAATGTTTTTAAAAACATTCACTGACTTCATATGATAGGTTAGAATAAATCAGGCATATTCCAAAAAATGGGTGAGATCAGAGCACTCAAAGTTTGTAGTTTCGCAGCCCTCATGTCCATTACTGTGAAAATGCTGGCCGTGTTAAGTCCTGCATTCTTTTGAAAGTGCTGGCTTTCCTTTGTTTCTTTCTCTCTTTTTTATTGTTCCTAAGAGCTGACTCTGCTCTTCTTATTTATATTTGAGTTTAGTTTTTCCCCCTCGTTGGGTTCAGATGGGTTTTTCCATTTTTCCTCACTCAAACTGTTAATTCCCACCACAAACCTCTCCCGCAGACCCACTGCGAAGCAAACACAGCCACCGTTGTCATTCCTCACACTGAATATTCAACATGTACCACATATTACCTGTTCCATCTGAGTAACCCGAAGTAAACATGCGTTCAGTGATAGTGATGATTTTAACTGACTTACCCCCTATTTTTCCCCAGCAAGTGCCAGCTGATTTTTGTCTCACTGATGTAGAGCTTAGGCCATAGCTGATAAACCCTCATGGTTTGGCATGGCTGGGGTTTTTGCATGCTAAAATGCCAGGGATTATCAGACTAACTTACCTCACTGTTTACCTTGCTGAGGCTGAGCCAATAGCTCCATTTTCACCTCAGCCATAGACAGAATCTGCACCTTCAGGATTAAAACTCCAAGAAGACCTGTTAGCCCTTGTAGTATGTGTCAGTGATCTGTGGGGCAAAAAAAAAACCCTTAGTTTTAAGACTTTTAGGGAATTTTAGTGAGACCAATTTAGCCCATAAATCAAATTCAAATAAATGTAAAGGCCAAGAGAACAGTGAAAGGAGAAAAAGAGTGATGAAGGAGGACAGTGGCTGGGTAAATACGATTACTGAGACAAAACAGGAAGCTCCAATGGTGATGAAGTTACATCAGGGCTAATGCGTTCCAAATTAAATTTGAGTTTGAGCAAAAAAAACATAATGAGAACAAATGACAACAACAGCACGAACAAACCGAATCATATCACAAAATTAAATGGGCTAACAATTTTAAGAAAAAAGCCAAACAGCAGTTTGACAACATGCCGTTAGGTTAATGGATCACTTTAGAGTTGTATAATTTAAGTGTGACAGATGCAGAGAGTGTCTCACTGAGCATGTGCAGCATGGGGGGGGGGGGGCATCGACTGACAGCAGTCATGTTTATGCATCTCTACAAAAAATACAGGCTAACACCTCACATTTTATATGCAGGGGTGCAATTATTAGCATTATTTAATACAGGTGCATTAGCACGTTCACCCTCTGCAAACATTAACAAAGTCATCAACGGCATTATTTATGACAAACTCAAATGGCTTTACTTGGGGAATTCACAACATACCCTTTATTTATCATGAGGTATCTTCTTTATAAATCAATAACTTGTATTTGCTCATATATTATTAAGCATTAATCCCATCAACAGAAGCTTAATGGATATGTTAGTTAACTGTTAATTATTCTATAAAGTAATGGTAATCAAAGTACCCATATTATAATGTGTTAAACAACACAAACCATCTGTGAGGCACTTTTTAACCTGTGTCGCTATGCCCCTTTGTCCTCACAGATATCAAATCCGGATTTATCTTGCAGACATGTGCTATCCCTGGATCCCCCTGGATTTCATACATAGTCATTTCTTATTTCCGGATGTTTTTGTGACACCTGAGTTAGCACAGTAATTTTCAGAAGCTGAATCTGATGTCAGGAGAAATGGAGAAATGTTCCTGTTTAAGAGTTACGACAGCACCGTACATTAAATTAATGAGTGACGAGTTCCCTGCATGGAGACTCTAGATATCTCTTAAAATACTGCCCGTCCAGAAATTTGAACAGCTAGGAATAAATGTGTTTTGGAGCTTTTTTTGCCCAGGGGTATGAAGAAAACTGAAAACTCTGACTTCTCCAGGGAGAAAAGTAGATTCCAGATTCGAGGAACAAATCTCTACCCAGTCAGACATTAAAAATCAATTTCAAATTAATTAATTTAACAGGTTGTAAACTGACACAAAATGAGGGACTACAACACTGTGCATCTTGCCTTTGTAATAAAAGTAAAAATCATGCAAAGGAACCAGACTCAAGACGAGGAGCCCATCCTCTTCTGATTGGCTCAGGACATGAGTTAGACAATGACCAGTGGGTCATCCAGCCAATTATCAATGGGTGTGAGGTCAAAGGGGCGGGTCTGGGGCAGGATTGGCGGCTGGAGTAGGGGTGGGGTGGGATCAGGACAGCTCACATGTCTAAGCACTACCATGTGTTTGGGAGTCTGGGGGGGAGTGGCTGTCTGGCACAGAGCGGGGGGTGGGTGGGGGTGTCAGACGCAGGTAATTACAGGAGAGCAATGGATGACCACAGAGGTACAGACAACAGATTCAGCAAAAAAAAAAAAAGAGAGAATTAGTAAATGCAGTCACTGTTTTTCTTTAATGAGCAGAAAGAGATCAACAGAACGGTTTTGACAAACTGTCAGCATTCCTACACAGCTTGGGAGAGGAGAGATGAAAGCAGAGGAAGTCTTAAGCTATTCCGTTTGGACACAAAATATGAATTTGATAGAAAAATGCCAATATACTTATTCTAAATTAAGAAATGAGTAACTGATATGCTTGTGTGCTGCCGAACATTTTTTGGCAAAAATGTTTGAATCTAATCTTTCTGTTGGCATTTTTTGTTCTCAACACATTGATGTGAAACACAATTTTATATGTGCGTTTGGCTGTGTGTTTGGGTATACATTCACTCACACATTTCTTTTTCTAACAACAGTTCATTTACTTTACGTGGCTATAACACTATAACCAGTTGATCTGTGTTTGAGTATTGACACCTTATTCCAAACTCTATATCATCTCTCAGTTGAGCCGTGCAGTGTAGCAATGTGGATTTGCAGCCCTCTGCCAGCATTACTGAAAAAAATTCCCATAATCCTGTGTGGTCTGACTAATGGGATATTTAATATTAATAAATGAATGACCATGTTCAATACTGCAAAGGTATGAAAATGTTTGGTGTATAAGTCACTATAATCACCATGGAGACTAAGTTGCTTTTTCATCTGATATAAAATTTTAAATTAGTCCCTGAAAGCCCCACAAAGCAAAATGCCATGCTTTTAAAAGCACTGCGGATGCTGCGACCCTCCAGTGCTGCAGTTAAACCTGCAGACACTGCCCCCTGAAGGACTGGAGTTAAACCTGCAGACACTGCCCCCTCCAGGACTGGAGTTAACCCTGCAGACACTGCGGCCCTCCAGGACTGGAGTTAAACCTGCAGACACTACCCCCTCAAAGGACTGGAGTTAAACCTACAGACACTGCCCCCTGAAAGGACTGGAGTTAAACCTGCAGACACTACCCCCTACAGGACTGGAGTTAACCCTGCAGACACTGCCCCCTACAGGACTGGAGTTAAACGTACAGACACTGCCCCCTGAAAGGACTGGAGTTAAACCCGCAGACACTGCCCCCTCCAGGACTGGAGTTAAACCTGCAGACACTGCCCCCTCCAGGACTGGAGTTAAACCTGCAGACACTACCCCCTACAGGACTGGAGTTAAACCTGCAGACACTACCCCCTACAGGACTGGAGTTAAACCTGCAGACACTACCCCCTCCAGGACTGGAGTTAAACCTGCAGACACTGCCCCCTACAGGACTGGAGTTAACCCTGCAGACACTGCCCCCTACAGGACTGGAGTTAACCCTGCAGACACTGTGGCTCTCCAGGACTGGAGTTAAACCTGCAGACACAGCCCCCTACAGGACTGGAGTTAAACCTGCAGACACCGCGGCCCTACAGGACTGGAGTTAAACCTGCAGACACTCTAAAGGAGTCTGACACTGCTGTACAGCTGTGAGCTGAACAGGAGTGCTGGAGTTTCAGAGTCTTTGTGTTCAGGCCGCCCCTCATACACGACTCCCTTGGTGAAATCCAGACTTTTGTATTCATTCCTGGCTGATCATCACCACAGAAACGCTTATCACATTCCCAGCCCCATAATGAGTTTTCACATCTGTGTCCCCCTGTCATTGCCGTCTGTCCGATCGCTCCTGTGAATAAGCACCGCACTATCGTCCTCGAAGGGACATCGCAACAACTCCACCTCACAGATCCACAACCCTGTTCGGCTGGGTTCACAGCTAATTACGAGTCATTGTGTGCTCGGTGCTTTTTTGGTTTGTTTGAGAATGCTGAGCTTCTTTCTTTGCTCAAACACTCTTTAAATATTGACAGAGACCGACTACACTTCATTAATTGTTTTCAGAGCGTGTTCGTGCGAGTGTGTGTATTTGCATCTGTGTGTAGGGAGATTGCAACAGTGTTTGTGTTTATTTTTCTTGACTATAGAAGAATTATGAGGAGGTTTGCAATGATAATAAGAGGCAACATAAGCAAATGGATACCTTTTTGTAATCTATTAAAATAAATTATTCAAATTCCCTAATCTAGGAGGTTTTAAGTTTTCAATTTGTTTGTTTGTTGAAATGAATAATACAGTTTGAGCCGATGTTTGTACAGAGTCGATAAGGCGAAATCTTTCCAATTTCCCTCCAACTGGGTACGCTTCTGAGAGAAACGAGACGTGAGACTCGTTAAACCTGACACTGCAGGTGTGGAACAGAGGTTTAATTAATTTACATTCTAATCATTATGGCTACATTCTGAAGGCTGTGGGTGGATTACATGCTTAGTGTTTGTGTCAAAATGTCTGATTACTCTGGCAGGAATGGTCAGTCAGTCTGCTCGTCCCCTTGAAGAACAAATTCAGGAGTCATAATAAGGTACACGGCAGAAGACAGTATTTTAAAAGTGCCACTCAGCTGAATTTCTCTTGCTCTTTTGCTGTCTGTTTCTTTTCTCGGGGAATGTGTCCCTGTGTGTATAATCCCCATACACACATTTGTGTGCAATATTTATTGTGTTGTTTGGATATGTGTATAAGGGCTTGTGTTGATCCTTTTGCTGTGTAGGGTCTAAAAAAAGCTAGTTCATTCATTTAGTATTGGATAAACACTTCTGTAGCCTTAAAATGCAATGAAGGCTATGACTCCTGGTTTACTTGGGGTAAAAGCACAGTGGGTGACCCGGCATCCTGCCAGTTAAATTTGTGCCTGTTTTATGGCCTCAGAGAGTATGTGACTGAAGGTGAGAGTGAGGCCTGACTCTGCTCAAGGTGACCATGTTTAAAGCTTAACAGCTCATTTGTAAAGTTTTGAGCCTGTCGGGTGTACACATTATTATCTCAACAGACTTTTAAGACAAAGATTAAAGCATTCTCTCCTTTTCCTCGCTGGAAGCCACGGGCCAGATTGTGCCGAACGGCTGGCGAGGGAAGGCTAATCCGGAATAAGAAGCTTTATCATCAAACCATGAACCTAAAGGGAGCCAGCAGGCCCTGTGATGGGGGCTCCTTTGCCGTTGTAGCTGTTGTGTGGTTTTCTTTTTCGGCGTGTGTCTTTTCTTTGACCCACAGCTGTTTGTATTGGGCACTGAACCCGTCCACAGTCTGTCTGGTATCAGATCTCAGTATGAGAGAGAGAGATGAAGACGAGAGAGATGGAGAGAAGCGAACGCACGATAGGGAGAAAAATAACATCTCAAAAAGACTAACAGAAGAGAGAGAGTGTCAGCAGCAGCAGGGGGATTCTGGGTAATGTGACGGGGTGTGGTCTCAAAGCACTGAGCATCCTTCTGCTCACAAACGCCCTCCTCCTAAGAGCTGGGCACCAGCTCACCGTGCGTAATGCTTGTCTTCTCCTATCGTTCCTCTCATTCCTTTCCTCCCTGTCTCATTTATCCATTTTTAACGGTTCTCCGTTTGAGAAAAATCAGACCCCCCCACCCCCCGGCACCTCTCCTTTCAACCCCACCCTCACCCATCTCTCTATCCCCTCATTCTCTCTCTCTCTCTGTCGTTCCCTCGTTCTCTCTTTCCCTCCTCCTGGCCAGCAGCTTATCAGGAAGGCCCAGCTGCCTCTGGCCGACCCGTGGAGATGCCCCCCCACCCCTCCCCAGCTCCATGATCGAGCCAGCATTCTTTCATTTCATCATTTTCTTGGTGTTTCTGTTCCCTCGCTCCCTCTCTCCCCGCACCCCTAACTCCCATTCTTAAAATTCTCCTCTGTTTTTATTTACCCTGAGCCCAGAGTGCTTTCTCTTATTCACACCCTCCATACCCCAGCCCTTTCCCTTTGGGAACATCTAAGGCATTCAAATGGAACAAAACTGGAGAGTTTAAAGAAGCATTGTGAAGCAGCATTGGTTTGCCTGTGTGAGTATGTCAGTGTGTGTGTGTGTGTGTGTGTATGTCTGTGTATGATTATGTGTGTGTGTGAGTGTATGTCTGTGTTTGTGTTTGTGAGTGTGTGTGTGGTGTATGTTTGTGTGTGTGTGTGTGTGTGTGAGTGTATGTCTGTGTTTGTGTTTGTGAGTGTGTGTGTGGTGTATGTGTGTGTCTGTATTTATGTGTGTGTGACTGATCACTGTGTGTTTGTATGATTATGCTTGTATGTGTGTTAATTTGCTGTTTGCCTTGTGTGTATGTGTGTTTGCGTGTTTGTGCGCTCACATACACACCGTTTTGGAGGTTCTGGAGTCATTTTTCCATTAAATACACACAGCAGAAGCATAAAAGGAATCATTATGTTTTAATGTTGTTTACTTTTCTTATATAATTCAATGTCCAAAGAAAACAGAATGAAACCCTATTTCAAAAACACTCAATAAAACATATAATTAATGGTAAAAATTAATTGAATAAAAAGCAGCTCATATGTGCAGTCTGTTTATCAATATATTAATATTCTCCGAGACCACTATGAGCAATAAGACATAATTAACAAAAATATTGGCTCAGAGTGAATTTTTCTATTCATTTTTCAGCTTCGAGCCTCAAATCATTTTTGAAAGAAAGAGAGAGAAAATCAACATGCAGACGGAGCGGAAATGAAATGAGATGAACCCGTCTCTCTCCATCACGGGTGAAAACGGCGTGTCATGCCTCCCCTGTGCTGTGCTCCTTCCCATTGGTCGGTTTTTCAGTGGGAGAGCGGGGGAGAGTGCAGGCAGGGTCCGTCGGCTCTCACCGCCACTTCGCAGCTGCAGATATTGCTTACGGCTCAGCCAAGCGCGGGGTGCAACCCGCGGAGAGTGGCCCGTCGCCGGCCGTCCGTTGCCCTGGCAACTGCACCACACAGCAGGCACATTGATTAATGATTCAACAGGTACCCCCCCCAAACCTGCTGCTAACCCTGGATCTGTGGACGACTCTGTCAGCACAATCCTACTCTAATCCACTCAAATTCAAATTCCATTTCCTTCAAAAAACAGAACAAGCCTCAGTTCGAAATCATATCTTTTATTTGATTTTATTTTCTTCCTCCAGCCACTTCTTCCAGAGCCCTTTTAAAGTTGATATGAGTTAAAAGGGAGAAAGGGCGAAAGAAAGACAGACACGGGACAGTGTGACAGGACAGGATGTGGATGACGGGCCCATCAGCCCGTTACGCCCAGGCCGCAACGACAGCAAAGGACATACACCCAGACCCAGACTGATCCCAGACCAGCTGTTTGCAGCTACTGCCAGGGACAGCAAAGGAAACCCACTCATAGCCAAACTGATCCGAGACCAGTCATTTGCAAAGCTCATCCCTGAGCAACGGGTTTCTATGCTGGATGAACTTACAATGAGCTGTCAATCACTAACTGGTTCATATATACATATGTATAAACACACACACACACAATACTATTCTCAGATCAGTGAGTTCCAGCTCTGAACCCTGACCAGTACATCACAGTGGTGATCTGTACAGTTCCCAAAGTGAGTTGTTTTCACCAGGCTTATGGTGGAGAGTTTTCAGTCTCTGCAAGGCCACATCAAGACTGTGGCCTCCCACCTTCGTGTCTTAAGGTCAAAACACAAGCCTTATGCCCCGCCCCCCCATTCCAGCCCCGCCGACCAAGCCACTTACAGCCGATCAGCCTGTCTCAGAAAATGTTATATTCACACCTCTCCACTCACAAAAATCAAGAAACCTTCTATTGTGTATTTCAGTTTTTTATCTTTTTTTTTTCTTTTACAATCTGAAGAACAATGAGCCCAGAGGAGAGCGCAAACCAAGCAAACACCTTTTTTTCCTGGTTCCACTTTTGTTCTGGAGGAAAATGAGAAGCAGAAGGGCACAAATAAAGGCGATGCTCCTTTGTGTAGAGCTGAAGAAGGCAGGCGGCTCCTTGAAGGATGAATGCAGACAATTCATTTCACACTGCCAGGGGTTGTGTGAGGAAGGGCCGTCCCTCTCTGTGTGCTGAACAGAGAGCTGTCAGACGCAGCAGCCAGTCGGCACAGCAAAGCGGACAAGGACACCCAACCCAGCTGCTTCATCCATCAAGCCGCCACGCGTTCGTAAACAGGGCAAAAACAAAACAAAAAAATATCCCTGCTAAGATCCAGCCCACCGCTACGCTACAAAGGGACCAAAAAAAAACAACCTGTTATGGTAATTTTATGTTTCTCCTTGCATTGTTTCACCTTTTTTTTTTCCTTCTTGAAATATTTTTTATTCCCTCATGCTTCAAAAAGGATTTGACAGATGACAAAAAAAGTCAAAAATGACCAAAGAAATAAGAAACTCCGGCTCAGCCTAACAGGCCCAGAGATATCTATATTGTGTGTTGATAGCGTGGAGATTTCCCTCGCCTCTCCTGTGAAACTTCACGCCGCATTTACGAGATTTTCCATCCTCTTTGAAGATGGAGGGCCCCGATCTTTCTCCCCCTTTCATTGCCCACGTGACGCCTTTCTCCCGCCTCAGACGGACGTCCTCGGAGGTGAGTAATCCGATCCACGGGCTCTTTCTGTCAGAGCCTGTCTGAGGAGGCCGTTTCACACAATCTGAGGTGTTTAGTGTCGAAGGGCGAGGCCACAATGCTTCACTGTGGATGGAGAGAATGTGAAACTATCCTTTCCCCCCATCCTCTCTGCTTATTTTTGTTTTATTGTGACCTTGAGTTGAAGGGCAAAAAACCCTTCAAGTTGTCTTTGCTTCACTCTTCATATGAAAAACAAAAGCCACTTCAAAGAACGTTTTCGATAAATTATTCACGGCATATGGTACCCTCCACCATTTTGTAGGTTTCTGCTGGATTGCACCCTGGGTTCAGAATCATTATGTGTGCATGGTTTAACTTGCTATGTGTTTGTTTATTTTTGTTTGCTTTTTTCTTTTGAACCATTAATACATATAAATGTTTAATATTCATGTGTGTGTCGGCCACCTGTGCCCAACTCTTTCAGAAGACATTATTCAGCCAGGAAAATGAGAACCGTGAAGCAGTGAGACACAACTGCGACACATCTCTGAAGATGCGGTTCTCAGACCTTCACCGTGTGAGACGTCACAGCTGTTTATCAGTTTGCACTGATGTAAGCCGAATGTTTCCATTTTTTCTCCTTCCGCCCATTTGCAAAGGTAAATCAAAGGCATCGGCCAGGATGATTTACAGTCACATGGTGTTAGACGAGCTCCGTACTGTGTCATTATGGTTTTAATGAGAGCTGCGGGGAGTTATGGGGAGCTTTCCCGCCATCCTGCAGCACAAACTCGCACATCTTTGAGGTCGTGATAAAACCAGGTGGTAACCAGGTGGAGCGGAGAGCACATGAGGCGCAGACACCAAAATATTTCAGCTACTGCATGTAGAAATGTAAGTATATACTGCACCAGCATTATTATTCTGTTGGTAAAGGCCGACGCAGAAAACAAAAACATAAACTGACTAAGTGTCATTTTTTCAAAATTTTCTAATTTAAAAATAAAAAACAGAACATCATTGCACTTTATTCTGTTGAGTAATATCAGGATTTTTAAAACAGAACATCATTGAGAAAACAGTCCAGTGATGAGTTTGAGCTTAAAGATCTCCCCCTTCTAAAGCTCCACAGAGACTGCGGACGACATAAAATCCGCACCTGTCTCCTGTTACTATGGGTAACGGCAACGCAGCACTACTGCTACTACAAATAATGACAGAAAAACATTACTCTTGCCATGAGACCGGCAACGACATTGTCGTCACTACAGAAAATGGGAATACAGCGCTACTGTAACTACAGGTAATAGCAACACATCAGTGCTGTAACGAAGGGTAACATTATCACAACAATACTGTTACTGGAGACATTGGCGACAGATTACATAGCTGTTACTGCAGCTAATGGCAACACAATGGTACATTTACAACAGATAGCAGCAACAACACATTCCTGTTACAACAGATATTGGAAACAAAATATGTTTATTGGCTGCTGACCGAGGTTGTGAGGTTAAACAGTATTTGTATTGTGAAACGGTGGGGTTTTGGGTGCAGTAAAGCAGTCTGCACTGTTGAGAAACGGTGGTGTTTTGGGTGCAGTGAAGCAGTCTGCACTGTTGAGAAACGATGGGGTTTAGGGTGCAGTAAAGCGGTTTGTACTGTTGAGAAACGGTGGGGTTTAGGAGGACCAGCAATGTGTATGACTTCCACTCTGGGGCGGTGAGAACTGTAGTCATTTTTCTCTTTTACCTGGTTATTACCTGAGTCAGGTGTGTCAATACTGAGCTATGCTGAAGAAGAAGAAGAAGATGATGGTAATGATGGTGATGGTGATGATGATGATGATGATGATGTTGAGGGTGGTCGCTGTATGTGATATTATGCGTTTCATTGTCTCAGGGGAGTGGGATCACTATCTGCGACTTGCAATCCACAGTGCAGCCATTTTACCCCAGAACACTCATCCACACATCAGCTGCAGTCTGACACAGACACACACCTCCTCCCACATCGGGCTTTTCTGAACAGGCCTGGACACCCCCTGGGAAGGGTGCGACGGCCATCGCCCCCAACCCCCCCCCCCCTCCGCCTGGACCCCCGGGAAGGGTGTGACGGCCATCGCCCCCCCCCCGCCCCCTCCGCCTGGACCCCCGGAAGGGTGCGACGGCCATCGCCCACCCCCCGCCCCCTCCCCCCCCCAAGGGGGTCCCGTCCCTGTCTACTCGGATGGAGCCTACAGTCCAGATTTGGCGCGTGTCCCACTCTCTGTACAGCCCAGCTGTGCAGCCTGGGGAGCATGTCTTTAGCCCATCAGAAGCACCTCTATCTCTGCCCTGTGGGAGACCATCACAGAGCGGCCTGCTGGGAGAACATTATCAATTAGCAATTCATCTCTGCAGCTTGAGCTCCGCGTCCTCCGAGACTCACGCCTTTCAGAGCCATTAGCCAAGGCTGGCAGGGGGACGGTCCCTGGCTGCGGTGAGAAATATCAGCGGACGCCTGGAACAAAAAAAAGACCCCAGTGTGAATTAAATTAAGCAGGCTTGGATTGCAGTGGTTGGTTTTTTGGGTTTTCCCAGTCGGGCACAATTCTTCCGTAACTGTGTTGTGAGATGGATCTCTTGGAGGCATGGCCGTTCTCTCCAAAAAGCATTCCTGGCCTCCAGTCAGCCCAGAAAGTGGATAAAGAATGCGCTCCACACCCCCCGGGCCGCGTACTTCAGCCTCATATTCCAAGGCTGTGACCTACACACCACTGCGTCATTTTCTGCTTTCTGTTCCAACCACTGAATCGTAAAAAAATATTAATTACTCATAATTAACGGCAAATAGCCCAGGCATTCTAATTAGTCAGATAAACTAACGCTTTCGCTCTGCCACTGTGCTACGAGGCAAAGGATTCCTTCAGAAAAAGGTGACATTTTTAATTGATGAAATTATGAACTGGCGGGGGAAATCAATGGGGTGCTAATTGCTGAACATGTGGACACACAGTCACTGAGACAAAAGAGAATGTTAGATAATGAAGGCCTAAATAACAGGAAAAACAGCAATGGGAAAAAGCTGCATTGTGTTAAAATAATAGGATCAGGGGACCACAGGTCTAAAAATGTACTTAGTTTGAGAGCCATTGGCACTGCAGTCTGTAGCTTTCTCTAACACCTTCCTGCCAACAGCAGATGCTTTTGTATGTTTTGTATGCTTATGTCCATTAGATTTTTTCACAAAGAGATGGGACTGGATTCAGTCAAACCCACTTAGTCTCCATATGCCTCAGTAATGTTGAGGTGAGGTGAGGTGCCGCCGTTGTGTCCGTATGCCTCGGTAATGTCGAGGTGAGGTGAGGTGCCGCCGTTGTGTCCGTATGCCT
>CM040750.1:37616885-37629385 GCA_022829145.1 Albula goreensis
GATATCACTTTTGTTTTTACTCTACTGTAATTACTAACATACATTTAGTATATTTTGAGTTGGTAATGAATGTTTGGATATGGTTTTGCATGCTGTTGATTTTGTTGTCTTGATAATTTTAGAGAAAGATTTACTGAGGAAAGTGTCATTTCTGATTTGTGGTTTCAAATGGAAATGTTACACCTGTGTTGATGAAACAAATCCTGCACAACGGAAATGTTTTCTCCCCTCAAATTAAATCCCTAAATCAGTGTAAAAACAGTACATCAGTGACAGGCTGTTTAGATATCGCTGCTAGATTACTTGTCTGTCATGCTAACAACTGTGATACATTAGTTATGCTAACGTGCTAAATGGAGGAGGATGAAAATATGGGTGATATGGAGGCTTTGATGCTCTGCAAAGCTACGACTCACTGCTGATACTGTTTATCAAGCATAGCACTAAAACCGTATGTAGTTTTTAAAAAAATAAATCATGTAAAAACAGTTGTGCCCCTTCTCTACAGCTAAAAACACAATGCTAATACAACCATGGTAGCAGCTGACAAAGAAAAGTACTGGTTGGTAAAAGTACCTCGACAAAACCAGTGGTTTTGTATTTTTAGACTCTGGCTATAAAAATGTGTGATAAAATTATTCTTTACGTGCCCTTCACCACCAGAGAGAAATTGATACATCACATAAAATATTATTCTAATACTATTAAAACGTCTCATTCATTGCGTACGATGGTGTATTAATGGCGGGCCGTTACGGAAGTTCCGTGAGCGATGAAGCTGAGGGTTGTGTGGCTCAGGAGTCTTTACAACGTGGGACTTGTGTAAATTAATGACCCAAAACCTGTCAGTCACTGTAGCAAGGGTAGGAGACGTTTTATTAGCTCGTAAATCTGCTTTTATGGTCGTATTCTCCTGACTTTATTTTGCCATATCATCGCACTCCCTGAGAGGGTTTTCAAATCTGATTCTAAACGATTCATTTATTTATTTATTAATTTTGCAATTATAATATGAATGCGTTGGCAGCCGCGCGGTGCTGTATCTGTCTGTCGGATTTTATGTGGCATGACAGGAGGTGATGCTGTTTTAACTGTAATATTTGTGTAATATCAAGGCAATGTTCATATTCATTAGTGACGTGGATTGTTATTAAAATGCCAAATTGAAGTGCCCCCACCCCCTCACCCGTTCATTTCAGCTCGCAGCTTATATTGGCAGCTCAGTCGGAACCCAATTTAAACATGGGGCTTGGAGAATGAGTTTACAGAAATGTTTCAGGAACATCAGGGACCATACCTCTTAGCTTTTCATTTTGCTCTGAGATAATGTTTTGACAAGGATGTTCTGCAAAAAAGTCTTTAAAACATATCGATTCCACAAAATGCTTTATGTGTCTGTAAGTCTTTAGAACAATCCTTTGTCAAAATCACAGAAAAACAGTTTAAGGGGAACTTGCCATGTAACCGTCCTCCAGTCATGAAATAAACATTTTTCAGGACAATGTCAAACATGATTTGACAATTTTCTCTGATGAAGTCTGAAGAATTGCAGATTATGTCAATGTTGCTAACCTCAGTGATGAAATGAACATGATAGGCCACCCACAATTAAAAATAATTTTTTACATGACTTCAAAATAACATTCAAGAGACACACCAAAAAATGTTCTGGGAACTTTCACACGCATACCATCAGCTTACACATGTCTCTGTTCCAGCCTTTCTGGGTTGCCAGGTTACACAGATTGTGCACATGTTGTGCAGAGTGTGAAGGGGAGATTAATCAGTTTACTCAGTCCAATATGGCAACTCTCAGACACGAATGGCTAGATTTCAGCAGTTATTGTTTCTAGATTTAAAAAATGCAGAACATTTTAAAATAAATAAATATCGGAGTTTAATGAAAGAAAAAAAAAACCAAACATGTGCAAGCAGGAGAGGTGTTCAAATCAGAGAGAATCTTGGGAAACGTAGGCCTGTCTGTGGGTATGCCCTGTGCCTGGCGTGTCGTAATCCTCAGAAATGACTGGCTGGAGAGACTGTGGACATAATTTGGGGCCAGCTGTAGGGCTATGGGGGTTTGGGGGTGGGGGTGGGGGGGTATGTACTCATCAAATGTCCAACAAGGACCCCCTTCAAAGAGGCCATTACCCAGATCGCAGGGCGGTGCTTCCCCCTGGTGCACCCCTGCGGTGCCCCCCGCAGGCAGAGAAACAGCAGAACATGTACCCTGTAATAGATAATCAGAACCCCTTCTCCACTCACGCTAAAGCCTGGCCATAAAAGAACATTCTGGACCGACTCCCTGCCGGTCCTCCTGCTGCGCTCTCAGTGATACCCCCCTCTATCCCCGCTAAACCAGGCCGCGCGTTAATAATTCATAATTCATATCTTTACAGGCTGGGGTGGGGGGGGTGTTGCAGGTGAGCTATCCAGCCCCGGCTTTGATTCCTGCATTTTGTGTCCAAAGGGGACATCACAAATTTGTAATGTTGGATTTTAGTGTCAGGAATTCATTCCAAGCCTGAAACTGCTGTTGCAGTCTAGCTATATTTGCTCAATGTATTAGAGAGAGAGAGAGCGAGAGAGAGAGAGAGAGAGAGAGGGGGAAGGAAGAGAAAAAAGCTGGCCAGCCAAAAACTCACATGTGGGGAGGCTTAATCTTGCCTGTCGGAGGATGAGTTTTTTGCAGTGAGAAGTTGGGGTGTGGGGGAGTCGATGCCCAGGGACATTACCCTTTATCAATTATTTATAAGCCATTGGATATCTAATAGCTTTGCGGGAAGATGCTGACTGCGGAGACTTTATACACAGGGACATGATTGGGTTCTGAACCCTCAGCAATGCAATTCGCCTCAGATAAATGCACAAAGCAAGTGTCCATGTCTCTCACACACACACTCACACACACTCACTCATATTTACATACACACACACACTCACAGTCTCTCTCACAAACACACACACACTCACATGCTCACTATCACACATATTCACACACACACACACACTCACTCACACACACACACACACACACACACACACACAGTTACACACTCACACAAACACACACACATACACACACACACACACACACACACACTCTCTATATACTTTCATATGATAAATTATATTTTCATGAGTTTATTTTCATTTGTTTTCTAAAACACACTTTTTGTCCAGACTTTTCATCTGTATTGATTGTACAAAAAGATGGTGTTTCACACTCAAACACAGGTTATTTTATTTCATTCCTTTTTGAAGTGTGACCTGCAAGCACACTCCAGAAGCAGCGGCTCAAGTCCGCTCTCCTCTTTCCTGTGGAGGAAATTCATTTTCCACTGGCTGACTTTCCAGCAGGTTCCACCAGAACCAGAGAACAAACTCAAAAAATAATCAAGGTTTGTCTCCTGTGCTTTATATTATATTGTATATATGTGATATAAACAGAGCCGAGTGCACTCCACCATATGCCCACACATTCTGTCTCTTGGCAGAATGAACAATTAGACAATTACCGCGCTGCTGAATTGATGGAAAGTTCCACTTGCGTTCCCTGTGAGGGTCGTCTGAAAGGGCCTCTTTAAACGCAGGTTAATGCAGGCGTGGAGGTGTTAAAGACAGAACCTCACGTGTCCAGCGCCACTTCCCGAAAGGGCAACGCTGAACCTGACCAATCAGTCAAAAACACTCGACTCAGCAGGGGAGGAAAAAGTGAAGAAAGAGAACTGGTGAGGAACAAAAGTCAGGAGCAGGGCCACGTCGTGATGCTAGCCGGATTCCGGCCCCAGAGCAGGCGCAGGCAGGAGCGAGCCAGCGTTTCCCAGGGGATGAGATGTAAAGGACAGGGACCGTATTCAGAGAGGCCCGTATGCTGTAATTACTGTCGGATTCAGCACCTCTGCCACTTCAGCTGAATAACACAGAAAAAATAAAAAGGTAAAGACATAAACTGTTGACCTTTCTCTTGTAGGTTGTTAATTACAGCAAGAGATGCAATCCAGTCCCGCCATTTGAAAAGTTGAAGTTAATTTTTTTTTTTTGCTCATGGTACAGAATGAGAGTGCTCATTATTGCAGGAAAAGTGCAAAGCGCAAGGCCAGCATGGACAAAAAGCTAAGCCATCGTTTGACGCGTTTAAAAACCGGCTGTTAAATTTCCATGGCCTGCAACCATGAAAATTATATTTAACATGCCTTAGTCTTTAAAAGCAGTCCTTATTCATGTTGAATTCTATAGAGATTTCGGCCAAAGGTAGGATGGCTTCTAGACAAACTGCTGCTTTAAGATAAATCTCTAAAGCTACTTCAGTGTTGTGCTTATAACTGTGTAATTATATCATAACTACTTTGTTACAAATGGGTTATAACAGAGTTACGACAATGTTGTAACACACTGAATTAAGAGTCAGTGGTGTTCCTGATTACACATACAGAAAAAGGACAGCCATTTTACATGCTGATGATCCTAATGTAAATATGCATGTGTTGTTGCAAAATGTAATGTCCAAAATATTACATAGCTTCAGACTCACTGTTATCTATCTATGCTACCACTCCCTGTAATACAACAAACAGGTAATTGTTGTAACTCATTGTAATTAATAAAGTATTAATGACATAAATTTACACACACACTAACACACACACAAACATACCACACTGTAACCTCTGAGCTACAAGCCCAGCTCCCTAACCATTACACTACACTGTACCCTCCGAGCTACAAGCCCAGCCAGCCCTAACCATTATACTACACTGTAACCTCTGAGCTACAAGCCCAGCTCCTAACAATTACACTACACTGTACCCTCTGAGCTACAAGCCCAGCTCCCTAACCATTATACTACACTGTAACCTCTGAGCTACAAGCCCAGCTCCCTAACAATTACACTACACTGTAACCTCTGAGCTACAAGCCCAGCTCCCTAACCATTATACTACATTGTAACCTCTGAGCTACAAGCCCACACTACACTGTAACCTCTGAGCTACAAGCCCAGCTCCCTAACCATTACACTACACTGTAGCCTCTGAGCTACAAGCCCAGCTCCCTAACCATTACACTACACTGTAACCTCTGAGCTACAAGCCCAGCTCCTAACCATTACACTACACTGTAACCTCTGAGCTGTAACAAGCCCAGCTCCTAACCATTACACTACACTGTAACCTCTGAGCTACAAGCCCAGCTCCTAACCATTATACTACACTGTAACCTCTGAGCTACAAGCCCAGCTCCCTAACCATTACACTACACTGTAACCTCTGAGCTACAAGCCCAGCTCCCTAACCATTACACTACACTGTACCCTCTGAGCTACAAGCCCAGCTCCCTAACCATTATACTACACTGTAACCTCTGAGCTACAAGCCCAGCTCCCTAACAATTACACTACACTGTAACCTCTGAGCTACAAGCCCAGCTCCCTAACCATTATACTACACTGTAACCTCTGAGCTACAAGCCCAGCTCCCAAACCATTACACTACACTGTAACCTCTGAGCTACAAGCCCAGCTCCTAACCATTACACTACACTGTAACCTCTGAGCTACAAGCCCAGCTCCCTAACCATTACACTACACTGTAACCTCTGAGCTACAAGCCCAGCTCCCTAACCATTATACTACACTGTAACCTCTGAGCTACAAGCCCAGCTCCCTAACCATTATACTACACTGTAACCTCTGAGCTACAAGCCCAGCTCCTAACCATTACACTACACTGTAACCTCTGAGCTACAAGCCCAGCTCCCTAACCATTACACTACACTGTAACCTCTGAGCTACAAGCCCAGCTCCCTAACCATTACACTACACTGTAACCTCTGAGCTACAAGCCCAGCTCCCTAACCATTACACTACACTGTAACCTCTGAGCTACAAGCCCAGCTCCCTAACCATTACACTACACTGTAACCTCTGAGCTACAAGCCCAGCTCCCTAACCATTACACTACACTGTAACCTCTGAGCTCCCTAACCATTACACTACACTACAAGCCCAGCTCCCTAACCATTATACTACACTGTAACCTCTGAGCTACAAGCCCAGCTCCTAACCATTACACTACACTGTAACCTCTGAGCTACAAGCCCAGCTCCCTAACCATTACACTACACTGTAACCTCTGAGCTACAAGCCCAGCTCCTAACCATTACACTACACTGTAACCTCTGAGCTACAAGCCCAGCTCCTAACCATTACACTACACTGTAACCTCTGAGCTACAAGCCCAGCTCCCTAACCATTACACTACACTGTAACCTCTGAGCTACAAGCCCAGCTCCCTAACCATTACACTACACTGTAACCTCTGAGCTACAAGCCCAGCTCCCTAACCATTATACCAAACTGGCCTCACCATAATAGTTTCAGAATGAAAAGACAGGGATGACATGCAGTCAAAAGATTTGAGGAGAATTGGGCACTACTCATGTGCCTATTTTTTAAACTTACGTTGACAAGTCTTGATGGGCCGAACGGCCTGTTCTCATCATAATTCATTCTGATGTTGATTATTCCGCTGCACATTTCCTGCAGATTTCACACAAAGCGCATTCCCCAGGTGACTGTACTGCCTTCATCTCCACATCTGTACTTACAGCCTGACGTTATTCTGTACCAGTGCATCTAAATGAACATAATAATAGTAATATGAATGTCAGTCACTCCTTTGAGAACGGCACAAAAAGCTATTTCGAATAAAGTGTGACTAACATTTCTTTCAATCATTTGTTTCAGTTTTCACAAAGTATATGGACTTTTGTATATCAGAACAGCTAGAGGGTGCACGCCCCTGTAAGTGAATGGGCTGGGCGGTCCGTCCAAAAGCCTTGTTCCCTTTGAATTATAACACACAGAAAATCACGCTGTAAAGGAAGTTTACCACTGCATGCGCTTTTAAACAAACTACATTAGATTGAGTGTAGCCCATTATATGAAGTAGAAAAATTGGTTCCAGGTCAGGCCCTATATTCAAATAGTACTCTCTATAATTGCAGCTCTCACTCTCTGGTGGTTTGAATGCAGTGGGGGCGGGAGGGGGGGGGGCTCAAAGGGGAACAGAAAGGTGGGGAAGGGAGGCAGAGCACTCATGAAGGTGAACAGGCATGTGCAGGAGGGGTGTGTATGGAGAAGGGTTACGGGCATGTGGGGAGGGGGGATGTAAGACGGAGTGCAGGTGTGTGATTTGAGGAGGAAGGGTGAAGGTGTGTGATTGGGGCAGACAGCCCTGTGACATGACACCAGAGGAACACTGGCAGCCATGGTGACAGACCACTGTGACAGAAACTCATCTCTCCTAATGCGAGGGGGAACACACACACACACACACACACACAGGAACACACACACACACACA
Source organism: Albula goreensis (assembly GCA_022829145.1). Taxonomy (NCBI): domain Eukaryota; kingdom Metazoa; phylum Chordata; class Actinopteri; order Albuliformes; family Albulidae; genus Albula; species Albula goreensis. The sequence continues at coordinate 37,624,250 of CM040750.1, forward strand.
CACAGAACACACACACACACACACATACACACAGAACACACACACATTACACACACACACACACACACACACATCAGAACACACACACACACACACACACACACATGGAACACACACACACACTGGAACACATTGGAACACACACACACATCAGAACACACACACACACACACACACACACACTGGAACACAATTCCCTTTGGTATTAGTGAATGTGGTGGGTGCATAACCCCCAACCTCCCGCACCAGCGGGCAGAATCTCTGCTCACATCTCCACATTATACAGAAAAAAAACACCATTTATGAAAGCTTCTTATGAAAGCACATCTTTATGAAAGAGAACAAGCAGCACAACAAAGGAAATGGGATCATTTTCATGCAATCCTCGTGACTAATTACAGATTCCTAGGCCATTATCAGGGGCAGAACACGGGATTAGCGCGTCAGAGAGCATAATGAACAGAAATATCAGATGTGTGGGAATGTGTGGGGCCGACCAGAGCCTGTGTGTGCCCCTGCTCACTGCTTCCCATGGCTCTGTCCAGCTCCTGCTTTCCCTCTATTCCTCCACCTCTCTCTCTATCGCCCTTTCTGTCATTCTCCCTCACTTTCTATCTTTCTCTATCGGTCTATCACTTTCTGAATCTCAGGCTCTATCACTGTGACTCCGTCTCCATCGCTCTCTCTATCATTCTCTCCCTTTATCATCCTCTGTATCATTCTGCTTTGCTCTCTATCTCTGTCTGTCTCCATCTCCCTTTCTTTCTTTCTTTCTTTATTTCTGTCTCTCTGTCTCTCTCTTTGTCTCTCTTTCAATCGCCCTATATTTCTCTTCTCCAAATTTTGCAGTTCACTTTGCTTTTTATATCTCCTTCTTCTTCCATTCTGCATCTTTATCTGCCCTGTCAATTTCAAATATGCTTTTTAGTTATTAACTCATGCTGCAAATACATTTTGACATTAAGAATTTCAGAAAAGCACGCCCCCCCCCCAGATTCTCTCTTATCTTTATTGTCTCTTTGGTGATTGTCTCCAGCAGGTTGCCCCTGGGTTCATGGGACTGTAACACAGAATCTTGCAATGACTGACGAGTTTTAATTTCCAGCTCCTTTATATCTGCGTCTGCGATGCTAATGACATTATTTTTAGTTGCGACAGATGGTTGGAAAAAAAGCTAAATCACGTCCTTGGAGCGAAAAATAACAAAGGCATAATCAGGACTTCAGCACCGTGATTTGCTGAGCCTTTGTGGCTGTCTGGCAGGCAGAATATTAAAACAGTATGTCATATTCAAAGTGAGGCCGCGTGGCCACGCCATATCAAAGCCAGCCTTTCATCTGCTGGCCCACGCCTTGCCCAACCGCTTCCTCCATGTCACATGACAGCTGCAGGTATGATGGGATACCATCAGAGACTTCAGACGAACTCCACAATAAACCGCCTAAAGAACACAGGAACCACGCCATGCAATAGAAATGATGATGAAGGCGATAAAGCTGAGCAGTCTGGGACTGTGGTCTGCAGTTCAGTTTAAACAATTCATAATATAATAATAATAATAATTCATAACTATTCATGACTATTTCCCATTGCATTGTATAAATCAGATCCTCTTTTTGAGATATTTGAATTCATTTTTTTATTGACATATGATATAGCATCAATAGTGCTGGAAAAAAAAAACTGTTCTGTCCATGTTGTTGTGGCTCATATGGCTTATTGAAAACCCCATTATATAAATCTAGTCTGATGTAAAAGGTAAATATATGCAAGGTTTTGTCAATTCAAAACTGAAGCTGAGAAGTGTGTGACTTCCGTTAAATGTAAACAATTATGATTTAACTGATTAATTCCCATGACCCACAATCCATCCACAAATATGCAGCGTAATAATAACAGAGGCATAATCAATGTCTTCTGTCCGTATTTGACACTGTTCCTTCACCCCTTCTTCACCTGCACAAGGAGATACAGAAATGCATGACTAGTAACAGAAAAAAAAACACACACACACACCTGCAACATAGTAACAGAAAAAAGACACAGAAACACAAATACACACACAAACACACACACACACACACACACACACACACACACACACACAGAAATACACATATGAAATACACACAACACACACACAACAAATACACAAAAAAAACACACACACACACACAAAGTAACAGAAAAAAAAAAACACACACACACACACACACACACACACACACATATGCTCACACAACATAGTAACAGAAAAACACACACACACACACACAACACACACACACACACACACACACACACATACACACACACACACACACACACACACACACACACACAGAAACACACACACATCCTCATAATTTGTTGTGCTTACATAAATACACACAAAGGGATATAAACACACACACACATGAATATTACAGTTGACACTTCCAAAGACATTGAAGACAAAGAGGCAAATCACTTTTGTTGTGTGTATCAACGCTCAGAAAATACAGAACTTGACAAGCAATTTGTGCATCAGAAGCAGAGGCTCAGTGAAACTGGGATACAGGAAAACAAAGTTAATATGTTCTGAAAGCCTTAACTCATAATGAGCTGCTCTCTTTGAACTTGTTATTGGACACAAAAGTGAAACAATACAGAACAGCTGAAAGAAAGGAAACAAACTTTGGAAGGTCATTCCAGCCCAGGAAAGCTGGCGGGGGGGGGATGTGGGGGTGGGGAGACCAAAACAGCCAAATCGCTAACCCACCACTGATCAGACCATCACATACACTAACACATCAACTAACATACAAATGAAGACACCTTAGAATTATGAATGCTTCAACCTCTGTTGGCTAAATTGCCTAAATACATCACTTTACCCCCCCCAACACCACCACCAACTCTTCCTTTTTTCTTTCTATGTAAACCCACCAGAAAGGAAGATTGATGACAGCAGAGGTGGAAAAACATCAGCAAAAGTTTCTGTCAACTCCTGCCTCCCAAAACCGGGGAGGTCTTCAGCACCATGGACAGCTGCAACATCATTTACTGGAACACAAGTGCCAGCACCACAGACAGCAGAGGCGTAAGGTACAGCACATGTTAATTATATGACAGTTTGGACAATTATGTGATAGAATACACAAGTTTTTTTTTTTTTTGGCCCACAGAGCACTGAACAATTGCAGCTGAAAACTGGAATCTGGAAAGCTGGACACTTCCAATGGCACTATAATGTCTAAAATGAAGATTTGTTTTTCATGTATGGTTTACAGCTAGAATGTAGACTGTTGGACTCTGAAGGCCTGTGAGAAAAACACTTGCACATTCTTTAAAGACACTGTCCAAACCTTTATATTTTCAATCCAGAGCAACCAAAACTGGGGACTCAGGACCATGGAGAGCAGCAGCTCCACAGTGAAGCTCGACTGAGGCTGATTAGAGACCAGCGCAGGTGTTATCTTAGCTTTGATCAGGCCTGTTTTAGAGCTCAACCGGCCCAGTGTTGAAGAGGGACACCACATGCTTCTTTCTTCCATTGCTTTGCTGTTTCCGAGCAGTGTTCAGCCAAATTGCTATAATTTTCATTTCATTTTCACTTCGACATTTAATTTCATGCAAAGTGCAATAATTGGAATTCATAAAACATTTTGAAATGCAATTTATTAGTCAGTAACTAGTTTTCACTACAATATTTCAAGGCCCCTCCAGGCTTGGGGCGGGGGCATTAAGACAGCCAAACGGTGGGCAGGAAACAGCCCTGATGCATACAGATTACATGGTCTTTACATTCATGAATTGCGCACATACTGCACACATTCATTTCACATGCACAGAGTCGTAAGGTTGAAATGGAAACATCTTTTGAAGTCCGACCTCCAAATACCCCCCATGTTACCTCGTGTGCCACAGAGACACACCCAGACACAGGAAATGACATTGACAGAGGATAAACACTTCTGGAAAGATAAACCTGGATTTAATATCTATCAGTTTATGATGCATGTTGACTTCACATATGTGTCTCAAAAATCCATATTTTTTGCAGAATATCCAAAACTGCTCAAGTCGTATACCCCTGAGTATTGACTGGTTTCATGCACAGTGCACAGTGTCCTGCCCCCCCTTTAGGTTTTCTGGTCCAGATGGCGAAAATGTGAGGGAGAAACATGCAATTCAGCAAGCCTCAAATCCCAGAAGTTAATCAAAAAGCAATCACCTGGAATCAAACGGGTTTAGGATGAAACCTCCGGCCAGGGGTGTGGGCAGATGATGTTGGGGGAGAGTGGGCGGGTGGTGGGGGGGGGTGATGTCTGACACAAGCGCCGCTTCCTGGGCCCCCACTTCCCTCTAATTAGATTTGGCGGTTTCCGATTTTCTCAGCGGCGGCCCTCTCCATTTATGTATCCGGCGGCCCCGAGCCCCCGTTCCTCGCTCAGCCTGAGAAAGAGACAGATTAATCCCTCAGTGCTGTAATTCAGCTTAACAAAAGTATCTCTCCAACATCAGCTTTATTTAGAGGCGCCCTGGCCCGGGGCCCCCCTCCCTCTGAGCTTTAACACCATCATTCAGGATGACCCCTGAGCTTCTCCAAACAAACGCCTAGATAAATAGACACCACTCTTTCCTTGTCTCATGTCTAAATGACTGTCAGCACTTTAGCTCCATTTGGGGAGGCAATGGTGTCGTGGTAAAGCAGCACAGCGAGGTTGCAGGTTCATTTCCTTTTTGAGAAGGCATTTGGCTCTTAAACTTTTACATGTGTTCCAAGAATCTCCTTTTACATAGTTTTTTTTGGCAGAAATGCCTCTAAATTTATTGTTTGAGGATCTGAAGTGTCAGGAACAAAGAATCCATTTTTGTATTTTTGCTTAAAGTTGTCATTATCATTATCTTCTGTGGAAGCAGGGAAATCCACCATTTTCAGCAAAAGCATCCATTCCGTACTCATTTACAGTTATTGATCTATTGAGCTGACTCACTGCGATGATGCCTGCAAGCTAAGCTTAAGTGTCAGACTTGTACCTAAAATTTTAAATTTTTATTGTTTTTGATATCGCTAACTGCATATTTTAACTGCCATCCTTTGGGTGTCATTGTAATTTCCACCAATGTGGCTGAATGGATTAGTATGTGTAT
>CM040750.1:37631885-37636885 GCA_022829145.1 Albula goreensis
CGGGGCTTGGCTCTGCCCTCAGCACAGCACAGCGGGGCTCGGCTCTGTCCTCAGCACAGCACAGCACAGCACAGCGGGGCTCGGCTCTGTCCTCAGCACAGCACAGCACAGCGGGGCTTGGCTCTGCCTTCAGCACAGCACAGCGGGGCTCGGCTCTGTCCTCAGCACAGCACAGCACAGCAGGGCTCGGCTCTGCCCTCAGCACAGCACAGCGGGGCTCGGCTCTGTCCTCAGCACAGCACAGCACAGCACAGGGGGCTTGGCTCTGCCCTCAGCACAGCACAGCAGGGCTCGGCTCTGTCCTCAGCACAGCACAGCACAGCACAGCGGGGCTCGGCTCTGCCCTCAGCACAGCACAGCGGGGCTCGGCTCTGTCCCAGCACAGCACAGCACAGCACAGCGGGGCTCGGCTCTGCCCTCAGCACAGCACAGCGGGGCTCGGCTCTGCCCTCAGCACAGCACAGCGGGGCTCGGCTCTGTCCTCAGCACAGCACAGCGGGGCTCGGCTCTGCCTTCAGCACAGCACAGCGGGGCTCGGCTCTGCCCTCAGCACAGCACAGCGGGGCTCGGCTCTGCCCTCAGCACAGCACAGCGGGGCTCGGCTCTGCCTTCAGCACAGCACAGCGGGGCTCGGCTCTGCCCTCAGCACAGCACAGCGGGGCTCGGCTCTGCCCTCATCACAGCACAGCGGGGCTCGGCTCTGCCCTCAGCACAGCACAGCGGGGCTCGGCTCTGCCCTTAGCACAGCACAGCGGGGCTCGGCTCTGTCCTCAGCACAGCACAGCGGGGCTCGGCTCTGCCCTCAGCACAGCACAGCGGGGCTCGGCTCTGCCCTCAGCACAGCACAGCACAGTGGGGCTCGGCTCTGTCCTCAGCTCAGCACAGCACAGCGGGGCTCGGCTCTGTCCTCAGCACAGCACAGCAGGGCTTGGCTCTGCCCTCAGCACAGCACACTGGGGCTCGGCTCTGTCCTCAGCACAGCACAGCGGGGCTTGGCTCTGCCCTCAGCACAGCACAGCAGGGCTTGGCTCTGCCCTCAGCACAGCACAGCGGGGCTCGGCTCTGTCCTCAGCACAGCACACTGGGGCTTGGCTCTGCCCTCAGCACAGCACACTGGGGCTCGGCTCTGCCCTCAGGACAGCACAGCGGGGCTCGGCTCTGCCCTCAGCACAGCACAGCACAGCGGGGCTCGGCTCTATCCTCAGCACAGCACAGCACAGCGGGGCTCGGCTCTGTCCTCAGCACAGCACAGCACAGGGGCTCGGCTCTGTCCTCAGCACAGCACAGCAGGGCTTGGCTCTGCCCTTAGCACAGCACACTGGGGCTCGGCTCTGTCCTCAGCACAGCACACCGGGGCTCGGCTCTGCCCTTAGCACAGCACAGCACAGATGGGCTCGGCTCTGCCCTTAGCACAGCACAGCACAGCAGGGCTCGGCTCTGTCCTCAGCACAGCACAGCACAGCACAGCAGGGCTCGGCTCTGTCCTCAGCACAGCACACTGGGGCTCGGCTCTGCCCTCAGCAAATTGACTGTAAGGGGAAGGAGAGGATGTACGTCACTCTGGAGGAAGATCTTAATTCCTTCTCCTCTCAGTGATAATTAGCTCCTCACGTCCATGCGCTCGGCGGCGGTCATTCTGCATGGCCTGATGAATTTTAAATCCTGACCTCCTCTGAGAGCGGAAAAAGTGACGGGCAACATTTTAATCCAGCTACATTCACCCAAGGGCCAAGACAGGCTGTTCTCCTCACTGTGGCTCTTTACTGTAACATTGTACTTCCTCTTTACTCTGGAAGAAAGATTAGTGGAAAAAGACAGCAATATCAGATGGCTATTACAGAAACTCAGTGCTTCTTAGCCTTTCTCTGCATCTATTGATATTGTTCAGGATTGCTCCCACCATCCAACTTTTTCACCTTTAATAAATAATAAAAACACATATTACCAAGGAACAGTCATTTGCACAAAATGCAATATCCATCAGGATCTTTTAAACAGCACAGGTACCTTTGAATGTCAGGATCAATGCCCTACTGCTCACCGTTCATTCAGACACAGATATGCATTCTCATTTGTGGTTAAGTGCTTAATCTGGCTTCACAGCCATGCTATGGAAATGATCATATACCTCTGGCCTTTTGGGTGGTGATCTCCGGCACGCAGACACACACTCACACACACACTCACACACACACACACACACACACACACACACACACACACACACACACCAAACGTGTGCACACACACACACACACATCACTGCCATCATGCTGTTTCACCTGCCTGGTCTGTGTTACCGTTGACTGGAAATGCCTCTCTACCTCCATCATGCGCTTGCATGCACACACACACACACACACACACACACACACACACACACACACACACACACACACACACACGCACACACACACACACACTGCTGCCTCTGCCTGAAACCTCAGCTTCAATGGTTAATGAGACACAGCTCCTGAATCAATTGCTATTGACTGTGCAGCTACATTATTAGCTTGTAAGACATTACTGTTGCACCATTATCCCTTAATTATACAGCAGGCGTAGTGCTGCTGTGCTGCTTGGCTGGGGAATCTGTCCCTGTGTTATCCAGCCTCTGAACGTGAGAGCAGGCTGATGTTTTCAGCCCTACGTATGCTCAGAGTTAGGATGGAAAACACACACAACAAACACACACACATATAAGGAGACATACATACACATTCTCATACATGCATATACTCACACACACACACACACACACACACAACAACTGAACACAAAGCACACAGCATCAAGGGGCCTTCCCCAGCAGCTCTGAGGATGGTGTCGAAAATAAAGAACATCTCCCTGAATGTTCAGGAGCAGATTTTGGGTGAGTAAAACCCATCGAAGCACTGCGCCACCATCTGCCGCCCACTCAGACTGCGCTCCCACTGCCAGCACTGTGCCAGTGCCCAAAACGCCTGGAATACCCACACAAGAGAGAGGACATGCCCACACACACAGAGCCATACAGAGACTGGCACATACATAAACACACATACACACACACACACACACACACACACACACACACACACACACACAGAGCCACACAGAGACCAACACATACATAAACACACACACACACAGAGCCATACAGAGACTGGCACATACATAAACACACATACACACACACACACACAGCCACACAGAGTCCACACACACCACACACACACACAGAGCCACACAGAGACTGGCACATACATAAACACACATACACACACACACACACACACACACAGAGCCACACAGAGTCCCACACATACATAAACACACACACACACAGAGCCACACAGAGACCAACACATACATAAACACACACACACAGAGCCACACAGAGACCAACACATACATAAACACACACACACACACAGAGCCACACAGAGACTGGCACATACATAAGCACACACACACACACACACACACACACACACACACAGAGCCACACAGAGACCGACACGAACATAAAAACACACAACACACACAGAGACCAACACATACATACACTCTCTCACAAACACACACACAAACACAACACACACACACACACACACACACATTCACACACACACACACACACACACACACACACACACACACACACACACACACACACACACACACACACACACACACACACACACACACACCCTAAGAGCCACACACACATAGACATTTTCTTGCTCACACACAAACACACATATACCTATTCACACACAAATACTGCTCCCCTGGGCTCAAAGAGAGTCACACGCTCCCCCCACCCCCATCAGTCTGAGCAGTGTCTGAGCTGGCTGCAGTAAGCACGCTCCCAGACGGTAAGGTGAGTCTGCCATATTTGCCTCGAGATCTCCTGAGATCGTAGCATCTGTGAGCAGTACAAAGTGTCCCAACTTCTGCCTTCATCAGGCGCATTACGCTTTGCCCTCTTTCAGGGTAATGCTTTTGGCACACACAGGTGCTAATAAAAATTATCACTTATTTTTTCACATAATTATGTCTTTCCTCTCATCAATTTGTCACTGAAAAGTGCTACACTTTTCTTCTTAATCATAATCAAATTCATAATCAGCAATCATTTACAATTCGTTTTTTTTAATTTTACAGACATTTACAAAAGTAAATCTTGATACGTCATAGTTTTTTTTTTTCTTCTTGCATTTATGTTAACACCTTGCAGTAGCTTTATTCTGTGTTTATTATGGAAGAACCACCAGACCAGTTTCTGGTGATGAACAGTCACGTCAGATCAGAACTGCCCCACCTACACAGGATGGAGATGAGTCAGAGATAGTAACTGACTACTGATTTATGAGCAAAGAGCAACCCTGAAACTGGGTGGAAATAATAATGATTTTATAATTCTGTGTTTTAAAACCTTTTTTTCCTTTATGCACCGGTCAGTTTCATGAGGAGAGATTGGAGCTGCAGGTGGGGTTTGTAATTCTGAAGTGTATGTACAAAGTGCTTGGAGACAAAATATTTCTTTGTACTTTCAAACCTTCCTGTCTTTTCTCTCAACCATGATGAGATTACACACGTGAACATTTCCAAGAAGAAAATCAATCGTCCAAAATTTGCCACTGCACACTGGATATCCTCCCAGTTACATGCAGAGAGAGAGAATCACACTCACACACACACACACATGCACAGACACACACACTCTCACACACACACTCACACACACACCCACACATGCACAGACACACACTCACACACACACACACTCACACACACACACTCACACACACACACACACACACACACTCACACTCACACACACACTCACACACACACACACACTCACACACACACACACACACACACTCACACACACTCACACACACACACACACACACACACATGCACAGACACACACACACACACACACTCACACACACACTCACACACACACACACACACACACACATACACACACACACTCACACACACAT
>CM040750.1:37641885-37691885 GCA_022829145.1 Albula goreensis
TATTCTAAACGCTGCCTGCCACAAGGAGAAACACAGTAGAGATATATTTATTGTATTGTGTTATGTTATGTTTAAAGTACAACCAGTATAGTGTACAACCTTTAAAAATGTGCCACATGGTATCTAAAGGGGTACAAACACAAGCCACTGGAGTGAAACCTGGAGGGTACACTCATTGTACTTTTGGTAATAGTTTTGGGTACAGAGCAGCACAATTTCAATTCACTACCGCACCTTTTTTATTGTCTCACGTGTTGTTTTTATGATCGTGGCCGATGTGCTCAACGTAGCTGCAAAGCAAATTCCTATTAAGGACAATACAAAGGGTTCATTCATCCATTCAATGTTCATGCACTGGTACACAAAAAGAGAAGTAGTTTTATTCTGTTTAAATGTTATGAATGCATCATAAATTAGGAGAAAAAAGAGAAAAGAACCCCAAAAGCTGTTATTATGATAACTGCAGTGGAAATCAGTTGGCAGGATAATAGTAGCTTGTAGGTATTCTTTTATGACTGTGTGTCATTCTCTTCCCGCAGAACACCTGCAGAAGCCCATGGATGCGCATGTGTGTCCGTGAAAGCATGCATCTCCAGTCCCTTGCTGTTTTCGCCAGCCGTTTTGCTTTGGTGATGCCTTGTGCAAAATGGATTTTGATTGGTTTTCAGAAGCCAGTGAATGACATAATTTGATAGCTCCACTCATTACTGCATGCTCGTGAAGCAGCCATTTCGGCTCAGCCATTTCGGCTCTATCCAGCATCACCCATGTTGAGGATCATGTCTCCCCTCCCTCTACTCCTGTCTCTCCTCCATTATATTGGGCACCTTCTCCTTCTCTTTGTCCAATCTCACTTTCTGTCACCATCTTTCTCTGTCCCTCTCTTTCCCAGTCACCATCTTTCTCTTCTCTCCCCACCCCTCTCTCTGTCTTTCCTTCTCCTTCTCTATCACCCCCTATCTCTCCACACGCATCTTTCTTTCACCTATACCCTCTCTCTAGATACAATGAAAATGAAAATGTGTGCAGACTGAAGTCTGTTTTGATTGAATTGCCGGGGCCCTTAATAGGAGTCAGAATGTTTGCATCCCTCTGGGTTTTTTTCATTGTTTCTGTCGTTTTTATCATCCCCTGATTTCTTACATTTCATCATTATCATCATTCCTTCCATCTCTTTCCTGTCTCCATCTCTGATTTCATTTTTGCCGTTTATCAGAATGCAAGATGGAGGAAGTAAAACGAGATCCACCAGTAATTTGCAGCTTGTGGATTATTTTCAAATGGAAATTTAATATAAAGAAAAGGATACCATCTTATCTTATTACGAGAGTTCTGTTTTTTTTATTTCAGAGTGTTTATTATACCTTAAGTTTGGGTTGCCCTCATTTTCAGAAGAATTTTCTGAAGAAATGTATGCTTAACTTTGGGCCTTACGTACTATTTTTGTTTATGAAAATGTGATACAGGTTTCATACAAGACATTTCCACTCTTAGAGCGGCTCTGACCCAATTTAAATTTGAGCCAAAGCACGGAAAAAAGCGAGAGAGACAGAGAGAGAGTGTGTGCATATACATTTCTCCGATAAAAGCCTCCTGAATTGGCCCCATTTATCCTGGGTGATTTTTTTTATCTTACCGTGCTGAAGTGAGTAACAGGTGTGACTGGAGGTGTGAAATTAATTCATATAGCGCGCTTAGTGAGATGGCAGGCCAAAGATCACACTTTTATTTCAAAATAAGCAAGTGGCTTATGTCTGCATGCACCGAGGGCATGAACACAAACAGCGCTATGTTCATGTGCAGAAATGGTGTGGATTTGGTGGGGGGGGGAGGTACACAGGGACCACCATGGGCACGGTAAGTGTGTTAGCATGTCTATGCCATGGACTGTAATCACACTGTAAACATGTTAGTGTTTCTGTATCCTGGGGTGTTTTCACACCGTAAATACATCAGTGTTTCTGTGTGTTTTTTTCCTCTCTCATGGTGGACTGATGGACCCTGAGGTGTTGTGCTGGAGTTTATAAAAGTGTTGGTTACCAACACGGAATACCGCATGGAATACTTCCATGCTGCACTTTATATATACATACATATGTATTAGATATTAAATTACATTTTAAAATGTATAGTTTAATTTACCTGTACATGTATCCAATATGCCATCAAGTATATGTGTATGTATGTATGTATGTATATTCATGGATTCTGTACTGCCGTAATAGATTAAGGATTCCTCTCTACATGCTGGTGAATGCCGGAGACCCAGTGGACATTTTCCTGCAGGATGGGGAAGGATGTGGTCAGATCACCGTTTTAACCAGGGGATAGAATCAGAAAGGTGTCCCAAACAGTCCTACCTATGTCACCAAAAAATGTGTGAAAATGTATATGTTGAGAATGTTCCTATGAGAGAATGTTTGTCCAATTTACCAATATGGTGGACCCAAAATGGACAGCACAAACCACTGATAAGTGAAAAACCTCAAGTGCCCAGTAGGGGGTGCCACACCACCCTGCTTTCCACTCCTGGGTCGCGCCCCACCAGCATGAGTGAGGACACTCCATTAACGAAATCAGTGTCAGACATGTTTGGATCGTTTACATTCATGGATATTTCATAAAAATTTTCCCAACACAGCAAAATATAAAGAGGGCTTGAAGTCAGAGCATTTTCCCCAGTGTTCACATGACGAACCAGCGGCTGGCACGCGCTGACCCCCCCAGGTTGGTGTACAGAGACGTGTAATCAGTGTCCATTCAAATGAATGAGGAGTCTGAGAGCTTATTGTGTGCTGGTAGAGCTCCATGCTGCCAGTGAGAGAGGAAAGGCTGGTGGGCAGGCGGACTTTAGAATGGATCGAGACAGCCAATCCAGAGCCCACGTTCTCCTGCAGTGGCGTGTGTGCGTGCACAAGTTTGTGTTTGTGTGTGTGTGTGTGTGTGTGTGTGTGTGCCCGTGTGTGTCTCCATGCATGTGTATCTCCACGTGTTGTGTGTGAGTGTGTGTGTGTGTGTGTGTGCGCGTGTGTGTCTCCATGCATGTGTATCTCCACGTGTTGTGTGTGAGTGTGCACATGCACCTGTGTCTGCACCTTCCAGCATCTCCACTTCCATTTGTGGTTACATAGTAGTTCACGGAACTGTTTGTAGTGACAGCCCTGATTTGCTGGGTGACGGTAGAGGACAGGACGTCTATGTCACAGCTGCATTATGTATGAACAGACATCACATACGAAACGATTTCAGGCGGGAGTAATAGAACATAATCCATCCGCCATAATACTCATTCTTGCTAAAATGTCATTTTTTTGGACTTGGATCATTGCACAAAACCATTGTCAAAATACAGGATGTGATATTTCAGATGAAAAATGTCAAAATTATCAAGTGGTCCTTTTGAGTCCAGCCTATTTTGAGCCCAACCTATTGTTCTTATCGGCTCTTCAGAGTGTGGAAAGTGCATGTGACTAATGGGTTTGAATGGTAGCGAGATGCCAAAAAGCTGCCATTTGATGAGAAATGGATGACAAAAATGCATGAACGTTTCTGAACTCACCAGCTAACAAATTACTTTTTAGAAAAATGTAGATATTCTTGATACATCGTTATGAATGCTGTTGAATAAAAAAGATATGCATGTTCAACTATCCAAGACAGAACCTTTCCAGAACACCATAAACAGTTCTCACTGTCCATTTAATATTTGGACAATTAATGCAAGCCCAGCTCCCTAACCATTACACTACACTTTAACCTCTGAACTACAAGCCCAGCTCCCTAACCATTACACTACACTGTACCCTCTGAGCTACAAGCCCAGCTCCCTAACCATTATACTACACTGTAACCTCTGAGCTACAAGCCCAGCTCCCTAACCATTACACTACACTATAACCTCTGAGCTACAAGCCCAGCTCCCTAACCATTACACTACACTGTAACCTCTGAGCTACAAGCCCAGCTCCGTAACCATTACACTACACTGTAACCTCTGAGCTACAAGCCCAGCTCCCTAACCATTACACTACACTGTAACCTCTGAGCTACAAGCCCAGCTCCCTAACCATTATACTACACTGTAACCTCTGAGCTACAAGCCCAGCTCCCTAACCATTATACTACACTGTAACCTCTGAGCTACAAGCCCAGCTCCCTAACCATTATACTACACTGTAACCTCTGAGCTACAAGCCCAGCTCCCTAACCATTACACTACACTGTAACCTCTGAGCTACAAGCCCAGCTCCCTAACCATTACACTACACTGTAACCTCTGAGCTACAAGCCCAGCTCCCTAACCATTACACTACATTGTAACCTCTGAGCTACAAGCCCAGCTCCATAACCATTACACTACACTGTAACCTCTGAGCTAGAAGTGCACTCACTACAATTATGTGTTTAAAAACGAAACTGTACTTTCCAAATGCTCCATCAGCATCATCAGGTATTTTGTGAGTTTGAATCATAAATCATAATACCAGCCAGAAAAATCCATATTAACACACCCCTAATGCATTCAGTCAATTTTAAAAGAACATTGTTGAACATTTTAGTAATTAGCAGTTTAATCCAAAGCAAAGTAATTATCTTAAACTGCTTTCATCCGCAGTGCGTGATAGGCTTTTGGAAGTGCCAAACCGAGGAGCGTTTGAGACACCGCTTTGAATGTACACCGTTTCATTGTTAAACAGCGTATTTGCATACACCTTTACACGCTTATTGTGCCAGTTAATACCGCTTGGAATGTACCATCACGTGCCTGTTGTGCCCCATCACAAGATTAACTGAGACGTCACAAACACACCCAAGAACTGACTTTCCAAACCATTAAAACCATCATCAGTGAGAGGCACAAACTCTGCAGATATTACCTAGGGAATCCCTCTCCATTTTTACCATCACAGAGTCACCCCTCTCCCTAAAACAAACCTTGCATTCACCCACTATAGACTAATATCGCTCCTCTCTTGTCTCTTGTGTTTGGGGAAAAAAATTGTCGTGAGTGTTGCTGTGTGTACATTTTCTTCACTTCCCTGGTTGTTCCTTGAAAATTATTTCAGATTCCGAATATTGGAAGAGTTAATATTTCAGAAACATTCCCACAATGCCGTAACTGTATTCATCCCAGATAGAAGGGTTAACACTTCCAAGCCAGTGCTCAGCTTTTTTATTTTGTCTAATTTTGAAGGTTGCTGCCTGTCCATTTTGAAAGTGTAGCTGGCTGATGAAAGCTTGAGCTAAAATGCCAATTTAAAGAGGCTAAAAAATGCTTTTGAGGGTATACCTGGCCAAAACACACATGTGACACATTGCTTTATAAGAAAACATCTGCAAAAAGATGATTATTTAGACCCACAAACATGGCATTCTGAAACTAGTCTGACACAATGCAGGAGCATTGCCCAAAGACTTGACATTTTATGGTTCCAGATAAGCTCTGTCAAAATGGCGGAAAACATCCGAGACACATTCTATCAGTGACGATCAGGACACGTGAAAAGTTTGTGCTCTGGGATTGTTTACCCAAACTTTGAGGGAGCATCCTGCAGGGCTGGAGAGTGATGGGACATCGCCGCTCCCTTTTCTCCGCTTTTTCTCACCTGTGTGGGTGTGACACTGTCCCGAGGTGCTGAAAGACGAACATCCCTCCCAGATCCCCCAATAACCACCCCCCCCTCCATCCCAACACATGAGCTTCTCATCATTTCCTGCTTCTTCCCTTTCATTCCCCCCGTGGGCCCATACGTCTTCCTGGCAGGTCCCTCAGCCCCACAGCAGATGAAGAGAGTCCCGGATGAACATCAATCCTGCTTTAATCTGCAGGGCCTGTTACTCCCCTGCGCCGGGCAGGGAGCGTGGGGGGGGGGTGTGGAATGGCAGCGCATTTCTCTAATGCGACGGCTCAGATTAGTGGGGCTAGTGAGCCCTCCGCCGCAGCCTGCGCAGGAGCTCCTGCGCTTTTCACAGCGGATCACCGACCCTTCACCCTCCCGGTTCCCCTCCTTTACTCAGTCACTGACCCTTCACCAGCCCGGTTCCCCTCCTTTACTCACCCACTGACCCTTCACCCACCCGGTTCCCCTCCTTTACTCACCCACTGACCCTTCAAACGCCCGGTTCCCCTCCTTTACTCACCCACCGACCCTTCACCCGCCCGGTTCCCCTCCTTTACTCACCCACCGACCCTTCACCCGCCCGGTTCCCCTCCTTTACTCACCCACTGACCCTTCACCCGCCCGGTTCCCCTCCTTTATCCACCCACCGACCCTTCACCCGCCCAGTTCCCCTCCTTTACTCACCCACTGACCCTTCACCCGCCCGGTTCCCCTCCTTTACTCACCCACTGACCCTTCACCCGCCCGGTTCCCCTCCTTTATTCAGACACTGACCCTTCACCCGCCCGGTTCCCCTCCTTTACTCAGTCACTGACCCTTCACCCGCCCGGTTCCCCTCCTTTACTCAGACACTGACCCTTCACTCGCCCGGTTCCCCTCCTTTACTCACCCACTGACCCTTCACCCGCCCGGTTCCCCTCCTTTACTCACCCACCGACCCTTCACCCGCCCGGTTCCCCTCCTTTACTCACCCACTGACCCTTCACCCGCCCAGTTCCCCTCCTTTACTCACCCACTGACCCTTCACCCGCCCGGTTCCCCTCCTTTATCCACCCACCGACCCTTCACCCGCCCAGTTCCCCTCCTTTACTCACCCACTGACCCTTCACCCGCCCGGTTCCCCTCCTTTACTCAGTCACTGACCCTTCACCCGCCCGGTTCCCCTCCTTTACTCAGACACTGACCCTTCACTCGCCCGGTTCCCCTCCTTTACTCAGACACTGACCCTTCACTCGCCCGGTTCCCCTCCTTTATCCACCCACGGACCCTTCGCCCGCCCGGTTCCCCTCCTTTACTCACCCACTGACCCTTCACTCGCCCGGTTCCCCTCCTTTACTCACCCACTGACCCTTCACCCGCCCGGTTCCCCTCCTTTACTCAGTCACTGACCCTTCACCCGCCCGGTTCCCCTCCTTTACTCACCCACTAACCCTTCACCCGCCCGGTTCCCCTCCTTTACTCAGACACTGACCCTTCACCCGCCCGGTTCCCCTCCTTTATTCAGACACTGACCCTTCACCCGCCCGGTTCCCCTCCTTTACTCACCCACTGACCCTTCACCCGCCCGGTTCCCCTCCTTTACTCACCCACTGACCCTTCACCCGCCCGGTTCCCCTCCTTTATCCACCCACTGACCCTTCACCCGCCCGGTTCCCCTCCTTTATTCAGACACTGACCCTTCACCCACCCGGTTCCCCTCCTTTATCCACCCACTGACCCTTCACCCGCCCGGTTCCCCTCCTTTATTCACCCACTGACCCTTCACCCGCCCGGTTCCCCTCCTTTACTCACCCACTGACCCTTCACTCGCCCGGTTCCCCTCCTTTATTCAGACACTGACCCTTCACCAGCCCAGTTCCCCTCCTTTACTCACCCACTGACCCTTCACCAGCCTGGTTCCCCTCCTTTATCCACCCACCGACCCTTCACCCGCCCGGTTCCCCTCCTTTACTCACCCACTGACCCTTCACCCGCCCGGTTCCCCTCCTTTACTCAGTCACTGACCCTTCACCCGCCCGGTTCCCCTCCTTTACTCACCCACTGACCCTTCACCCGCCCGGTTCCCCTCCTTTATCCACCCACCGACCCTTCACCCGCCCGGTTCCCCTCCTTTACTCAGTCACTGACCCTTCACCCGCCCGGTTCCCCTCCTTTACTCAGTCACTGACCCTTCACCCGCCCGGTTCCCCTCCTTTACTCACCCACTAACCCTTCACCCGCCCGGTTCCCCTCCTTTACTCACCCACTGACCCTTCACTCACCCCTGACCCTTCACCCGGTTCCCCTCCTTTACTCAGTCACTGACCCTTCACCCGCCCGGTTCCCCTCCTTTACTCACCCACTGACCCTTCACTCGCCCGGTTCCCCTCCTTTATCCACCCACCGACCCTTCACCCGCCCGGTTCCCCTCCTTTACTCAGTCACTGACCCTTCACCGCCCGGTTCCCCTCCTTTACTCACCCACTGACCCTTCACCCGCCCGGTTCCCCTCCTTTATTCAGACACTGACCCTTCACCCGCCCAGTTCCCCTCCTTTATTCTGCTTAACAAAACAGCAAGAAAAGGAAAATGCAGGGGAAGGAGGGGAAGGAGAGCTGGCCGTGTTGACATGACCCACTCTTTAAATGTGTAATACTTCATTCATGAGAGACGGCCTATGGCCGCCCATGGACACCAGCATCAAGTTTTCATTTCAGACGCGGTAATCGTTCAACATAAGCTACAGTATGTGCTGGAAGATAAGTGCGGGAGAATAAACCGCAGGGAAAGTGCTGAAATTTCAATGCACACACACACATACACACACACACACACACACACTGAGGTGTAGACAGCACTCACAGTTATGTTAGATAAAGTATATACTCTTACACAACAAAATATCCAGTGTTAATTTCACACTAACAGAGTACATATGAAAACAACTGGACTCTGTTTCTGTTAAATTAACACCAGACATTTTGCTGTGTATTCTCTTCAGTTGTGCTTTCTTCACTTAATTGAGCCATGCTTTTTCTCAGCTGAGTGCTTCTCTCTGCCTGAGTATGTGTCTGAAAACCTCATTCCAACTGTGAACATTTTTCCATTGCAAAACCGGTACCGTTTGTGTGTGTGTGTGCGCGCGTGTGTGTGTGTTTGCATGTGTGTGTGAGTGTGTGTGTGTGTATGTGTGTGTGTGTGTGTGTGTGTGTGTGTGTGTGTGTGTGTGTGTGTGTGTGTGTGTGTGTGTGTGTCTGCGTGTGTGTGTGTGTGTGTGTGTGTGTGTGTGTGTGTGTGTGTGTAAGAGTTCAAAAAATAAACTTATTAAGCTGAAATGCTTATTCCTATTGATCCAATATCTATTATTCCCTGCTGTGATCTAGATGGTTATTTCCTGCTGTTTTAAATTTATTGGCTCAAATATGATATATGCAGCTTCATACAAACAGAATGTCCAACTCTAAAAAAAGCTTCGCTTACTACAGTTAATGAGCTCCCAGTGTTACACTGAAGTCTTTTGCAGAAAAATTACATTTATGTTTAATAGTGTTTAGTGGAGGGAAAACAATTATCAGCTGATTACTGTAAGGTTGCATGTGTGTGCGCGTCCATGTATATCAAATTATCAGCTGTGTGAGAATATCTTTTCTGTGTTCAAATAATTATGGCTGCCTCATCTCCAGCTGTTGTCCTGATATGAGATGTGTGGCATGGAATGGCATGAGTGGAGATTTCTCACCCCCCCACCCCCACTCCCATCTCCCTGTGCTCTTCACCATCCCCTCCCATCAACGCCACGCGCCTCACTGCTCTGACAGACGCCCAGCACCAAGGCAACAGCCGCTAACAGCCTCTGAAAGACGTACATACGGGCGCTCGCCCTCTCTCCTGGATGCCCGAGGTCCGACCTGGTCTGACCGGCTTTGAGCTCCGGCTGGTGGAGTTGAAGAGCTATGAGCTCTGACAGGGATCCCAGCTGGGAAGAAAACGCAGCCTCCATGCACATCTCACCGCTCATCTCCAGCCCGTCAGCCAGACAGGGTGACCAGTAGGCCCAAAGCTTATCAATGTCCTGTTCGGATCACTTCCATGCTGTATGCCACTCCGTCTCAAACCCTGTTATCCTCCATTTCCCCCATGGAGGTGGATGAGGAAAGCACCTTGCATGCGTGTTTCCTCATTTTAATACCCCAGCGAAACAGGAAGCACTGAGAGACCACTACACACCTTTCCTTAAGACTGAGCTTAGCTTAAACGTGCAATACACTTACTTTTATAAAACATTATTTTATTCAAAAATAATCAGTGAAGATGCCAGTAAGTTTTAACCCTATGTCTTATTATGTAAAAATGTAATTATTGTATATGTAATAATATTCCAGTATAAATAATAATATTCCAACATGACAAGTGTTGAATTTTTTTTAGCAATCGTATAGAATTAAATTTTTATTTTCCAGAATGATTCATTGTATAGTTAATATGTGCTGTTTATATTTGCTCAGCCTCTTATTTCCTAATCTTCAGGGTTGCTCATGATGAAATGTGCATAAACTAACAGTGATGAGCAGAAGAGGATAAATGGACAGTGATGAGCAGAAGAGGATAACCTAACAGTGATGAGCAGAAGAGGATAACCTAACAGTGATGAGCAGAAGAGGATAGGCAAGATCAAAGCCCTGTGATCTGTGTACCAACACTGACTGCTCCAACTCTTGTTAAATACAGTTAAAAAAATAAAATATGAAACCATTCTGTTTAGTAGGACAGCTCTGCTTTGCAAAGTATCCTTTTCCGCAGACCACGACCGGAGGCCCACATTAGAAATCAAATGAGTCCCAGCAGGGAAGAAATGTGGGTTAAGCTGGTTAAATCCGCAGTCTCATTGCTCTCTAGTGACCTCTTCTGGCCTATTGGGCACCTGCAGCTTTGCGCAGTTCAAACAATTTAACCGAGATGTGGGGAGAGAGTCCCCTCTGGAGGTTCAGCGAATGAGGAGTGAGAGAGAAAGCCGGTCAGACACACAGGCCTCGGCCCGTAATGCTCAGTTCATTGGAGCAGATTCATATGAGGAGTGAGAGAGAAAGCCGGTCAGACACACAGGCCTCGGCCCGTAATGCTCAGTTCATTGGTGCAGATTCATACGGAGAGTAGGGGAAACACCGCCTGGACCGCAATCATAATTCTGAGCTGCAGGTGTCTGAGCTCTTCATTCATTTTATTTGGGTAAATTCAGGACAGGCTTTAGCAATTCCCCTGTCTTCACAACGCAGTCGCATCCATCAGTAGGTACATTTAAGTCTGATCACAGTTGTTTATTCTAGCCCTGTGTGGTATCTCTTCAGAGACACCGTAGCGGTTCTCAAAAACACAGACAAACAGGCGTTTAAAGTTCAGAGAGGCAGGGCATGACAACACTGATGATAACGTCCTAAATGAGGTTAAATTATATTAATGTTCTCAATCACTGACCAATGATATTGTTGCAGCACAGATCTTCAGCCAATCAGAGGGAATGATAATCGGTTTCCAATAAATTGGCTAACGATAATACCTCTTTCGATACCAATTGACAAACGCCTCTTCAATGAGGAGACACGTTTGATTTGTTGCCCCTGTATAATTCCCAACTGAAATTGACAGCACAAATTACATGGATTCTGGTGTTTAAAAAAACAAAAACAAAATGAAGCTGAAAGGTCAAGGGCATCATGCAGACACCCAAATGTGCTGCAATGTGTGCTCGCAGTCCACGTTTCACACTCATGAACTGCTTTTTCATACTAAAGGAACTCCACAAATGGTCTGAGAAACACAGCTAAACAATGTTTCTGAAGAGAACACGAAACAATCAGCATTTCTGCCAGTCTTACTTTGTCTACACCATAAAGACTGGCACAAACAGAAGCAGGATCAGAACAATCCAGAGCAAGCAGATTCATGCCTCTTAAAAGCCCAACGGAAAGGGCGTGGCCATACCCTGACTGGTCAAAAGGGGAATGCGCCATAACTATAATCACCAATCAGGAGCCAGTTCCCCACACTGCAGAACACAGGTGGTCCCAATAACCGTCCAATCACAGCGCTGAGCCTTGATAAGTGATAATGAAAATGGCTCACTGAAGCTCTAGAGAGTGTGTGACATCAGAGAGCTGCCTAACATTTATTACAGCCAATCAGACTGCCAGAAACCGATGTCATAAACTGTAGCACTGTCTTTGGCATTTTAGCAGATGCTTTTATGCAGACTGACTTATTCAGGTTACATGTTTTACGCACTATACATTTACACAGGCCTGTGTAAAATGCATTTTACTGAAACAGTTCGGGTAAACTTCCTTACGCAGTGGTGTCGTAGCAGTTCTTTCGGTGGGAACTAAACCAACAACCTTCTAGTACATGATTTGGATGATACTACGAATCCCAGAAGTCTCTGCTGAGCCACTCTCCTCTCAGTGATGTGGTATTGTGTGTGAGAGCACCTTCTCTGTGACCGGCACACAGGGGAAAGAGCCAGAGATAGCTGCCCTTGCAGCATAATTAACCTTGAAACACAGAGCCAGGCGTGTCACGGCGAAGCTCTGCAAAGCTTTGTCTTCCGCTGTCCCAGAACTCCAGGATGAAATAGTCCACAGACATAAAATTTGGTTAAGACCGAAATGCATATTACAGAGATGTCTGATGGGACAAAATTACTTTACAGAGCAACAAATGTGTCCGATCCAGGCGCATGCTTTTTGTTTTCAACACTGCCAAAAACAGAAATATCAGCATTTAGCTTCTTTTTTCACTTTGATTGAGTTCCCAGCTCATATTGCTCTGAAGTTTTGTGTTTCCCTGACTGCTGTACTGTCAGCTTGATTGATTAGTGTAGCTGGTTTCACTTACATTTTCATCCTAAACTCCAAATTTTCTGCTTCCATCTTAAACTCAGGTGTCCCCACAAAACTGAGTTTGAGAATTACAAAGCACACAGAATTCAGACACAAGCTTCCTACATAAATTCACTTGCTCCCTTTTTCCTTATGACATTTGTGACGCCGCCATTTCATATCTCCTTGGTTTAATCACCGATAGCTGAACATGGGTATCGATGAGGCTGAGCAGAAGGGCTGGGAGATAACCGTGACAGCTGAAGGATGCTGTGTCTCCTGTCAGAAATGCTGCGTCGAGCGGCAGAGGGCAGACTTACAGGACAGAGAAGATAACACAGGGAGGCTGTCGTGACCCAAACACCACAAACCGGGGGGCTTGGGGGGGATAGGACCACTATCTGATATTTCCACTCCTCAAATTTATGGCCGATGCCAACGGGGAGCAAATAAGATATTCTTCTCTTCCCATTCATCGAAAGGGAAGTCTAACATTTTAACCTTTTAGCATTTTTTGCACAGCTTGAAAGTCTGTTTCAGGTTGTTCAGTGATATTTTATGGGTGATGGACTGGATGGAACCATGCTGAGAGCACAAAATAAGAAATAAAGTTTTACAGCCTAAAAATATATAAATAACAACACTAAACCCGGCTCGCTTTTTCACTGTAGATTTTTTTACATTTAAACTACAAGCTGAAAAATGTAAAGTTTAAATCAAATGCCATGAAAAGACAACAAAGTGAGCCTCCTCTCTGAGAACTGTGACCCTGGCTTTGAGGCTGAAGTTTGGCCCATGTGCTGACAGCATCAGTGTGCGGTGTGGAGGACAGTTCACTGGCGTCACGCGATCCATCATGTGACTGAGTGGAAGAACAGCATTAGTGATTTAGCAGAAGCTGTTTTCACACAAATGCACAGTGGTGTTTACTATTTTATTTGCTACTGCAGTGTATTACTTTTCTAGCTATGGTGCACAGGGTTATGTTTCAAGGCAAACAGTGAATCTGGATGTAAGGACCATGAGGTTAACCTGTAGGGTTTAAGACTTTCCCCAAAATAAGATAAGTTAACATACAAGGAATAGAATACATCATTAAAATTCCTTCAAAAAAATCTAAAGTTCTGCCACAAGTCCATTTTATTTGTAAAATATGGTCAAAGACACGAGATTGTAAATAGCATATTATGCATATACAAGCCATTCTGTCATGCTGTGATGGAGAGAGGAGAGAGGGGGCAACAGGAAGAGAGAGAGAGGAAGACCAAGGTGGTGATGAGGGGGGAGGAACAGACAGTGAGAGGGAAGGGGGGTGGGGGGGGTGGCAAAACAGCCAGAGAAAGAGAAAAGGGGAGACCAGCAAAGATAAGGAAGAGAAGAGAAAAGGAGAGGTATCACTGTCTTTAACAGGACAGTAAAACTGCTTTTGTTTACATCCCCAATTTGAAAGGGTCAGGAGAATGCACCTTCTCAAAGTTCAACATCGGAAAATGGATCTTTATTGCAGTATTTATCATTCTGCCTCTTAGCTTACGGCTAGATTACTGACAGCGTCAGCTCCCGAAACTCAATCTCCAATAAGCAGTCTGGAAAACATGAATTGATTTTTTTTGGCACAGACTGCCTGCAAGCTTACTGGTGGCAATCTCAGTATGGATTGAGTTGACCCAAAAACATTTCCCTGCGCGTGCATTTATGGCTGAAAAGCCACCAGAGAATTTCCCTGAGTAGCTGTTTCAGGCTGGAGTCATGCCTACAGGAGACTGGGAGTAGACACAAGTAGTACATGAACATTGGTTTATTAGACAATAGCATTCCTAAAGTTAGGTGACTTTATGTCCCAACTGAGACAGCGGTTTGCCATGCGAATCTGAGCAAGAACCCTTAAACGATATACTCATAATAAGCTACTGCAATAAAATCATAACTATGAATGCCGTAAACAAACTGTAGAATGTCATAACCTCAAGTATGATTGACGTTCAGCCTGAGGAGGTGCTACATCGTTCTGCATCGTACGATTCTGCTAGCCTGGTCTCAGAGGGACGTCTGTTCCACCCCTGGGAGAGGTCAGTACCTACAGGCCTCTGCAAAAAGGCTCCAGCAGCCACAGCACTGAATAGCCTGTGTCTCTCTGCCTTCTGCTTTCCAGGCCCTTCTTCTTCTTCACCATGGTGCGGTCTGAAGAGGCAAGTCTTCAGGCCGCATCTCAAGATGGCCGCCGAACAAAACTACTGGATTCCAGCGGCACGCTCTCTAAGGAGCTCGAGACGAGCGGGATGTCCCAGGCAACCCAAGCCTCATTTGTAAGTTGTGCAGCGTGAACGTTTGCCGTGAGTCTCGATTTAAGTTACAGCAAATTAACAGTCTTTCCCCCTCAGAATAAAACACACAGCCTCCCTGGCATTTAATAAGGCTTATAATAATAAATAAATTACAGGAATGAATTCCATTAATACTGGAAATAATCGTAAAAAAACTGCCTGTTCTTATCAAGCATGACAAACTTTATTTATATTTATTTTTCTCATCTTGAGGGAAGTTTTTATGTTTATTTTTTATTTATTTTTTCTATGGAAGGCATATCCACTGTGTTATCAGATCCTTAACTGGTTCCTTTTTTATATAACAAACTGTCTGTAGAAAAGCACAACGGCCTTACTGTGTGTGTCCCAGCCTGGGGCAGGCTGACCTCAGCTTTCAAACAGCCCCCGTCTGGAGCAGTCACCTCTGACAGCAGCTTTCTGAGGGACTTCAGGCTGCAGGTAGAACGCTCCACAGTTCTGTCCCTCCTCTCCGCTGTGTCTTCGTTCCGCTGGCTGCTGTTATTGTGTGCAGACAGTGCATTCCTTCACTTATATCGTTCGGCTGTAGTGACCCTGGTGTGAAGTTGGGAGAAGCTTTCTGTGGAAGCAACATGAAAAATGAAAAGTTTGTCTGTCTTCAGCAGTAAAATGTTCTTGTGCCATATGGACACACACACACACACACACACACACACAGGAATTACAAAGCAGAATAATTAATAAAGACTACATTAACAGGCGGGGGTGATTGTTGGGAAGTGGGAAGCACCACCTGCAGAAAGTGGATGTACCCGATATTAACACACCTGTAGAGAAAACGAGTGAACATTACAATGTTTAGGTAATTGCCTTAGGTGTTGCCTGGAAATGTCTCTGCTGACATCTTTAAAGTCCAATTAGTTTTACAACAGCAGCGAGAGGGGCCGCCCTCGCCTCAGAATCTCAATCCTATATTGTTTTTTTTTTTTTTTTTCGCAGTGATACATCTGTCTGAGGAGGCCTGAAGCAGGCTGACTGACCGGCGTGTGGCAGTGGAGTCAAATCAACAACTCCCGAGCACAAATTACCCTCCCGCCAGCCCCTGCTTCTTTCTGATGAAGGAATAATTGTCTAACGCTATTTGGCAGCGTGAGAAATAAGATATCTGCTCTGGCCTGCCCCCCCCAATCCTTTTTTTTTCGTTTTCAGACAACTGGTATTGTCCGCTTTCGATTGCCTTTCAACAGCATGACTTTTCAGACAACGCTCGCCCGGACAGATCCCTTTTAACAAATCTCTGGCACTGTCCACTTTACCCCACACTCCCCACCCCCCCCCACACTCCCTCACCCCTATCGTCATGGTGATTGCACAGGCTTCAGTCTCGCTGAGGATCTGAAGCCCAATCTTCCTCCCAACCCCCCCCACACTCAGTGGCAGGGTGTGAAGATGGGGGCGGGGGTTTGGGGGAGGAGAGCTCGTCTGGTGTTGCTGTCTGGGTTAGCAGGACCTCACCCCCCCACAGTAGCTCCTGTATTTGGATCCTACAGCATCCAGCACCTGTCTAAGACCCCGGACAGTCAACGCTCCCGTTTTTACCTCTTCACTTATTTATTGAGTTTGGTTCCGCTCTGTCTGCTTCTGTCGGCTCTCCCCACCTTCTCTTTCTCCTTCATGTCCTTGCTCTCTGCCTCTCTCTCGCTCTCTCTATCTCTCTCCTCCTCCTCTCTCTCCCTCTCCTGCTCCTCTGTCATCCTGTCATCTCTATGAAACCTTTTTTCTGTCGTATGTTTGTACAGAAAATCCTCACATACTCTCTAAAGCACGGCTGCAGCAAGGACTGTATTCCCACAGAGCCCAAAACATCTCGCCAAAGACATATATGAAACCAGTATCAACATTAAGTAGACAATACATCTCAATTAAACTGAATTTAAACACTGACACAGTTTGTGAAATAGTCACTGGCTCTCTCATGTAGTACTGTGTGTGGTCGGTAGGGTGTAAAATAGTCACTGGCTCTCTCCTGTAGTACTGTGTGTGGTCGGTAGGGTGTAAAATAGTCACTGGCTCTCTCCTGTAGTACTGTGTGTGGTCGGTAGGGTGTAAAATAGTCACTGGCTCTCTCCTGTCAGCTCTCTCCTGTAGTACTGTGTGTAGTACTGTGTGTGGCCTGTAGGGTGTAAAATAGTCACTGGCTCTCTCCTGTAGTACTGTGTGTGGGCCTGTAGGGTGTAAAATAGTCACTGGCTCTCTCCTGTAGTACTGTGTGTGGCCTGTAGGGTGTAAAATAGTCACTGGGGCTACTCCTGTAGTACTGGCTCTCTCCTGTGTGGTGGCCTGTAGGGTGTAAAATAGTCACTGGCTCTCTCCTGTAAAAGTACTGTGTGTGGCCTGTAGGGTGTAAAATAGTCACTGGCACTGTGTGTGGCCATAAAATAGTCACAGTATGTTACATAAAAAACTGTAGTATATGAACATTGTAGTTTAATGTCACTGGCACATCATAACAAATGTAACATATTGTGTAGTTTAATGAACAGAACATACCACGCACAATACTGGAGTTATTTTTAGCCATACATATTGGGCTTCATGAGTTGGAGGACTGACTGAGTTTATCGCCCGTGATCCGTAAGCTTGGAATCAGAAGTGCCTCACCTCATTTTTTGGCAAAATGCTAAATAAAAAAAAATAGAAGAGAAATCTTGAAGATGTAAACTTTGCTTCAGTTTAATGGTGAAATAAAGCTGGATGTGTAAATATGAGGGGAAACGCTCTTAAAAATGCCCCATTTTAGTCATCCAGAGATGAAAGAGAAGCTCTTTAGTTTAATCGCTGCTTCTTTGGGGCTTCACAGAAACCGTTGCAATGTGATAATAATTCACAAGCAGCCACAGAATGGAGCTGAGATAACGCTTTCCAGCGCACATTAGCGATCAGCTTCCTCTGTGAAGGCTGGAGCATAAAGCTCGCGAGTGAAAATGCAGTGACTTGTGAAGACACGGAAGGGACAGATCCTCTGCCAATGTGGCGGCCACACATTCTCCCCTGACCGCACGATCTACAGGTGCCATTGATCCTGTTCTCTAGCAGCAGCTCAGCCATATAAACGGAGCAGACTGATGAAGTCATTCACACCTGGGACAGGTGGTTCTGGATTAATTGCCATAGATGTTGGTAGTGGATGTTCAGCCGTGTTGATGGTTTAGCTGTTGCTGTGAATAGCTGTTGTTGGTGGTTTAACATTGTTCATAGGGCCAGGTGGACTGTCTTTCAGCAGAAAGAGATGGGGAAGCTGGTTGATGACACTGCAACACCCTACCACTATTACAACTACACCTCTCTACATCTCTCCAGTCTCCACACTCCTGCCTGCCCTGGCTGAACACCCATTGTGGGCGCTACAGAAGTATGAAAGGGTTTTTTCTCATAAGTTAGAAATAACATTCAACAAGCTGTAACTGCCATTTTTTTCTTGATTGCAGTGTATGATTTAACATTTAAAAGGTCTTTATCAGATTCTGTATCAACATTTAAAAGTTTATCAGATTTTTTAATAAATTTAAAACATTGTATATATGTGTGTGTGTGTGTGTGTGTGTGTGACAGAATGAGTGCTGTTGGATTTATCACTGTTTTCATGGGAAACCATGGATTAAATTAAGGTTGAAATAAAGTGGAGATACTCCAATCCAAGTGGAGAGTGTGAGGGTGGGACTCAGGACTGCCTTGGCATGATGTCACATTATTCATGATTCATTATGAACTGCGTCGGCTCACTGCTTTGATTTCGGCCGACCTAAAACAGCAAAGTACCACTTCAGAGCTGGACTACACTGCCCCACCTGTCCATTCAGCTTTGGCCTGATAAACATGCCCTTTTCCTGGGGTTACACAGCAATTTCCCCTCATGGTGAGCACCTGGAAAAGGGCTTCAATGGTATCACAGAAGGAAAGAGCCCCAAAAATACCCACCAAACGGTGCTCAATAACAGAAAGATGAGTCATGTAATTTGGCCTCTTTTCTGCTCAAAGAATGGAAGAAAATTCTTTGTCCTCAAAGCACTCACGCCACTCTCGTAACGGTTAAAAAAGATGTTTATTTTCTCAGAGGTGGATAAAAAATGCATTGTTTGCGATAATGACAACTTATCTTCCTCAGAGGTCTTGGAGACACATTTTAACCTGTTATTTCCAGCACAAAGAAGTCATTTTTCAGGTGGATCCACGCCCTTCTTGCAGGGAAATCTGAGGGAAACACTGCCAGTGTGACAGCGATTTATCACCCTGACAGCCATCTCTGACTCCTCATAAGATATGCCTATTTCATGTGGCATTATGGTTTTTATGTTTTTATGGTAAAGACACATGCACATGAAACTACACACAGCTGATTCCCAACAGAGCTGAACTCTGTCACAGCTATTTCTGTTGTTATTATAATTCTTTTTTTTGTTTGTTTTTTTTTTTACTTTTTGCAGTCCCAAAGATTTTCATAGCTGGTGATATGCAACACCACACAGAAGAACAGAAATCAATGATGGGGAAGATGGGATGGGCAAGTTCAGAAGTTATTCAAAAGGAGAGTAAGAAGGTAGGACAGTATGACTTGTAAAGATCTTCAGTGCTGTGTAAAGGAGAGATAGAGAATAGGGTTGTAATGTTAGTTCCTTAGCTGCACCAGTCTCTGTACCTGTAAGAGGCTGAACGCATTTCACCTTCACATTACGTGAATCAACACCACTTACAGAAGACCTCAGGACACAAAGAGCGTCAATGTTTGCCCTGACTCAACAACAACAACAACAACAACAACAACAACAACAACAACAACAACAACAACAACAACAACAACAACAACAACAACAACAACAACAACAACAAGAATGAAAAAAAAAACAAACACATATGACCTCACGCTGATGCTGATAAAGGGGTTTCTAACCCCGACTCCGGGGGACCCTGTGCACGCTGGCTTCTGTTCCAGCCCATATCCTGATTCATTAACGTTGCTGAAATGATGCGTTTCAGTTCCGTAATTCAGTGCTTAAATGAATTTGGTGAAGTAATTCTGTGAAACATGTATATCTGTTTCAGACTCAATGTGGCATAAAGGAGGTAGATAATTCCTCATGTGGCTTTACAATTGTCTCATTAAAAACAATTAACCGCCCGCTACACATCAAGGATCAGTATTGGAATGAAACCCAGCACACACAGGGGGACCCCAAAACCAGCACACACAGGGGGACCCCACAACCATCACACACAGGGTGACCCTACAACCATCAAGTGTGGGACACCTTGAAACTGAATGACTTTCACTTTTCACCCTATGTGAATCAACACCACATACAGAAAACCTCAGAATACACTGAGCCATGCAGTCCCACCCTGTGGAGAAGAAAGCTTGTCACGGACCTAAAGTATGAAGAATTTCATGGACAAGTTCATCCGCAGGGCACCATGCTAGTCATGAAAGGGCTATTACCCACAATCCACCTCTTTTTATTTGAGTGCAGAGGAGAAAGGAGTTAATGCTGCACTAGAAAAGTGAAGACTTTGCTAAAGTATAGCCTTCCAAGGGATTGAGCATTCAGCTTCCGAGGAGAAATAGCTGACATCTACAGCTGCCCCAGAATATAGTAAGGTCACGTTCCCCTAAATTAGATAGCACTCCAACGAAGGCTAGGAAAGCCTCACAGCTTTTAGTCCTCTATAGCCGAACGGTAAATGCATGGTATGGGGCTTGTGTTTCGGTCCGGATTTTCCAAATATCTCCATTACAGCGAGACGCAGAGCTGTGAGGCTCCGAACGGGCCCAGTGGCATTTGGACTTTAGGGGGGAGGGTGGTACTCCTCTATGGCTGTCATGCGAATTCATTCATGGGAGAAAAAGGACAAAGCGATGGAGAGACTGGTCTGATGATCCTGAGACAGTCTTATAAAATGCCATGATTTGTGTGTAACCCTTATAAGGCAATGGGAGGCATTATGCCTGTCTGCTAATTAATGACGGGATGGACAAAGTCTTTGTGCTCTAAATGGAATAAGGATGCGTTCTGTGCCCTGTGACCAATCAGAAGCCCCCATCTGTGCCCTGTGACCAATCAGAAGCCCCCGCCTGTGCCCTGTGACCAATCAGAAGCCCTAGGGGTCAGGGGTTAGAGGTGAAAGGGCTGGGGTCAAGGAAGAAAGGTTGTGCAACACTGATAACCCTCCCCGACTCCGACATGTTAATCACTCTGATAAAACGCAGCTCGCTGCATTAGTTCATTAAAATGAATAAAAAAAAAAAATGTTTAAGAAAGAACAAAATGTGTCGTGTTTTGAAAAGCGTTTGAAAAATAGACACGCTCTTGTAGCATGCAGAGTGGGAGTGTCGGAGCGGATACGAGTTCGAGTTAAAGCCCTAAGAGCGCTGAAGGATATATCAGAGAGGCATCCCAGCAGTGCTAATCTGCGTAGCACGGTGGAGGGGGCAGGGGGGACATGGCAGGGGGTGGGGGGTTCAGGACAGCTGACAGCAGAGCTGCACAGGTTGTGGGGTAAGGCAGCCATTCCTAGCCAAAGGCCAGAAAAGGGAGGCAGAGACTGGCACGCTGGCTGTGCGTGGTACTGTGTGCTGGGGGCGTTTCGTCCATTGGACAGCTCTGTTGTCCTTGTTTGTAATCCTTGCTGTCATTCCCACCTCCATATCACCCACACATAAATAAAACAGGCTACGCTTGGATCACCTTTAAGTAAACGTGCCATACACACACATGAGCTGAGGAGGCTTTTGAATTACCTCAGACATGCTGCAGGCACTTGTGAGTACGGACGTTACCTTTCCATTAGAATACTCAAAGTTTCAAAAGAGGCGTCACTGATATTACAATTTCACTCTTCTTTTCCATCACTGTGTTTTGCTTAGTAACCTGTTTCACTTATTCTTCCTAAGGTGCATGATTGAATATCACACTTACGTGGCATCAAATTTAAAATCCTTGCAGCACCGTAGATCCGTAGGTGAAAAATTGTGAAGGAACGAAAAAACGGTCAGCAAGTTTATTACAAGATTGCACTTAGCTTGTTTTCAATTCAACCTCAACACAAGTTACTTTGAGTATTTTCTGTTTTCCTGAAGATGAGCAAACATGCCCTTAAGAAAGTCCCTTAAAGAGATGACATTTGTTTGTTTTGAGGGTTAGACAAAGCTATAAGCCTTCCCCTTATGACTAGAAGAACCAGTCAAACCAATTTGACCCCCACCCCTGACCGGAACCCCGTACCCTAAACCAGGGGTGTTGGTCAAACTGGTTCTTCCGGTTATAACGGGAATGTTAATGCAAACGATTCTGCTGAAGCTAAACAGTTATTTTTTAAACAGTTCCATCCAAAATTTTGGAAGAAACTGATTTATGATTTGATTTTGCCTTTTGCCCCTGTGCATTTATTGGATTTTGACCAGCACCCCAGCCCTGTCGCAGGGGTAGTTGGTTGTGGGGTTCTGCTGGTTCTTGCAGTTATAAGGCAAACGATTCTGCTAATATCCATGCTTGTGTTCCTAATCTTAGCTGCCGCTCTTGCTGAATTATCGGTCCATGACCTGCACCCCATCCCCCCTCCCTAACCAAGTGGGGGTGGTGATGCTGGTTCTGCCGGTCCTTCTGACTGTCATGTGGGAGTCCCACACAACACTCCAGGAACTATTGCTGCCTCTCCCCTTAAGTTCCCAGAGAGCTGCACCATGTCTCTGACCCCTGCCCCCATAACGCAGACTGTTCTCAAACAGCACCTTAGCCCTTTCGCCATCTCACCAAATGACCTCTCTCACCAATGGATCCACTGAGAAACTATTCACACACAGGCACTGAGAGGGGCCCAGATGACTCACTCAACTAACTGCTGTTCACAGGAAAACGCTCAACTGGTCCTCACAGGATACTGCTGTTTACAGGCAGGAAATGAACAGAAGGTAAACAGGGGTGACTCACAAACCACTGTGAGAGTGCAGGGCAGATACATACATGTCTGTGCATTACAGGAAGATAAACACAAGATCACACACAGCTCACATGCACCAAGGTACAGCTGCCTTATCCAGCACAGTTATCTAAAACTGGACATATAAAATTGCCTTGTCATATAGTTTTCTAATTTTACAGGAAACTGAAGAGTTAAAGTGTTTCATTTGTGTGTTTGACTTATTATGATAATATCTTTTGTATGTGCAGCTCTAATGGTCTTTGCTGAGTTTTTTGTTTTGTTTTTTAAACATGAAATCAATGAGAATCAATATGCCTGTCTGTAGCACCCATAAGGAATTCTATCCACAAAGAGCAGACTCAGTGCTGTCAGTGTAAGCCTCTGTACCATGACATGACCGACTGCACACCACCTGCGCCCCACCTGCAGCTTCATAAATCAGCTGCTCTGTTAAATATTTCACACTTTAAACATTTCCTTCTGGTTCTTATGAATTATTTATCATTATATACATATCTCATTTAGATGGTCTGTTTTGGACACAAAGCCCAGGGATCAGCTTTTTGGGAGGTTGAGGGTAAGAGACTCCAAATGATCAGTAACCGCAAATGAGTCAAAGGTACATATTTCCATAATATTGAATATTAGGGCACATCGCACAGTCTGGCATCAGTCCCTTCTGAGATTATGTCACTGTGGGGACCAGTGGAGTAAAACATAAAATATATCAGGTGTGGGGATGCCACCTCACACCATTAAATGTTCCTAAACTGTAAGAAAGTGCAGTAAATATGGTAATGAAAAAAGTAAGTCTGCTATTACCTTTGATTTGTGGCAAGTGGCCGAATCCATTAGAGTTTATCACTTGGCGCTTGCGTTGCTGTTGTTCTTACACCATCTTAAGCTTTCTGGATCCACAGAACGCAGGTTCTGTGCTCAATAACTGACTTCTTGCTGCACAATGGACGCTGCTGCAGCCACTCAAAAAAGTGAAGTGTGTTCTTTGAATATTTCTTCCAAATGCAGCCCAGCACCACTGAAAAGCTGCAAAGTTTAATTTGTTCTCAGGTTTTTTTTGAGTTGAATTTCTGTGTGGTCTGAAATGAGATGCCAAAAGCCAAAACCTTACAAACAGTCCTTTTTATACCTTCTCAAATGAATGTGTTTAATTTAGATAAGCATTCAAAAAGACAGTGAATTTGTGTTTAGTTTTTAAAATGTGAACACTGTAAGTTTTAGTCCAAAAAGATAAAATTAACACCGTGCTCTTTGGCACAGGCAAAAATACCCAGCGAGTGTCTCAGTGCCGCACTGAGTCACAGTGGAGAATGACTGGCGTGTGTAGGAGTGTTGAGCATGGGTACATAAGCTGTTTAGGCAAGCCCTGGATGAAGGTTATTCCTGAGCACTTCAGTGTGCTGTAGGGTGGAGATACAGCCATGAGATCCTGTGTAACGTACCGTGCAAAATGAGATCACTTCCATAGGATCCCCCTGAGAACAGCTGGATTTAAGGGCAACAGAGCTTTCAACTCCTGCTAGATAGTGATGACTGGGGCTTAAGCGCACACTCAATATGTAAAATATATACAGAACTACAGAGGATTTCATGTCAGCCTTTTCTTAAAAAAAAAGATACATTATAAAGTGGAGTCATATTTTAATTCAGTGTTAACTGGGTATAAAACTCTGTTCCTTGGACATGTTGTTTAAAAGTGGGGCATGTAGCACATTTCACAGCTTCTATAACCCCAAAAATATCTACAGCTTTGGTGAAAATTGAATAAACATTCACCTGTACCTGTGGAACTATTCTAACTATTCTAACTATGATAACAAATTTGGTATCGATGAGCTATGAATAAATAACAACAATTTGTATGACATATGACTAAACAGTATATGACAGATTTTAATTGTTTTATATATGCAATTAAGACCTCCTATCTTATATGATACTTCACTCAAATTTACTCAGTAATGATCTGTTATTACCATAGTAATAATAATGTAATAACATAACCATCTAAATGAACAGCATTACCACAAAAAAATCACTGTTTCCATTCATATTTGGAAACAGTAAGTACTTTTTCTTCAAAACATTTAGGCATTAGGGACTATCATTGACAGCTCCAAGGGCTGGGACCAACCACACTGCCTTTAAACACATTCACAATTCAATCAAAAGGGACATACATGTTTTAAAGATGAAATGCTGAACAAAAAAAACATATTTCAAAGGACAAATTTGCCCATCTAATAAAATATGAAATATCCAAAGGGACTGATGTAATATAAACTGTGTTTTGATTGAATTTCATATGCACTGAAAGAGACTAAGTCTTCATCTTTTTTTGTACATGCAGCTCCCTAACCATTGAGCTACAAGCCCAGCTCCCTAACCATTATATTACACTGTAACCTCTGAGCTACAAGCCCAGCTACACTGTAAACTCTAACCATTATACTACACTGTAACCTCTGAGCTACAAGCCCAGCTAACCTCCTAACCACTACACTACACTGTAACCTCTGAGCTACAAGCCCAGCTCCCTAACCATTATACTACACTGTAACCTCTGAGCTACAAGCCCAGCTCCTAACCATTACACTACACTGTAACCTCCCATTATACTACACACTGAGCTACAAGCCCAGCTCCCTAACCCTCTGTAACCTCTGAGCTACAAGCCCAGCTCCCTAACCATTATACTACACTGTAACCTCTGAGCTACAAGCCCAGCTCCCTAACCATTATACTACACTGTAACCTCTGAGCTACAAGCCCAGCTCCCTAACCATTACACTACACTGTAACCTCTGAGCTACAAGCCCAGCCCCCCTTTACCATTATACTAGCTCCCTGCAGCACAGAGCAGAGCTGTCCGGACATCCACAGACGCGTCCTTACATCATCATGTGACAGGATGAGACGCGTCTGAAAGCAGGAGGAAAGAGTGAGAGGAGGAGAGCAGGGAGAGGTTAAAGACTGGGGAAGTGGCGTCTGTGAGGGCCTGTAACACAGTCACCCCGCTCTGCTGCTCAGAGACGGATCAGGGCACAGTAATTATGCATGATGGAAAGCCCTGGAGGGGACGGCGGTATTTACCACCAGCAGAGAGGCCATCTGCCGGGCTGCAGGAGTGAGGCGCAGCGGACAGGAACGGGGGATCCCCACTGCACAGGGGTCACACAGAGTTTGACCAGGGCAGGGGCGCTGCGCAAAGCCTCATGGGAAGGGTGGACTTTTAATTTTAGGTTTTAAAAACCTAACTACCACACAAACCGATGTAGACCACCCTGACTGACGAGATGACATTATTAGGAGACACATTTAATGATTTCCATTTAAACGTATTTTAATCCACCAACATGATTCATGTGCATCGTCACGTGTTTGCACAGGTATGTGCTCTCTGCCTGCTCGCTTCTTCGCCACGTTGTGACACCTTGATCACCGTTTAAGCTGCTTTGCGTCTGCAGGTGAAAATTATCCATGACTTAATCAGGCACAACCCGTTAAGTGATGACATTTATGTGAAAAATTACACACCTGGCCTTGACAAGGTGAGGAAGACACAGGCTGCAGGGGCAGGGGGTGGCCTCAGAATGTTATCCCAGAGCTCTGCTGTACGTACGGTGAGTTCCACCTGTGTGTCTCCACGCTCCCCTCGTCTGACACAAGCGCGGCCCTGGCTCCATGCTGCTTCACTCAGACAGCATGATCCACCATTAAAATCATTAGAGACCCATTGTGCGCAGGCAGGTAGGAGGTTACCTGCACTCACAAGGTAGGAACAGAGGAACAGAGCTATTACTGGTCTGAAAGGTACACTCAGTGCACTGCAGATATTCCCTCATGTTTGTGCGTAATTAAAGCTTCACTTCCTCTCTCCCCCTCAGCCACACTGAGCCAATTCCCCCTTTCTTCAGTCCTAATAGCCCGCTAGGGCACGGTACACAAGCCACATAAATAACTCTCTTTGGTAACACTGGTAGATGCAGTCTACTTATAAATGTTTAATAGACCATCTATATATCCTCTGTTCATTAGTAATAAGAGCTTTGTCAGACATTAGTAAATATTAGTAGATGTCTTACTCAGGATAGAGATGGCACTCCCAGATTTAGACCTTTCCTTTTTCCCATGCAAAATTTATAGTTTGCATGACGTTAACTGTTAAAAATGAAGCACTTTTACAAAGCAATACTTGCATATATTGTAATTGGTGATGCAACAGCCTTCTCACCACGTGAAAAATAATTTTCATGAAAACATCAAAACTATACCTATTAATGATTAATGATTTATTCATGCATACATTAATTCATTAGCAAAAGACCTAGCTGTGCATGTTCTTATTGTCTTTGTGTTCTTATAAACATCACCTTTATATTGACAAATGCCAACAGCTTCTGTTCTACTCAACAGCTACTGAACCTGCTCCCCTACTCGACAGCCACTGCTCCTGTTTCCCTAGCTACTCCTCCTGTTTCCCTACTCTTCACAGATATTGCTCCTGTTCTCCTACTCTGCACAGTTACTGCGTCTGTTCCACTACTCTACACATACACTACTCCTGTTCTGCTACTCTACACATATACTACTCCTGTTCCACTACTCTACACATACACTACTCCTGTTCTGCTACTCTACACATACACTACTCCTGTTCTGCTACTCTACACATATACTACTCCTGTTCCACTACTCTACACATACACTACTCCTGTTCTGCTACTCTACACATATACTACTCCTGTTCTGCTACTCTACACAGTTGTCCTTTCAGAGCCTGGAGCTATTCTCAGGGTATAGCAGGTGATCAGGATTATGATCAAGGTCAAATCAGCGTTGTAAGGCATAGGGATCTGTGCTGGAGCAGGGGAGGAAGGCTCTTGGTCCTTTAATAGGTGCTGGTGGGCTAGTTTATGGGCATTGCTTCTCATTTTGCTATTTGTATTCTGCTCTGTGTGTTCTCATGCAGGCTAAGCTGGCTCTGAAGAGACTGGTTGCGATACATAAATCATAGTAACGGTAGAGCAAAACAAAAATCTGCACATAATTTAACAGGACGTCAGGATAATTAATACAGACATTAAAAAGAAGAATAAAAACAGTGCTAAAATGGCCTACAGGTTTCACCATTCAGAATTTTAAAAAGGCAAGAAATACACCAACATTAACACAGTGAAAATACCAGACACTTTTAAATATTCATTATGTCTGAGTGCAATTACAGAGATAGATAGGCAGACAGACAAATAGAAAGGTGACCAATAGTGTATTCATAATTTCAAGAATACAGATAAATAATTATGTACAGTACATTCAATTAATTGATTATAAAATACATGATAAAATGCATGACTTCATTTTCACTCTGTGTGTTGGGCTTTGTGGTTTGTGTGGGGAACTCTTACCAAACCATATTTCATATTATATCTCCAGGACATACTTCAGACTTTGATCAAACCAAATATTCTTCACATCTCATTGATTTTCCAGCTGTCTCCCCATGCAGTCTCTGCTGCTCAAAGCACCATTGCTCTTTCTGTCACATTACGACCACTGAACCTTACTCTGCCACCGCGACATCTACGGCGGGAAGCCCAGCCACTACTCATCAAGAGTCGCGCGCTAAATAAAGGCAGCGCCGCTGACAGGCTGCGCAGCTGACAGACATGTTGAGTAATTGGCGGTAAGCATTTCCCACAAAATTCCATGGGTGACTTGGAAAGGTCATTAAATAATTGCCATGGCAACAGACAAGGCACACATATACAGTGCTTTAGATAAAGGCAGAGGATTATTGCTTTTGCTGTAGAATAACCCTCAGTTTAGGCAGTTACAGCTAGCGCGGCCATGTTCTTTTGAAGCATCCCGAGCAGAGCTAATACAGGCGAGTGTGCTCCCCCACCGCTGTCAGACTCTGAGCGTGAGTCTGAGCGCGCTCAGAGCTGTGATACTGATGCTTGATGAAAGACACTCTGGTCTTATATAAACGCTACCCATTTCACGATTTTGCCAAGACTGCAGGACAGCTTGACATCAAGCCTTTGCACAGCAGAGAAAATGTTGCCATGTGCGTAAGTGTGTCTGTTTCACAGATTTCTTATTGTATTCTTGACACTTTGGAACAAAGTTTCTCTGCTGCTTTTTTTTTTTTTTTTTGCTCCGTTTAAAATATGTTTAAAGTTTAGATCAAAGCTTTGAGCCACAGAGGACACAAAAGTTTGAATCTGTCTTAAAAACTGGTACTTTTGTTTGTCATGAGGTAAATGCCAAATGGCATATTAGCATCACCAAACACCTAATAAATACATGACATGGACTCACGCCTGCATGAATAGAGAGAGAGAAAAAACTGGGTAAATTCCAGAGGTGAGAAATAGGTAGGAGTGTGCAGAGGGTGCCGAGTGAAAGAAAGAGGCGCTCTGGGAGAATAAATACATGAAAACATAGATGGAAAAGAGTTATATGCGAGTGATAATGCCTCTCGTGCCAAACACTACAGCACAAGCACCTGGCTGGCCGGCCATATGGCTGAGAACACCAGCAGCTTCCTTCCTTCTCCTGGGAATCACACTCTCTATAGTATTCACTTTATTTGACATGATTGAAAATGACAAAAGAACACATTTATGGAGGTTCTGTGGTCAAGCATTTTCTGTGATCACAGGCCCCTGACAGCAGCTTCATTGATTACTTTTAGGCTGTTCAGCAGGTGCTCTTATCCAGAGTAACTTGCATCACCAGAACAAGGGAGTAGAATGGGGGTGCAGTGCACAAATTCCCAAGTGGAGCCGAGCACAGTCTCCAAGACTAGAAATGTGAAAAACAAGAGGAATCAGCAGGGCACCTGCAGATTAACCTGTCAAGGAAGTCAAAAGATGAAGGCAACAAACAAATCAATACAAGTCAATACCAACAGCAGCACCCACAGAGAAAACCTCTATCAGTCGACAAGAGAGTATGAAAACAATCACAAGGACGATTCCTGTGGCAAAGAAACAGGTGTATAATGTAGTGAGAGATGGGACTGAAGCTCAGAGCATTTCGATGTAAGTGGCCGCTGCTCATCCGGATTTCAACCCAAGCTCTCGAGCCTCCCCTAATTACTTTGAAACTGTGTCTCCCCTACAGGACATTTACTGCACAGCAGCAAATGAATTTAATCATTAACAAAACTAAAACAGCCAACAGAATCACAGCCAATAAACTCTCACATGAGTCTTATGAAAGGCGTTAATGCAGTTTATGATTAGATTATGTGATAACATTCATTTTTTTATGCCTTACCTTCATAATACTTTGAGTACCTCTTCCCTATAAGCTTGGTGAAACTAGGGCTGTTCAAAGCAGATCAAAAATCGACGTCCAATCAAAACAGACTGTGGCGTCTGTAAGGAAATATGACGTCCAATCAAAACAGACTGTGGCGTCTGTAAGGAAATATGACGTCCAATCAAAACAGACTGTGGTGTCTGTAAGGAAATATGACGTCCAATCAAAACAGACTGTGGTGTCTGTAAGGAAATATGACGTCCAATCAAAACAGACTGTGGTGTCTGTAAGGAAATATGATGTCCAATCAAAACAGACTGTGGTGTCTGTAAGGAAATATGACGTCCAATCAAAACAGACTGTGGTGTCTGTAAGGAAATATGACGTCCAATCAAAACAGACTGTGGTGTCTGTAAGGAAATATGACGTCCAATCAAAACTGACTGTAGTCTCTTTAAACACATATGCAAAAAAAAACACATTCCAAAGGACATGTCTGCTTGAGTATCTTAAAATATAACATACTCGACGAAAATGATGTTTCAGACGTCCTCCACAGAAAAACTCCACATTGGTTCTGTTTGGCGTCTCACAGACCCCACCTGTAAAACATGGTTAAATGCGGTGGATTTTCACATGCTTTGAATCCTTGATTGATGTTGAAGGTATAGGGGACTCAGTAAAACCCTTCCCAAATGATTATGGTAAAAGTGCAGGCGCACACATATTCACAAATCTTTGCATAACTAACTCCTCCCCTGCCTGTCTCTCTGTTTCATCACCTCTCTGAAATGTGCAGGCCCACTTTGTGGCAGAAGGGAAAGCTAAGACTTCAAACAGTTTATGTTAATTGGGGTTTAATGTGGTCAGAAGTAGTAAAAGAGACCTGAGGAAAAACTAAATTGGTTGATCTCTAACTTATAACATATTGTTCATAAACATAATTAGAAAGAGACATAATTTCACCATACTCATTGCTGGTTCCTCACTGTTGTGAAGGAAATGAAAAGTTCTCAGGTGAGAATGTTGAAGTCTTCACTGACAGCATCAGGTATAGTTTGGCACTGCTTCTGTGGAAGAGTTAGAAGCAGACTCTGGGGTGACATTTTTTTTTCCACATTGGTGGAAGGTGAGTTTGTGTTGCGCTCCAGGATATATCTGCAGAGACAAACACGGTTTGTGAGAGATGTCTATAATCTCTGAGGTTTCAGGGTTATTGGGTTTTGTCAGAAAACAAACACAGACATTAGAGCACTGCTGTAAAGGCCCGAGGGACGGGGAGGGGTGTGGAGTCCATGTTAAAAAGCCGGAGAATCTGTAGTACAGAGAGAAAACAGCGCAGCCTGACCCTGAGCTGCTCCTGCTCCTGGTCTCTGCCTCTCCGTTACTCATGGGGAGCTTTTCCCTGCCACCGTCACCATGAGCATCCAGGGTCCCTCCAACAAATATCACTGAAATAAGCTATACAAATTTAATTTATTTGATTTGTTTGAAATGAAGTTTGAAATGCATATGAATGTGTCTGTGTGTGTGTGTCTGTGTGTG
This sequence comes from Albula goreensis, assembly GCA_022829145.1. Lineage (NCBI taxonomy): Eukaryota > Metazoa > Chordata > Actinopteri > Albuliformes > Albulidae > Albula > Albula goreensis. Next base: position 37,673,452 of record CM040750.1, read on the forward strand.
TGTGTGTGTGTGTGTGTGTGTGTGTGAGAGAGAGAGAGAGAGAGAGAATGAATCGGGCAGCTAACGCTAAGTCCAGAGAAACCCATGCTCCCATTGCTAATGCTAAGTCCAGAGAAACCCATGATCCCATTGCTAACGCTAAGTCCAGAGAAACCCATGATCCCATTGCTAACGCTAAGTCCAGAGAAACCCATGCTCCCATTGCTAACGCTAATTCCAGAGAAACCCATGCTCCCATTGCTAACGCTAAGTCCAGAGAAACCCATGCTCCCATTGCTAACGCTAAGTCCAGAGAAACCCATGCTCCCATTGCTAACGCTAATTCCAGAGAAACCCATGCTCCCATTGCTAACGCTAAGTCCAGAGAAACCCATGCTCCCATTGCTAACGCTAATTCCAGAGAAACCCATGCTCCCATTGCTAACGCTAGCTGCCATCGGAGGAATCAGTCACTGTGAAGGACGTTTTCATTTGCGGGCCCAGGAACATTTCCAGATTCTATTAATGTTTATGAATGATTTAGAGCCCGTGCATATTAAAACCACGGATACATAATTTAATTCCTGGCAGAAAGCGGTTCTCCTTTCCGTCATTAGCTTTTCATTAAACTAATAGGGATTTCATGTCATAAATATGCCTTTTCCTTAATCTATACCGAAATATGAAATAATGCCCAACTGCTAGCATTAATTCCATTATTTTCTGACAAATAATATTAAGGTTAGTACTGCTTTCAGAACCATTGTGATTATGGTAATGGGAATTAAAAAAAAGAAAGTTCTCATTTGAGACTCCCACAGTTCTGCTTGCAACAGTCTTTTTATCAGTGAAATATTTTTATAATATGCCTTTAACGTCCATGCACACTTCTTTCAATGCCAAACTTTATTTAGGGATTCAGACATTCTTCTTATTATTTTCACCCAGCAAATGTAGCAAAGACAAAAAAATGCAAACATTGAAAGTTGTTTTTCATCATTAGACTGACATTCCAACACTGTACTACACACACACACACACACACACACACACACAAAGACACCTGTTCGTATGTATATATTTGCATGTGTGAGAGAGAGAGTGGGAGAGAGCAGCATGTAGCGTTAATGGCAAAAGCAATTCAATCACATCATTTTCTTTGAGTTATGAGACACACAGATTTTAAAATGGAACAGCGTACGCTTTTCCATGGTCTGTTTCGATTGTGTTTCAGATGACCGCGTGCAGGGGATGCAGGGGAATAAGCACGTTTGATTGGCTCTTGCCTCATGTTGTTGTTTTTTTTTTTTTAACGTGGTACGGTTTTCTCAGCAGAGTGGCTGTACGCAGTGCTTGAAGTGAAGGCCATCAGGTTTGTAATTACCCCGCACTTTCACTGGGGACCGTAAACAGCGGGGCCCGGGGGACAGGTAGCTGGAGAGCAGTCTGCATTCGCACGCACACGTCACACAGAACATTGAAGTGCTTATGTACTGTAACCATGGCTACCCACGGCCTCTCCTCTCTGCTTACAGTGCTGCTGCTGTCTCATGTCTGTGGCTTGATGGAAGAGCAGAACTTTCTGCCGAATATGCATGCGCAATCACCATAAAACGGGCTAGCGCACCTTTGTAACACTTCATTGTGAACTCGACACTCGTTTCCTGACACTGTTTGGAGAATGTTATTCTTTCTTTTTCATCTGAAGGTGAACCTGTCCAAGATTCTGTCCAAAGCTCAGAAAACAAGAGAAGAACACATGGTCCCGTTGACCACAAAAAACAAGGATAAAGACTGAATAAAAAACTTGAAAAGAATATAGTCCCCTGTTTTTTGTGATGACTCTCACAAAGGAATGCTCTATTTAGGGAATATTGGAGTTATGTTTCAGATTTTTTGTTGCATGAAATTATGTTCTCCGAAGTCCAGTTGCTTTGGTGGGGAAGGTTCTATCTCCGCTGACTCCATTTCCTGCAGTCCTGCTCAGTGCCTGTGCTATTAGCCAGGGCTATCTCTTAGTTTTTGCAGCTTTCTGAAAAAAAAAAGTCAGTTTGTGTGGTATGTGTATGTATTCATAATCACTAAAATGTTCATTTGGGAAACAGAAAAAAGCTAGCTGTGGGCAAGGTAGTGGACCTGTCAGTTATTTGTGCTTTACTGTACAATAACACTTTCCTTTGGTTACAGCTTTATAAAATGTTTTTTTTTTCAAAGTTACGATTAAGATTACACTGCGGCAATCCAAAATCTGGACAAATAAGAAAAATGTAGACACAAACATCCCCCTCCCACTCACACACACACACATCCAGTCATGATTGTTCATCCTCATTCTCTCAAATTGCAGATATATTTTTCTCTCCGTATGGGGTCTGTGAGTTATTAAATGTCATTTTCATATTTGGAGCGTTTTTCATCAGCATTTTTGGGATCTGGCGCTCTTACAGTTAGATCGGGCGGCATACTGTGGCGCAGCGGGGACTCCGACCGTCACGCAACGCACAAAGCAAAGGGCTGCAAAACTCAATTTTAATCCAAGCGTTACGTTCTGTCTGGTGTACAATTACAGACCCCAAATTGCCTCTACTGTAGCTTTCAGCAAATGGGGCTGTTTCAGTGCTTTTGTTTGCTTTTTTTTTTATTAATTCTGTTACAAACCATGTAATGAAATGAACTCAAATATAAATTGATTAATTTTACATGTGGTTAGTTTCCAGTTTACATGGGGGCTCCCTCGTTAGCCTGCTCTCATGACTGCTGCTGCTACTGAACCATGCGCTGAAGCACGAGCCGGAGCCAAGCTCTGCTTCAGCTGCAGCACTGCGCGTCACATGAGCGCGTTGCTATAGCAACCTCCTTTTGGGCGAACGACTGAGATTCTGGGTACCACTTCCTTTTACTGTGAATTCCACCATACTCTCCAAAAACATCACACCGCTGTCTTCAGCAGCGTAAGAACATGGCCGATAGTACCACTATGACCACTACTGCAGCCTACTGAAAGTGTGAAAACATGAATAATGATACTAAGAATAATAAAAAAAGAATACAGTTTTCTTGAAGTTCTGCATTGCAGTTTTTTTTTTTTTTTTTCTGATGAAATGTCATAGCATTCAGCTAAATGCATCCTGAAACAGAAGATATGGATGGATGTAAAAACCCATTTGAGATTTCATTTATTGGATGGATTCAATCCCAAACAAAACAAAACAAAAAAAATAATAATTTCTGCATTTTAAATTCAGATGTGGAGCAAGAGCAGTTCTGCGAGGTGCTGCTTTTGGCTGCATGCCCGTGTGAGAGTGAGTGGCGGGGGTCTGGACCCCGCCCAGCCTGGGGCCGAGACCGGCCTGGCTCTCCCTGCTCTGCACTCCGTACCGCGGCCCCGCTGCCTGGCTCATTGTGCTGGCGGATAAAGGCCGGCTCGATAAAGCCGGTGAGAGGATGGCACTGTACATTAGGCACTCAGTGAAAAATCCCCTCGCAGATTAACCTCCCATAATCCTTTTCACCAGATAAATTTTACTAACTACTTAAGGAGAAAATCCTCCTGGCAGATCAGAGATCATGAAGTCTGAATAGGAACTGAAGCCCCCCCCACTCCCCACCCCTAACCCCCACGCCCCCTTTAATGTTGTCACACCGGTATTTAAATAAGAGAACATAATCTTCCACATTATCTGTGGATGATCCTCATGTGTGTTAATCGGGGCTAAAATTCTAAAAGGTTTAGTCAAAACATCACGCCTCTACAGTGGTGGGGAGGGGGGGAGGGGGTGGGGGGGGGAGGTTTGCAGCTATGACCTCAGCTCTCAAAGGTTTCTACATCTTAATCTTACCTGGGATTACTCCATTCAGCAGTAAATACTCAAACACTTCTCTGGCTGCATGACTGCTGCTGGGGAGCCGAGGGACCCACGCAATGATCACAAACACCAGCCTGCTCTTCTCACGGCTGTTGAGTCTGTTTTCACTGCTGCTTTATTCATCTTTATGGTGTTGTGCCTGGCTTTATGTTATCATCCCTGTCCTTGCCTTACCTTTGACCCTGGTAATGAAAAACTCTCTCATGCGGCTCCAGCTGGATGCAGGCTCTGTGTGTCAGCTGATGCAGTGCGTCTGTGTGTTGGGTTTGCTGGATGCAGTGAGTTCTGTGTTGGGTTTCTGATGTGTTCTGTGTGTTGGGTTTGCTGATGAGTGAGTTCTGTGTGTTGGGTTTGCTGGAGTGCGTTCTGTGTGTTGGGTTTGTTCTGGATGCAGTGAGTTCTGTGTGTTGGGTTTTGGATGCTGGATGCAGTGCGTTCTGTGTGTTGGGGTTTGCTGTGTGTTGGGTTTGGATGCAGTGAGTTCTGTGTGTTGGGTTTGCTGGATGCAGTGAGTTCTGTGTGTTGGGTTTGCTGGATGCAGTGAGTTCTGTGTGTTGGGTTTGCTGGATGCAGTGAGTTCTGTGTGTTGGGTTTGCTGGATGCAGTGCGTTCTGTGTGTTGGGTTTGCTGGATGCAGTGCGTTCTGTGTTGGGTTTGCTGGATGCAGTGCGTTCTGTGTGTTGGGTTTGCTGGATGCAGTGAGTTCTGTGTGTTGGGTTTGCTGGATGCAGTGCGTTCTGTGTGTTGGGTTTGCTGGATGCAGTGCGTTCTGTGTGTCGGGTTTGCTGGATGCAGTGCGTTCTGTGTGTCGGGTTTGCTGGATGCAGTGCGTTCTGTGTGTTGGGTTTGCTGGATGCAGTGTGTTCTGTGTGTCGGGTTTGCTGGATGCAGTGCGTTCTGTGTGTCGGGTTTGATTTGGGGCCAAAGGAAATGGAGCTGGTTCTGTAATCCCTCAGATTTTAGTTCTCCAGTTCAAGACGCAACATAAAAACACTTTCTGGGGTTCAGTCATTCCTTTGACAGGAAATGGCATAAAATGTACGCACTCGCACATGCACACATATGCGCACGCATATGCACACTCATGCACACCTACACACTGGTACAGATTCACTCACATGCATGAGAACGCACACCACAGACCAACACACTCTGAATGATGTGTCCTCTTTTCATCCATGTCTGTTATTTTTCACTGTCAGGAAAAATTGTATTTGTTCCACCCCAGCAAGCGGCAATCTTTATTCTCCTTCCTCAGAAAGAGTGACTCCGTTTTATGGCGAGTTTTCATAACACATTCAACACCACTTTCCGAAAAGAAAACACACAATTTTAACAATTATATCAATTGAAAAAAAAGGATGAGCTGTTCCTCTGTTCTGTGGCACAGAGCTTCTTTGTACTGTGACAGATACATGTAGTGCTATTATCCCAAAAATGAAGAGGAAAAAAAGCCTTTATTTCTATCTTTAAAAGGATTAAAGCATGCACCGCTGTCTCTGCGCCCTCCAATGTGACCCGCCATTCTCCACCTCTTACAGGTTCCAATCGGCTGCTCATCTGGGCTCGTATTTATTCACTCATGTCAGGAATATTATGTGAGCAAAAGAAAGAAGAAAAAAGCTTCTCACAAAGAGTTCTCCCTGCGTGAGCTCTGCTCCACACCACAGTGCCCCCAGCCAATCACACGGCCCGATTTTGACCCCCATCCCGGCCCCAGCCAATCACATGGCCCGATGACCCCAATCCCATCCCTAGCCTGATTTTGATCCCCCTCATTCTGGCCTCATCCCGGCCCCAGCCAATTACATGGCCATCTCATTCTGGAAGTCTTTCCTGGAAGTCAGCCCAACAGGAGATCCTGAGCAAATACACACATGATAATCATAACGGGTTTAGAAAGTGAAAGCACTGCCATGTCTTTATTTCAGCCATGCTCAAAACCAGCCGGCTCTAATCTTTCAGCCAGGTACATGAGCTAATTCATGAAATCACCTGTTTCAGTGCACAAGCAGCAAAACACGCATTGCAGAACATTATTAAATACTTTCATTTCTGAAGATGGACCTTTCAACCTTTGATTCTCACTTCCCTTCCATATTTCACTGTTTGTCTTTATTTCAGTTTTTTTCTATTTTTCATTATGTTTTTTCCTGTCTGTCTTTCCTGAACTGGAAAAGGCTGGTCGTCCCCTACACTGCGCAGTGCTGAGTCATAAAGACAGGGCAGATTTCATTGTAACTGCTCTCTCCCAACGTCACTTGGAGCACCAAGATTACCATGTTGGCTTATGAAGTCTGCATATGAAACAGGTATGATCTCAGGCCTTCTCTACTACTTGTAACCAATCAGTGCACAAATAGTTCTGTGGTGTCTGAGGAACAATCCAATCGGTGCACAGCGTCTTCACAGGCACTGTAGGAGCTATCCAACCAGTGCACAGGTTCTTCTCTGGCATTGTAGGAACCATCCAATCAGTGCGCAGGGTCATCTCAGGTACTGTAGCAGCATTTTCTCCCCTGTCCAGCCATCAGTGATGTCCCGATAGCTGCCATCGATTGTGATCCTTGTTGCCCTGTGTGTACGAACCTCAGCATTGCAGGAGGACTCTGACACCATCTTAGCGTACATACTGTTCTCTTTCTGCGGTAATTTAATGAAGCAGGCTCATTAATGCACTGGTAGGAAACGTGAATAAATGAATGTGAATGGTGTAAGGTGAGTGATAACCCCTGGCCCAGAGTCATGGCCCTTTTTGTAGAGCCGTGTAGCTTTTGTGTTCTGATTTCGGGGAAGGCAATGGAGGGGGGGACGGGGGCATTCTGGGATAGCGTGGTCCCTCTTACTTTATGGGTGATGGCTTTCACAGTGTGTAAACAGCTTCTACAAACAACCCTGTGCAGACAAAGTACACGCCGAGTACAAACACACACACACATACACTTATATTCACACACACACACAGTCACATACTGCATAGATCCCTTCCCCCGACTCTAGGATGAAAAAGCAGCCTATTTTCACACAGAACCTAATAAACCTTACTTTCTCCAACTGTTTTTCACACCGGCTGGCGTCATGGAATTCTTCACCTGCCGTCTCCTGTCACTTCCGTCACATTCGGAAACGACTCTCTCAGTGGGTGGTCTACACTCAGGCATTACCGATTTCTCTCGCTATATCTCCACTCTAAAGTCACACCTCCATTGTAAAGAAATATTTTTACCTATTTTTTTCCTGTATTATTTTGTTTGGTGTTGTGCTACAAAGACAGGGAAGTAGCCTTTCAGTTTGAACAAGCAGGAGCGGGAATGTGTAAATCCAAAATATTTAGAATATTCCTTTCAAGCTAATATGATGTCTATTAGTAGTTATTAATAATAACATATCGGTGTATAAGAGACCACATAACAATGTCACATGGGAATATAACAGACACAGAAATACTTTAAAAAGGGAAACATCGAAGCTGACACCACACAAATGAAACGTTGACATAAGAAATGTGGTTTGGCTGACATAACTTTGCTAATATTTGGCTAATTAAAATTCTGAAAGCACCAGTCTGTATTTAACTGCCTGGTTTATACTTCCCCGTCTCCATACACAGGAACGTAAGGTCACAGCAACCGAGAGGAACAAAATGTTTGAAAACATTAAATACTCTCTGACAGTGTGGCATGCCACCCCCTTTAAAATGTAAGTAGCAGAAATTTGAGTAAGGAAAAGCAGCAGAGAAGAAGTTTGTAGAAGCACTTAGCTATGCTAAATAACTGCTTAGGCTCTTTAATGGTGTGACATTACCCTCAGGCTGTTGGGAGGGGGGCTCTGTCTCCCTGGTGCACCAGACTGGAAACCGCTTGATGGGGAGAAAGGCAATTTGGAAAAAAATTACAGGCAGGCAAGAAAATAACAAGTTTGATGCTCAAATGGTCCGAAAGGAAACGAATAATCTCCCATAAAGGGAACAATGGGGGCCATATGTCTGTGGCTGCGCAGTGCCGGTGGTACATGTGCTTTAGTTTCTTCACACCATACCAGTCAAAATGTGAACGGGTTAAACTGTAAACCAGAGTGGCAATCTAGATCAGAGACTGGAGAATCCAATTAGGAGGTTGCAGGTTTAAATCCTGCTTGTCCTGTTGTCTGTGTCAGCCAAAATGACTTCAGTTTAAATTCAGTTAATAAAATGCTGTTTTTTTAAAATGTAAGTTATCCAAGTCATCCCAGAATAATGCATTCTGTTACACCTGTGATGTAAACTGAGCTAATAAAATCCCCCCCAACTAAGAAAAGTGTTATTAAAAGAGGAATCACCGCCTGGCTGTGCCAAAGCATTTTTTTTGTTTTTTCCCTATCGTTGTAATTACCCAGAAAGCAGTGGCTTTTACAAATAGAGGCTGGCGCTTCATGAATCACACTATGCTTAATAAAATGTATTCATTTTGCACCAGTCATAATGTGTGTGTGAGAGAGCGCAGTGAGGCACCGAGCGGGTGCAGCCGAGGTGATGTTCAGCGTGTGCCCTGAACACGTCTCTGTAACGTTGTAACAGTGTTTGAGTGAGGCACTGAGCGGGTGCAGCCGAGGTGATGTTCAGCGTGCGCCCTGAACACGTCTCTGTAACATTGTAACAGTGTTTGAGTGAGGCACTGAGAGGGTGCAGCCGAGGTGATGTTCAGCGTGCGCCCTGAACACGTCTCTGTAACGTTGTAACAGTGTTTGAGTGAGGCACTGAGCGGGTGCAGCCGAGGTGATGTTCAGCGTGCTCCCTGAACGTGTCTCTGTAACATTGTAACAGTGTTTGAGTGAGGCACTGAGCGGGTGCAGCCGAGGTGATGTTCAGCGTGCGCCCCTGAACACGTCTCTGTAACATTGTAACAGTGTTTGAGTGAGGCACTGAGCGGGTGCAGCCGAGCTGATGTTCAGCGTGCTCCCTGAACGTGTCTCTGTAACATTGTAACAGTGTTTGAGTGAGGCACTGAGCGGGTGCAGCCGAGGTGATGTTCAGCGTGCTCCCTGAACGTGTCTCTGTAACATTGTAACAGTGTTTGAGTGAGGCACTGAGCGGGTGCAGCCGAGCTGATGTTCAGCGTGCTCCCTGAACGCGTCTCTGTAACATTGTAACAGTGTTTGAGTGAGGCACGAGCGGGTGCAGCCGAGCTGATGTTCAGCGTGCTCCTGAACGTCTCTGTAACATTGTAACAGTGTTTGAGTGAGGCACTGAGCGGGTGCAGCCGAGGTGATGTTCAGCGTGCTCCCTGAACGTCTCTGTAACATTGTAACAGTGTTTGAGTGAGGCACTGAGCGGGTGCAGCCGAGGTGATGTTCAGCGTGCGCCCCAAACACGTCTCTGTAACATTGTAACAGTGTTTGAGTGAGGCACTGAGCGGGTGCAGCCGAGGTGATGTTCAGCGTGCTCCCTGAACACGTCTCTGTAACATTGTAACAGTGTTTGAGTGAGGCACTGAGAGGGTGCAGCTGAGGTGAGGTGATGTTCAGCGTGCTCCCTGAACACGTCCCTGTAACATTGTAACAGTGTTTGAGTGAGGCACCGAGCGGGTGCAGCTGAGGTGATGTTCAGCGTGTGCCCTGAACACGTCTCTGTAACATTGTAACAGTGTTTGAGTGAGGCACTGAGCGGGTGCAGCCGAGGTGATAAAAGCGTGCTCCCTGAACACGTCTCTGTAACATTGTAACAGTGTTTGAGTGAGACACCGAGCGGGTGCAGCCGAGGTGATGTTCAGTGTGCTCCCTGAACACGTCTCTGTAACATTGTAACAGTGTTTGAGTGAGGCACCGAGCGGGTGCAGCCGAGGTGATGTTCAGCGTGCTCCCTGAACACGTCTCTGTAACATTGTAACAGTGTTTGAGTGAGGCACTGAGAGGGTGCAGCCGAGGTGATGTTCAGCGTGCTCCCTGAACACGTCTCTGTAACATTGTAACAGTGTTTGAGTGAGGCACTGAGCGGGTGCAGCCGAGGTGATGTTCAGCGTGCTGCCCTGAACACGTCTCTGTAACATTGTAACAGTGTTTGAGTGAGGCACCGAGCGGGTGCAGCCGAGGTGATGTTCAGCGTGCTCCCTGAACACGTCTCTGTAACATTGTAACAGTGTTTGAGTGAGGCACTGAGCGGGTGCAGCCGAGGTGATGTTCAGCATGTGCCCCAAACACGTCTCTGTAACGTTGTAACAGTGTTTGAGTGAGACACCGAGCGGGTGCAGCCGAGGTGATGTTCAGCGTGTGCCCTGAACACGTCTCTGTAACATTGTAACAGTGTTTGAGTGAGGCACCGAGCGGGTGCAGCCGAGGTGATGTTCAGCGTGTGCCCTGAACACGTCTCTGTAACATTGTAACAGTGTTTGAGTGAGGCACTGAGCGGGTGCAGCCGAGGTGATGTTCAGCGTGCTCCCTGAACGCGTCTCTGTAACATTGTAACAGTGTTTGAGTGAGGCACCGAGCGGGTGCAGCCGAGGTGATGTGCAGCGTGTGCCCTGAACACGTCTCTGTAACATTGTAACAGTGTTTGAGTGAGGCACTGAGCGGGTGCAGCCGAGGTGATGTTCAGCGTGTGCCCTGAACACGTCTCTGTAACATTGTTACAGTGTTTGAGTGAGGCACTGAGCGGGTGCAGCCGAGGTGATGTTCAGCGTGCTCCCTGAACACGTCCCTGTAACATTGTAACAGTGTTTGAGTGAGGCACCGAGCGGGTGCAGCTGAGGTGATGTTCAGCGTGTGCCCTGAACACGTCTCTGTAACATTGTAACAGTGTTTGAGTGAGGCACTGAGCGGGTGCAGCCGAGGTGATAAAACGCGTGCTCCCTGAACACGTCTCTGTAACGTTGTAACAGTGTTTGAGTGAGACACCGAGCGGGTGCAGCCGAGGTGATGTTCAGTGTGCTCCCTGAACACGTCTCTGTAACATTGTAACAGTGTTTGAGTGAGGCACCGAGCGGGTGCAGCCGAGGTGATGTTCAGCGTGCTCCCTGAACACGTCTCTGTAACATTGTAACAGTGTTTGAGTGAGGCACTGAGCGGGTGCAGCCGAGGTGATGTTCAGCGTGCTCCCTGAACACGTCTCTGTAACATTGTAACAGTGTTTGAGTGAGGCACCGAGCGGGTGCAGCAGAGGTGATGTTCAGCGTGCTCCCTGAACACGTCTCTGTAACATTGTAACAGTGTTTGAGTGAGGCACCGAGCGGGTGCAGCCGAGGTGATGTTCAGCGTGCTCCCTGAACACGTCTCTGTAACATTGTAACAGTGTTTGAGTGAGGCACTGAGCGGGTGCAGCCGAGGTGATGTTCAGCATGTGCCCCAAACACGTCTCTGTAACATCGTAACAGTGTTTGAGTGAGGCACTGAGCGGGTGCAGCCGAGGTGATGTTCCGCGTGTGCCCTGAACACGTCTCTGTAACATTGTAACAGTGTTTGAGTGAGGCACTGAGCAGGTGCAGCCGAGGTGATGTTCAGCGTGCTCCCTGAACGCGTCTCTGTAACATTGTAACAGTGTTTGAGTGAGGCACTGAGCGGGTGCAGCCGAGGTGATGTTCAGCGTGCGCCCTGAACGCGTCTCTGTAACATTGTAACAGTGTTTGAGTGAGGCACTGAGCGGGTGCAGCCGAGGTGATGTTCAGCGTGCGCCCTGAACGCGTCTCTGTAACATTGTAACAGTGTTTGAGTGAGGCACTGAGCGGGTGCAGCCGAGGTGATGTTCAGCGTGTGCCCTGAACACGTCTCTGTAACATTGTAACAGTGTTTGAGTGAGGCACCGAGCAGGTGCAGCCGAGGTGATGTTCAGCGTGTGCCCTGAACACGTCTCTGTAACATTGTAACAGTGTTTGAGTGAGGCACTGAGCGGGTGCAGCCGAGGTGATGTTCAGCGTGCTCCTGAACGCGTCTCTGTAACATTGTAACAGTGTTTGAGTGAGGCACCGAGCGGGTGCAGCCGAGGTGATGTGCAGCGTGTGCCCTGAACACGTCTCTGTAACATTGTAACAGTGTTTGAGTGAGGCACTGAGCGGGTGCAGCCGAGGTGATGTTCAGCGTGTGCCCTGAACACGTCTCTGTAACATTGTAACAGTGTTTGAGTGAGGCACTGAGCGGGTGCAGCCGAGGTGATGTTCAGCGTGCTCCCTGAACACGTCTCTGTAACATTGTAACAGTGTTTGAGTGAGGCACCGAGCGGGTGCAGCCGAGGTGATGTTCAGCGTGTTCCCTGAACACGTCTCTGTAACATTGTAACAGTGTTTGAGTGAGGCACAGAGCGGGTGCAGCCGAGGTGATGTTCAACGTGTTCCCTGAACACGTCTCTGTAACATTGTAACAGTGTTTGAGTGAGGCACTGAGCGGGTGCAGCCGAGGTGATGTTCAGCGTGAGCCCTGAACACGTCTCTGTAACATTGTAACAGTGTTTGAGTGAGGCACCGAGCGGGTGCAGCCGAGGTGATGTTCAGCGTGCGCCCTGAACGCGTCTCTGTAACATTGTAACAGTGTTTGAGTGAGGCACTGAGCGGGTGCAGCCGAGGTGATGTTCAGCGTGCTCCTGATGTTCAGCGTGCGCCCTGAACACGTCTCTGTAACATTGTAACAGTGTTTGAGTGAGGCACTGAGAGGGTGCAGCCGAGGTGATGTTCAGCGTGCGCCCTGAACACGTCTCTGTAACATTGTAACATTGTAACATTGTTTGAGCTGCATCAGTGGGACAGCTCCTTCAGGAGTCTGCAGGGAAGAGAGAGAAAGAGAGAGAAAACGAGAAGACAGCAGGAAAGGCTGCACGGCGTTGAGAAGGTAAAATAAAACATGTTTTATCCGAGGACGGATCGCAGAGGGAGTCGTATCCCTCCTGAGCGAACAGGTCTGCAGCAGGTAGACGGATGGCCCACAGGGTTATGGATGGGCCAGCGGTTTACTCCTTTATCACCCGCCTGCAGGGGAAGAGGATTTGCAGAGTGAAGGAGCCCTGGGTCTTGTGCTGTTTTGGGTTTGTGCTGTCTGTTGGAAAAAGGGGACTACTCCACAGGACTGAGGGTACAACTGCTCGGATCCTGTCTGCACTGACCAAACAGCACTGGTTTTAACTGTGAGTCAGTGAGAGTACACTTGGAAACTCCACCTACATTTTAAGGTTTAGTGAAAAGAGCCTGTCACTGGCTACCTTAGTTCCCCATCTTGGCTCTATAACTCTGTGTCAGTGGCTACCTAAGTTCATCATCTTGGCTAGGGGACATTTGCACACACACACACTCTCACACACACACAAACACATGCACTCATGCACTCACACACACACACACACACACACACACACACACACACACACACACACACACACACACACACACTCCAGCCCATGAAAATGCAGAGCACACGTCCCCTCACCTCACCTATATCTATCCTGCACAAAGTTTGAGAGAATTATGCTTCCCTCACAGACACCGTGGTGGGTCAGAGAAAACTCTCTCCATCACGTAGTCTGGCTTCTTTTCAGGGAATTCTGTGGGGAAATGAATAGAACTGAGAAACTTGGCACGGCTCACGGCTCTACAGAAGGAGAGGAGCCACCCTGGCATTCAGATAAGAAACACACAATGGAATAACAGTAACAATCATAATCATAATAATCATAATCACCCTCATAATAATGAAAGCATTTTCCAGACTGAAAATAAAATGTGTCAATGATGAAAAAAAAGAATACCAAAGACACATAGAACAAATATGAATTAAAACAAAAGTCAGTAATGGGAATCAGAAACTCATATAATTAATAAAACACACATAAAAATGTGATACAATAAAAATGCAAGGAATGAAAGAAAAATAATAATCAGAATGAATAAAATATCAATAATAAATAGGCATGAGATTTATGAGTGATAGTTCTTTAAAGATGGGAATTAACAGTAGATTGTGTCTCTAAAGCCCTGACATCATTGGGTACAGTATTCTATAATTTAGGGGCTTCACAAAGAGAGAGATAAAAGAGTTAAGGAGTACATTCTGAGTTATTCAATATTAGTATTGGGGTTGGGAGTTACTGCAGCTTGAGGAGAGACGCTTGACAGAGGGCGACTATTGTGAGTCACCCAGACCCCAACCCCCACCCCGTTCAGCGCTGAAATCCCCATGCTGCTTTAATCACATGCAAATGCAGACCAGTGAAAACAGAAACGTGATTCTGTGGAGCTCTAATCAGATCATAGTTAAAAGATTCACAGACAGCAAACACAAACTTCACAAAGGCTTCACACTACATGCATATGATGTACACACTAACACACTGACATACACACACTAGAACAAGTACACACTAACACACACACACTAGAACAAGTACACACGAACATACACACACTAGCACAAGTACACACTAACACACATCCTAGCACAAGTACACACTAACACACACACACTAGCACAAGTACACACTAACACACACACACTAGAACAAGTACACACTAACGCACACACACTAGAACAAGTACACACTAACACACACACACACTAGCACAAGTACACACTAACATACACACATTAGAACACGTACACACTCACATACACACACTAGAACAAGTACACACTGACATACACACACTAGCACAAGAACACACTAACATACACACACTAGAACAAGCACAAGTACACACTAACATCACACACACTAGCACAAGTACACACTAACACACACACACTAGAACAAGTACACACTAACACACACTAGCACAAGTACACACACACACAAGCACACACACACACTAGCACAAGTACACACTAACATACACACACTAGAACAAGTACACACTAACATACACACACTAGAACAAGTACACACTAACACACACACACTAGCACAAGTACACACTAACATACACACACTAGCACAAGTACACACGAACATACACACACGAGCACAAGTATTCACTGACATACACACATCAACAATTGTACACACACATATGCACTCACATATACACACACTCTAATGAGATCATAATTAAAAGATGTACAGACAACAAACACAATGCTTCAAAGTATACGAGTATCTTCATGTGCACACACACACTGACACTCACAGAGAGGCACATGCACACGTGCACACACAACAGTTATGGATTGTAAAGCTTTTGTATTTGCTCTTGTATGTGGGATTCTTTCTCCTGCCTCTCAGACAGTCACATCTTGAATTTCTGTCCGTCCTGTACCTCAGAGGAGCTAGTGTCGTACAAAAAAAATTAAATTAAATGACGGGCTATATCCTTGAGACATCAGCAATCGCAGCAGAAGTGAGGAAAGAGAGAGAGAGAGAGAGGGCGAGTGATGGAGGAGAGCGAGGGGGAGAGGAATCTAATTTCAGCCGCGGCGTTTGCTGCTTGGGCCCGGTGGGTGTTCCATCTGGAAACCGCGTGTTCCTGTCTGTAATGGAGAGCCGCTGAGAGGGATTGGCACGCGTGCTAATGGATGTGTGTGCATCTCACAAACAACCCGCGGAAAAACGAGAGGCAGGGAGGGGTAAGGGTGCTGGGCTTCGGCAGCGTTAGGGTTGCAGGTTCAATTCCCAAATTCCATGTAAGAGCAAAGCACTTCACCTGAGTCAGTTTGGCGTTTATCCAGAGGTGTTAGTGGCGTGTCTGTTACAAATGACGATTTTACTCTGGATAAAGATGCCTGTTAAATGGCAGGAAGCGATTTTAATGAAGAGAGGGAGAGTGGGGGTCAGGTGGCCTGCCTCTCTGCTGTGTGCTCTGGGCTCTGGACATCCTTAGCACAACCTTAATTATCATAGATTTCAGGAAAATTTTCAGGTTTTTTCCCTTCTCACTTTCTTTCTCTTTTTTATTCACAGGTATATTTGGAAGAGTTGCCAGACTATAAGAGTAAAATGAAACGTAAAAAATGGCACTCCTTTGCATTTATTTGTTGAGTAAAGTTGAGCAGCAATGACAAGTTGGAATTCAAAGGGCATCAGTCGTATCTCCAGCAAATGAACTGGCCAATCTCTAAATCTCTGATCTGTGATAGGCTGAGCTCTGAATCTCTGATCTCTGATCTCTGATAGGCTGACCACTAAATCTCAGATCCCCGATAGACTGATCTGTGACAGCCCAATGTCTGAATTTGTGATCCCTAACAGCCAAAGTCATGGAAGCAGAGTGAACCACAGCCAGATCAGCCAGGGAACAGCCAAAGCCATGGAAGCAGAGTGAACCACAGGCCAGATCAGCCAGGGAACAGCCAAAGCCATGGAAGCAGAGTGAACCACAGGCCAGATCAGCCAGGGAACAGCCAAAGCCATGGAAGCAGAGTGAACCACAGACCAGATCAGCCAGGGAACAGCCAAAGTCATGGAAGCAGAGTGAACCACAGGCCAGATCAGCCAGGGAACAGCCAAAGCAATGGAAGCAGAGTGAACCACAGAGCAGATCAGCCAGGGAACAGCCAAAGCCATGGACGCAGAGTGAACCACAGACCAGATCAGCCAGGGAACAGCCAAAGTCATGGAAGCAGAGTGAACCACAGGCCAGATCAGCCAGGGAACAGCCAAAGTCATGGAAGCAGAGTGAACCACAGACCAGATCAGCCAGGGAACAGCCAAAGCCATGGAAGCAGAGTGAACCACAGCCAGATCAGCCAGGGAACAGACAAAGCCATGGAAGCAGAGTGAACCACAGCCAGATCAGTGTAGAGTCACTCGGCCTTCAGGCTAGAAATGCACGTCTATTTCCAGAGGATGAATGAGGATCCACGCACTGAGAGTTTTACTGTTCACAAGGGGGGAAAACCGTATTATGAATTAATAATATGCTGAAACTTTATGCAGATTAAAGCCGCCATCTGTCACTTGAAAATGTTATATATAAAACCAATAAAAGTCCTTAATAAGATCTCACATTAAGGTTAATTCAAATCCCTGTGCACCGGGAGGCTGCCCTCGCTGCTGCGTTTCCTGGGAAAGGACAGCGATGGAGAGATCAGTCGCCCGTTAAAGAAGCACTGTGTCCACAGTCTGTGTTAGTTTCATAAAGCCCCAGCGCTCTGGAGACCAGCAGATAGATGTGTTGACTCACAAATGAGTTCTACAACGGCAAATTCTATTTGGCCGTTAATATTTCACTGCAGCGGAATTATAAGCATAATGCAAAATGGCCTGAATTATGCATGAGAGCACCTTTAATATACAATTCCCTCCGACACACAAATACGCACACACATATGCACACACACAGACTCACATAGACATGTGCACACACATGAACACAGACATGCATGCACACACACACACACACACACACACACACACACACACACACACACACACACACACAGATATAGTCACACACACAATATGTACACAGATAAATGCACACATGTACAAAACACACATACAAGCATGTATGTAGACATACACATATTTCAAAACAAAAATATTCATAGATATGAGCAAGCAGGTATTCGCATGGCATGCACACACACAAACACAGGTGTTGTCACACAAATACTTATACATGCATATATATGTACACACTCTCGTACATGCACAGTCACACACATGTGTACATGTAGATAAAAAGAGTCACATTTCAATGGTTAGTATACATCATATTACACATTAGATACATACAGACAGAGCATGTGTAATTACACACATTTACACAAATTATCATACATGTAGGATAGTCATGTTATCAATATAAAAGTTATAAATACACAAATAAACATAAACAGACTCTGAATTTGCCATGAATTATGCAAAATACACATATAAGCACAAGTAAGAACATTTATTCCATAATCATTCCATATTTATTCCATAATCATTCCATATTTATTCCATATTTATTCCATAATCATTCCATAATCATTCCATATTCATTCCATAATCATTCCATAATCATTCCATAATCACAACAAAATATGAATCGAAGCTGTACCTTCATTAATAAAACTGACTTTCTCTCTCGTATACCTGTACATAATTTAGCTTTGATCTGCCACCTCATTTTGAGCAAGAAATATGAGCCCTTTTATAAACCATGCAGACATATTAATCAGAATGTGTCATAATGTTGTGCACATATTTCAAAATCAGTATTCAAAAACGAAAAAGTTTCCTCTCAACACCATTTTCACAAAGTTTTGTCCACGGAAGCAATTCTGAAGCAGTTTTTATTTTTTTTTTTTTTGTGTGCATATTGGGCCCTGAAAGGAGAAAGGCTGTGCTGCCAGTCTGAAAACGTTTCCTGCCGTTTGTGTTTGCTCTGCGCAGGCTGGAACAGAGGCCTTTGGTGTGACTTACGCAGCTCTAGCTGCAGGTGCTGATTAAGGATGCTGAGTACGGAGCTGGGCTCGGAGACTCAGAGAGAAATCAGGACTACGGCTCCATTCAGAGACTGTCAGACAGAGTCACACTGGCGAGGGAGAGACCACACCCATACAAAAGCCCTGCAAACCCCTTCTGTTCACAGTTTCCTCAGCGCTATCTATTTAACCAGATAAATATGTGGCATGAATAGTGAATCAGTGGAAAATCACCCCTGGTAAATATTAAGTGAATACTGAAAAACATCAGATCAAATATTCAGAGGTACCTCT
>CM040750.1:37694385-37704385 GCA_022829145.1 Albula goreensis
TGGTCAATATGTGACTGAGTGGTAGCTCCTCCCCCATCACTATCCTGGAAATGCACTTAATGTCTTTACGGGTCTATGCAATTCAGTCAATCAGAACCAATCATCAAGAGATTTAAACAACATTGGTCATTTTAAGTGTGTTAAAATAGTGTGTGGATACAAGCAAACATGGCTTTTTAAATGTGTTCTAAACGTTTACAGCATCCCAGCATGGAATGGAGGTTTATGGGTGCTTTAGGATGTTGTAAGGGTAGGGGGGGGTTTGGGATGTTGTAAGGGTGGTGGGGGGCTGGATATTGGAAGGGTAGAGGGGGGTTTTGAGATGATGTTCAATGGTTACATGTTTAATAGACTTACTCCATCATATCCTAGAGAAAAGGTGGTCAGTTTGTTGTATCTTCCTAAAGGGTCAGATTAATGTAGGAGCTAAAGATCATTTAAACTGAACTACTTATTCCAAAAAAGAGACTAAAGCTGAAACTCAGACAAATGCACCCACACTCTTTAACAGTTTATACAATCCAATCAAAGTGCGCTTCATATGACATCATATCCTTTTCAGCATGCTGTGTTTCAGCTGAGACAGGGAAACCTCCCAGCTTCACCCTGACATGGCCCTTAAATCCACTTTGTGTGAGCTGCATATACCCTTAAATAGACTCAATGTATTTGATTGAATCCTGGCCCATAAACGGCACATTTGTCAGCGTTTACAGATGTATCAGCAAATGTATGCGCAAAGCAAATTATTATAAAGAATTAAAATCTGAGTACATCATTAGTCAAACAATCGATTGATTGACTGATCATTCAGTCAATCAATCTTAATTTTTATGAGGCAATACTTTCAAGCAGACATCTTGTTCTTCACTATCGACGTTTTCCTGAGGAAATATAAGGCAGAAGAACCATTGTGAAAAAACCATAAAACTGGACAAATCATAAAGCCATAAAAACATAAAGGCATTATCCACTGAACTATTACCTGCCGATCAGTCTCAACTCCAACGGAAAAAATCACATAAACTGCAAAGTGAAACATTGACCTGTAAGAAAAAGAAAAAAAATCATGAAAATAATGAATTTTTGCTTCTATTCTGCCCAGCCCATTTCCAAAACAAGAGCTCTCGCTCCAGCATAGATGTTAGCCTTGGACTTACCTCACCAAACCAGAGCGCTTCAGACGGTACTGTAATCACTGTACAAAAACGCTCTCTTACATCATCATGGACAGGGCATTAAAACACTAAATGTTTTCCTTTTCAAAGTCTGCCCTTTCACACCTTAAACATGATCTGACTGGCGGTCGGTTGATTGAGAGGAATACGAGGAATACGAGCCACTCAGGTCTCAGGCATGTCATTCACATCAGAGTGAATGAGCATTTCATCACTCTGCCATGGCCTGGATGCCTCAACACTAAAAGGGTGTGTGTGTAGGTGTGTGTGTGTGAGAGAGAGAGAGAGTCTGTGTGTGTATGTGTGGCCTGGATGCCTCAACACTAAAAGGGTCAATTCTTACTCTCCATGAACTAATGTTCCAAGCATCAAAAGCTGTGTGTGTGTGAGTGTGAGTGTGTGTGTGTGTGAGTGTGTGTGTGTGTGAGTGTGTGGGTGTGTGTGTGTGTGTGTGTGTGTGTGTGTGTGTGTATGTGTGTGTGTGTGTGTGTGTGTGTGTGTGTGTGTGTGTGTATGTGTGTGTGTGTGTGTGTGTGTGTGTGTGTGTGTGTGTGTGTGTGTGTGTGTGTGTGTGTGTGTGAGTGTGTGTGTGTGTGAGTGTGTGTGTGTGTGTGTGTGTGTGTGTGTGTGTGTGTGTGTGTGTGTGTGTGTGTGTGTGAGTGTGTGTGTGTGTGTGTGTGTGTGTGAAGGGGATGGGAGTGGTAAAAATATTTGCATGAAATTAGTGTGGATCCTACCTTCACTAATAGACATCTATGCCCACATAGCTCAACCTGAAAAATCAAATACTGCACCTCCTAACTGTTTGATCAGTCTGCAAAGACAGAACACAGGGATACTGATTTAGAGCTAAAATTCCCGCTCTGCTCAGAATTAAGATGCAATTTCACACAACACCAGACCTCTAAATTCATATTTCAGTAAAATTAAACCACAGAACAAAAAACAATTTCAAAGTAAAAGTGATTTATGCTTCCAAACCATGGTCAAGTTCAGGCCAGAGGCTCAGGAAGTAGAAACCTCCACACTGTTTATTGTTTTATGTAAGTACAGGTGCTCAGGTGATCAAATTTGCCATTTGGGCAATATAAATATTTACTGTGGAATTTCCTCAATAAAAAATATTTATAAAGAAAGGGAGCTTGAAACAGGATTTCATTCAAATGGGTAAAAAAAGCCTTTACAGGCCTCTTCAGCTCCATCACCATCCTCTCAGCTGACTCACCCCACGGGACATGGCCAGTGTGCTCATGTTTTCTGCATTCCTGTGGGCCTCTGCCTTTGTTTGGGCTCAGAATTTCCCACATGACAACCTCTCCATGTACTGTCACCCTCCCCGCATCTCACAATAATCCACAAACAAAACGTGTGGCACTTCAAACACTCTCAGTCCTTTTGTGTTTTTGCCTGAGAATCCTGGTGATTTGTCCTTACATGACAGCAGTTCCAGATATATTTTTTTTTTAGATTGTATTTTTCTTTTGCATGTTGATCGTCCTATTTTTGTTAGATAATCTGATATACCACGTTCCTTAGACAACCCTGCTGTATGAAATATACACAGTATACATTAACACTGCACAAGCATACATTAAACAAACATAAACATTAAACAAGTATTTTGTACAGTACATACACAACAATACAATAAGTCTAAAAAAGTTTACAATATAACTGAAGAAATTTAGACTTGGACTATTTGAAATCACTTTGTGTGTGTAAGGTGATATGCAATAATTCAATCAGAGGAGACTTCACATTACAATATATAATTGGATATATATGGAAAAAATTTGAGTACTTACAAGCAAAAATAATACACCTGACAAGGTAGTGAACATCAATTCATTTTAATTTACTTGACATTACTTGGCATCTGAAAGTACTGCATTATTTCCAGGACCTTTCAAATGGCGATAGATTTTTATAAAGCGATCAATCTTGCCGCCAAAAACTGTGCGGATGGCATGAAATAAAGCAGCGTGTTTCGTTGAATTGCGAGTGGGAATGAGAGGCACATTAACTGAGCTCCTTTGAGCGAAAGCCGGCCTCCCACTGCAGTCTGATTAGAGTTTGGAAGCACAGACAGCGGTCTAATGGGCAGTCCCCGCCACCTCGCAGAAAAACAGCCTTCCACGGTAACTGTCCTCTGCGCAAACCTTTTCTCCTCACCCCATTCTCCTTTTCTGCTTCCATTTTCCTAGATCAATATTAATTAGAAAGTGCATCGTCTGAGTAACAAAGACGAGACGAGACCAAGCCGCATAGTTCCAATTTCCTTCAAGTCCGACCATCAGACAAGGCGCTATCGCAACTGCCCTCTTTCAATCCATTTCAAAGGGGCCTCAGACGCAGCGATGGAGAGACGTGCTTTCAATGAATCTTATGAAACTTTGGCAACTGCGCTTTCGCGCGGATCAATGCCTCATTTTCCCCAGGATTTCAAAAGAAGCCTTTGTCATTAGTAGTCATCTAGGGGTAATTTAAGGCAGTCTTGGAAATGCCAGAGTGAAATTTGGGGGTGTTTAAATTCTTTCATCCTGTTTGATCTGCCCGTTCCCCCCTGCCGAGCTGAGGAGAGATTGACTGGTCTTTTTACTCTTTCCTAACCGCATGTGTTTGCAAGAGCTCACCACTTATGGCAAGCTGTTAAAAAAGCATGGAGAAGATCTGTAAACTGCTTTTCAATAAAGTTTGAGACTACCGTCTTTTGAAACCAGCATCAGAAAAGCTTTATTTTGTATATAATTTTATCTGTCAAGTATTATTCTTCTCATTGCAACGCAATCGAATATAAAGTTTTATCTTTTCTCCAGATGGCTCACACAAAAAGACGTTAGTTTTGAAAGCAGGAGTGAGTCCTGCAGTGGTGCTGGTAATGGAGGGAGTCTCACCTGGAAAAGAGAATGTTTAAATCAGTTGGCGATTACGCAATTGAGCGATTAAGTCACATGGCTCTTTACTGGCCTCTCCTGGTCTGCTCGGTGACCATGTATGCACACAAGAGTATTCTGACTTGCCTTGACTGTCTTGTTTTCTGATGACATGAGCAGTATGCAATAAGTCGTTCTTCTGCACTGTGTAAATAAATGAGAGCTTGTCGTCCAATTGAATAAAAAGAGTCATGTGACCTCCTCCTGGATATCTCCTACCTATCTGGATATGGCCAAACAGTTTGGCTGTGTTTGGATGCCATAAAGAGGAAAAGCCATAATAATAATAATAATAATAATAATAATAATCATAATCATAATAATAAGAGGAAGAATTTCAGAGGTTGACTGTGCTCCACTCTCACTCACCAGCATACTCGCAGTGTGCAAGTGCATGCGGTTCCTCTGATGAAGTTTATGTATCCAATAGCACAGCTGGTCACACAGTTAAGTCTGTCCCCCCTGGTGTCTTGAGTCTTTACTGGTTGGTGATTTTCACATGAAATCGTTCAGGCAGAACGCTCTTGGCTGTGAGCGGTTAGCTCCTGACGGTGGCGCTGAGATCGCTTCCACACGCACAGCCCTCTGGGGTCATTATCCTGGGCTTCCTCGGCCGTGGATGACACCTGTCCCGACTTAGTGATTTGTGCGTCCTCGAGCGGCTCGGAAGGTCAGTGTCAGGCCCGGGGAATTATGGGATGCTGAGAATGATGCTGGGTGTCTCTTAGGAGCTGCGAGGCTCAAGGTCCGCTCCCTTCCTCCCTTTCTCTCTCTGAGCATCGGTGAGCATTCTCAGGGGTTGGTGCACCAAACCTCAGCCAGCTGACGTGAGATGTGCATCGATCAGTGAGACCCCAGAGCTGGTAAAAATGGGAAGCTGAGCAGTGTGGGGGAGGAAGTACCCCCCCCACCCCCATCAGTGTGTCTGTTCAGGCGGACAGGAAGAGGGACAGCATCTCATGACCCTCACCGTCTCACTCTCTCCCGGCGGCGGAGAGACGGATGAGGCTGGACGGTGATCTAACGAGGCTCTCATCCCAAAACGATTACGGAGACCGAGGAAGCGCGTTCCGTCCAAAGCCGAGGAAATAAATTGAAAAGAAATAAAAAAGGAATGAGAGAAATAAGGCAATGAACAACGCTGTCAGCTCACCTCATATATCTGCCGCTGCGGCGTGCCCTGCTGAGGCCGGCAGCGGCGAATCAGGCGCTGAAGGTTGTAACCTTCCTGACAGGAAGCAAAGCATGTGCAGTCTGTCACATGACCGGAGTGCTGTTATCGATCACATGACCTGAGCGCTCTTATCTAACACATGACATGACTACGGTTATCTTTCACATGACCTGAGTGTTACTATCCATCACATGACCTGAGTACTGTTATCTGTCACATGGTCTGTTATCTGTGACCAGACTGTTATCTGTCACATGGTCTAAGTGAAGTTATCTGTCACATGACCAGAGTGACCTGAGTGCTGTTATCTGTCACATGACCAGAGTGACCTGAGTGCTGTTATCTGTCACAGGACCAGAGTGATCTGAGTGCTGTTATCTGTCACATGACCTGAGTGATCTGAGTGCTGTTATCTGTCACATGACCTGAGTGATCTGAGTGCTGTTATCTGTCACATGACCTGAGTGCTGTTATCTGTCACATGACCTGAGTGCTGTTATCTGTCACATGACCAGAGTGAGTGCTGTTATCTGTCACATGACTTGATTGTTGTGTATATTTAGTTTTATTTTACCATTTAATTTAATACATGGCTGTTAAACAAAGTGCTTCACAGAAATATAACATCTACAAAATGCTAAACAAGGATTAAACCATAAAAACAATTTTAAACACTTCCTCGTAAAAATGAGAAGGTAATTAAATATTGATAAAATAATAAAAAAGACAGCAAAAACAGGATTAAGAACAAACTAAAATTAAACAACACTCAGTAAAAGGACTTTTTAAAAAATATCAAGCTGTGATTTTAACTGACGAGGAGTCTCTGATATTCTGTGGAAAAATGTTCCACAAGATGAGTTTTGGAACATAAAAACTAACAAGGCCAACCCCCTGATTCTAAAACAAACTGCCATAAAGGACTACTCGACCCAGACATCAGTGTCAATGATACATGCACATTTCTCTGCCTTTCTCACGCATCACAAGACCGTCTCAGGACTTTATCTGAGAGCCGTGGCTTGTGAGCACGCCAGCGTAAACTTCTAAAGCAGAGTAAATATGGACTACTGTCCTGACAAATCTTTCCACTTCAGCGTAAATCCTCATTCTCAAATAGAAGCGTGTTTGCCAGGGAATAAAAGGTGACTACTAGAATCATTTGTCTTGCAGCGTCTCTCTTGATGGCGAGAAGAAAATGAACTGCTGAGTAGCACAGCTGACAAGGTACAGCTTGGATAATTGAATTTCGCAGGTGAAGTCTGGGTAATTGAGTTTCAGAGATGTGGCCTTTGTAATTGAGTTTTAGAGGTACATGGTGGTATTCCTGAGTTATGTACTCTGATGTTCCGCTTGCAAGCACAGTTGTTTCAGCTATTTGAACAATTAAGTCAAAGTGCAGTGCCCCCTCTGGACAGGAGGTCAGTGCACTTTTGGCTGATATTCCCACCCCCCTCCTCTGCGCATCATGTAAGCAAAATATACGGGGAATCGAACCCGCAGCTTCATGACGAAAATAAGTATGACTCATCACTGACACTCTCAGACCCCACTGCCCCCCCACACCCCCCTGACACACACATCACACATCACTGCTCAGAGGGAGAAAGGGTCCTCCAAAAGGGCAAAAACAACACAACTCTGAAATACCACAGAAACTCTACAACTCTGAAATATCACTGAAAGACTGAAACTCTACAACACTGAGATATCACTGAAAGACTGAAACTCTACAACTCTGAAATATCACTGAAAGACTGAAACTCTACAACACTGAAATATCACTGAAAGACTGAAACTCTACAACACTGAAATATCACTGAAAGACTGAAACTCTACAACACTGAAATATCACTGAAACTCTACAACACTGAAATCCCACTGAAAGACTGAAACTCTACAACTCTGAAATATCACTGAAAGACTGAAACTCTACAACACTGAAATATCACTGAAAGACTGAAACTCTACAACACTGAAATATCACTGAAACTCTACAACTCTGAAATATCACTGAAACTCTACAATAGATATTCTCTCAATGTATCTGCAGTCTCAAAAAACAGGAAAAAGTTGCTGTTTGATCTCTGCAGTGGAGAGAAACCCCACAGCTGGTGCTGAGCTCCTCTTGAGTGGCTGCTTTAGAGCCGGCTCCCCCAGGAAGGTGAAAAGAACGCCGCATTTGAGCTGTCCTACCCCAGCCAAGGGTACAGATCACCGAGCAGTTTACAGTACTGACTCACACACAACAACCAGACACACACGCACACACACCTAAACACAGACACATACCAATATGACTTCACACATTCACACACAACAACCACACACTCACACACACACACACACACACATAAACACAGACACATAACAACACACATTCACACACAACAACCACACACTCACACACACACACGCACACACGCACACACACCTAAACACAGACACATACCAATATGACTTCACACATTCACACACAACAACCACACACTCACACACACACACACACACACACGCACACACACTTACACCTAAACACAGACACATAACAATACAACTACACACATTCACACACAACAACCACACACTCACACACACTCACACATAAACACAGACACATAACAACACACATTCACACACAACAGCTACACACTCACACACACAGCCATACAAGTACACACACACACACACACACACACAAACCTAAACACAGACACATAACAATACAACTACACACATTCACACACAACAACCACACACTCACACACACTCACACATAAACACAGACACATAACAACACACATTCACACACACAACAGCTACACACTCACACACACAGCCATACAAGTACACACACACACACACACACACACACACACACAAACCTAAACACAGACACATAACAATACAACTACACACATTCACACACAACAACCACACACTCACACACACTCACACATAAACACAGACACATAACAATATGACTACACACATTCACACACAACAACCACACACTCACACACACACACACACACACACACAACAAAAACAGAACACAGATACCTAGAGTAGGATGCATAGCATTTAGACAAGAAGCGTTTGTAGAATAATGTTGATCTAAAGGGCTCAGGTGTCCATGTGACCCTGAAACACAAGTCAGTCGTGTGTTTGCTGTTTGCTGTAAACACTGGGTGTTGCATCACTCAACACCAAATCAACAAACACAGATGGAGAAGCACCAAGCCTCTGATGGGAGCTGTTATGGGCAGCAGCAAGAACTACAAAAACAACAGCATGTTATTAGCAGTAGTAGTAATAGCAGTAGTAGTAACAGTAATAATAGCAGTAATAGCAGTAGTAGTAACAGTAATAGTAGTAGTAATAGCAGTAGTAGTAACAGTAATAGTAGTAGTAATAGCAGTAGTAATAACAGTAATAGTAGCAGTAATAGCAGTAGTAGTAACAGTAATAGTAGTAGTAATAGCAGTAGTAGTAACAGTAGTAGTAGTAGTAATAGCAGTAGTAGTAACAGTAATAGTAGTAGTAATAGCAGTAGTAGTAACAGTAATAGTAGTAGTAATAGCAGTAGTATCAGTAGTAGTAACATGTATTAGTATTAGTATCCTGCATCAGTATTTATTTTATTTTGTTGTTGTTGCTGCTGTTGTTATTATTGTTTTTGATGTTTTTGGGACTTTCTCCGGACTCCTTGGTTTAACTTTCAGGATCAATCTCCGCTCTGTTCAGAAGCTCGCGCCAATTTATTCATCAATACCCAGAGAAAGTTATTACGTCTCAGCGAGAGCGAGCTGGGATTGTTTTCAGCTGCGAGCCGCGCTGCGGAGGAATTGTTTTCTGACGGTTTGACATGGAACGAACAGAAGACACTAGTTTCATCCATTTAGGCAGCTGCCCCCCCCAGCACAGTCAGATTCGTTGTAATTCTGAGTCTTGGTAGAAAGGAGAGAGAAACATATGCTGACAGATACATTCGGCAGACTCATTCCTCTTGTCACTGATGATCCACAGAAAACCTTCTGTCAACAGTGCTGCAACCTTATATTACATCACATAGCAGCCACTTTTATCATGAGACTTACCAGGAGCCAATGCCAACTCCCCCCCCCCACCCCCGCCCATGTGACTTGTGACAATGGCCTGATCAAATTATTCATTTTGTCATTGATCATACATCAGAACATGTGATAATAGTTTTTTTGTGTGTCCCTTCCTCATTTCCCCTTATTTTTTGTATTTCTGCCATTCTTTTGTAGTTTACAGAACTGTAATTTCTCAGTGTGGAACTCCAATAGATCGAATAGGGGTTTCTAATAGGGAACTTTTGTCCTTATTTCAAAATCAAGGTGAACATGTTTTTTTTTTTTCTTTTTTGGCATTTGTCTTCATCAACAAGGTTTGTTGACCTCACATATTACAGAAGTTGATTTGTCAAACTATGAGTGAAAGAGGCAAACAGATGCATTTATTTTTAGAGTTCAGGAAAAAAGCTGGCGTCAGTCTGACTCATGATTTTGGACAGTGCCAGAGTTAATGTTACACTGCCAGCTCACCCAGGCTGAACAGGGCAGCATCTGAAACTCTGACCTTTGTTTCAGATCCAGCCGTGGACAGTGTGGTGGCCCCAAACGGGCCCCAGAACACAGGGGCCTTAGAGCAGTGATAAACACAGGGGCCTTAGAGCAGTGATAAACACA
>CM040750.1:37709385-37774385 GCA_022829145.1 Albula goreensis
AGTTATAGCGCCACCTAGCGGGGGAACTGTGGTGCTTGTGTGCAGGTAAGGTAAGGTAGACGTCTTTCATTATTAAACATGGCGTTTGTGTTGCAGAAGTTTTTGGCGTCCCCTTCCATTCGGGAATTGGATCTCTGTCGTAAGGCAGACTTGTGTGTTATAGCAGAGCACTTTGGATTGTTATTACCAAGGTCAATGGTAAAAAAGGAGATCCGGTTGGCAGTGCTTGCCATGTTGGTGGAGTCCGGTCTTTTGGAACCTGAGCCTGATTCTGTTGGTGGTGAATTGGTGGAGAAAGATGTTTCAGCCAGTGGTGCGGCTGTAGACCTGCCTGGTCCGCCGCAAGCTGGGGGTGAGCCTGTCTTACGAGGACTGCGCAGAGGCCACCCACTACGCTGCCTAAGTTCGACCCGTTCTCGCCTGCTACGCCTACATCGTCCCCAACCGCTGCGCGTCTAAAAGTCCGTTTAGCACGGCTTAAGATGGAGGCAGATGAGAAGGCTAAGGCGCAAGAATATGAGTTTCAACTGGCAGTGCGTAAACTTGAGCTTGAGGCGGAGACGGCAGTCAAGTTGAGGCAGCTAGAGTTGGAGAACTCCAGCGCCAACGCGACTTCCCTACCGTCCTCTGGCAAAGGTGAAACACCTCCACCTAGG
Source organism: Albula goreensis (assembly GCA_022829145.1). NCBI lineage: Eukaryota > Metazoa > Chordata > Actinopteri > Albuliformes > Albulidae > Albula > Albula goreensis. The sequence goes on from CM040750.1 coordinate 37,710,042, forward strand.
TTACATTCTGGCTCTCTTGACATAAGCCGGCAGGTAGCCCTTGTCCCTCCTTTTAGAGAGACCGAAGTGGACGCCTACTTCACTGCTTTTGAGCGAGTGGCAATTGCTCTACAGTGGCCTATGGATGTTTGGTCTACCCTGTTGCAGAGCAAGTTGTGTGGTAAAGCACAGATGGTGGTTTCTGCTCTTTCCCTGGAAGAGAGCATGCAGTATGAAAAGGTGAAAGCTGCAGTGTTGCGTGCTTACGAGTTAGTGCCGAAGCATACAGACAGAAATTTCGAAGTTTCAAGAAGAGTCCTTCTCAGACTTATGTGGAATTTGCTAGGGAGAAGGTAATCCTTTTTGATAAATGGTGTTCGGCTACCGGTACGGTGGACTTTGACTCTCTACGTGAATTAATTCTACTGGAGGAATTTAAGAAATGCTTGCCTGAGAGGGTGTTGGTCTATTTAAATGAGCAGAAGACCGCTACGTATTCTGAGGCGGCTGTCTTAGCAGACGAGTTTATTTTAACCCATAAGCCCTTGTTCGCTCCTCGTGCTGATAAGTCTGCTGCTGAAAATATTCCTGCTGATGTCAAAGGGGCAGTGAAAACTACTTCTGCCGCAAGGTCAAAAGATTCTCGGGAATGTTTTTATTGTCATAAACCCGGTCATGTAATTGCTGATTGTCTCGTACTTAAACGGAAGCAAGGGGCAAGTCAACCGAAATCGGTTAATTTTGTGAGAACCTGCTCTGAGGAAGCTATGACTGAAGACAAGACTGAGTCTTGTTACCAGCCCTTCGTTTGCACTGGGTTTGTGTCTTTGACTGGTGAGACGGCTGATCAAAGGTCTGTGCGTATCTTACGAGATACTGGGGCTGCACAGTCCTTTATTCTTGCCGGTGTGTTGCCTTTGTCTGACCGCTCTTCCTGTGGATCCAGTGTTATTATTCAAGGAATTGAGATGGGTTTTGTAACTGTGCCATTGCATACGGTCCACCTCCATTCTGATCTGGTGTCTGGTTTTTATAAAGTGGCTGTACGGGACGCGTTACCTGTGCCTGGGGTAACGTTTATTTTGGGGAACGACATTGCTGGAGAAAAAGTGCACCCTGTGCTTGAGGTTCTTCATCGTCCTCAATTGTCAGAACCGGAGCGCTCTGATATTTTCCCAGTATGTGCCCTGACTTCGGGCACAGGCTCGAAAGAGGGAGAACAGTTTGATTTAGCAGAGACGATTCTGGCTCCGTTGTTGTCGGACACTGCTGTGATTTCTCCTGTGAACGCCCAATTGACACTAAAGAAAAAGGTCCTAAACTTGTGTCTAATTCTGTGTTGCGAATCCCTGCCACCCGTGAACAGCTAATTGCTGCGCAGAAAAGTGATCCTTCCCTAAAGAAGTTGTTTTCTACGGTCATTGCTCCTGACAAGGTCAAAAAAAACGGTCGGTTATTATCTGGATGATGGTTTGTTGCTCAGAAAATGGTCTCCTGTCACCTCTAGTGATTCTGAGTGGGGTATTGTATACCAAATAGTTCTACCTGACGAATACCGCCACCAAGTATTGGCCCTCGCACATGACAGCCCTTGGTCTGGTCATCTTGGTATAAATAAAACGTATGACCGACTGCTTCGACATTTCTTTTGGCCTGGGCTAAAGTCTTCGGTGGCTCAGTTTTGTCAGTCATGCCACATTTGTCAGGTTGCAGGAAAGCCAAACCAAAGGGTTCCGCCGGCCCCACTTCATCCGATCCGGTTATGGGCGAACCCTTTGAGAATGTAATTGTTGATTGCGTGGGTCCCCTTCCGAGGACGAAGTCTGGCTACCAGTTTCTTCTAACAATCATGTGTACTGCTACGAGGTTTCAGAGGCCATTCCTCTGCGAAACATAACGGCCAAAGCAGTGGTAAAAGCCTTGACAATCTTTTCTCAACCTTTGGTTTTCCGAAAAGTGTGCAAACTGATCAGGGAACTAACTTTCTGTCCAGACTGTTCAAACAGGTGCTGCAGTCACTTGCCATTACCCATAAGGTTTCAGCGCCTACCACCCGGAATCACAGGGAGGCGCTCGGCGCTGGCATCAAACACTTAAGTCGGTACTGCGCAAATACTGTTTGGAGACAGGTAAGAGTTGGGATCAAGGTGTCCCTTTTGCACTGTTTGCGTTAAGAGAGTCCAGACAGGAATCCCTTGGGTTTAGTCCAGCGGAGCTTGTGTTTGGCCATACTTTGAGGGGTCCACTAAAAATGCTTAAAGAACAGTTTTTAAGTACACCTTCCCCACAGACTACAGTCTTGGACTATGTGTCTCAGTTCAGAGAACGGTTGCACCATGCTTGGGCTCTTGCTAGACAGCATCTTTGCCTGTCACAAGAAACCATGAAACGGCAGTTTGACACCAAAGCTGTTGCTCGCTCTTTTCTCCCTGGTGACCGAGTATTGGTTTATTGCCCACCCCTGGTTTCGTCCTTGACTGCTCGATTTTCTGGTCCCTATGAAATTGGAAAGAAGCTGAGTGAGGTTGACTATGTCATACGCACGCCCGACCGTAAACGGAAAACTCGGGTATGTCATGTCAACATGTTAAAATTATACAGTTCTCGGATCACTACACGGTCGGAGGACCCAGTCTCTTCGTGTGTCTCAGTTTCTAAGGTGTCTCTGTCCGGTCCAGATGAGGATGGTTTGGTTTTAAGAAACGCACCACAGCAATGTGCACGTTTAGCTAATTCTGAGGTTTTGGCTGTACTGCCTTCACATCTTCACTATTTGCCAGACACCCATAGGACGACATCACCCAGCTGATTCTTGGGTATCCCTCACTGTTTAATGACACTCCTTCACGCACCTCCGTTATACAGCATGACGTAAATGTGAAGGACGCCACCCCGATTCGGCAACATCCTTACAGGGTCAATGCTTTTAAACGCGACCTCATGAAAAAAGAGGTACAATACCTTTGTGAAAATGGGTTGGCTAAGCCTAGCGTAAGTCCCTGGAGCTCTCCTTGCTTGTTGGTCCCGAAGCCCGATGGTACTTTTAGATTTTGCACTGACTTCAGGAAAGTAAACTCAGTCACTGTTCCTGATTCCTATCCACTTCCTCGTATGGAGGATTGTATTGACTGTCTTGGTTCTGCTCGATTCGTAACCAAATTGGATTTATTAAAGGTTACTGGCAGGTCCCGTTGACATCCCCGTGCCTCTGAGATATCCGCTTTTGTAACCCCTGACGATTTCCTTCAATATACTGTAATGGCGTTTGGTATGTGCAATGCGCCTTGACGTTTCAGCGGTTGGTGAACACAGTTCTGTCCGGACTCCCGAACTGTAGGGCTTATCTGGATGATGTTGTGGTGTTTTCGAAAACTGGCCAGACCATTTAGACATCCTTTCTGTTGTGTTTGACCGACTTGCCAGAGCTTCCCTTACCCTGAATTTGGCAAAGTGTGAGTTTGGTAAAGCCACCCTCACTTATCTAGGGAGGACGGTCGGTCAAGGTCAGGTTCGTCCGGTTGATTCGAAAATTGCCGCTATCTCTGCCTATCCTGTGCCCACCACTAGGCGGGAACTCCGTAGGTTTCTTGGCATGGCAGGATATTACAGAAGTTTTTGCAGGAACTTTTCCTCTGTTGCTGCTCCGTTAACTGACCTCTTGAAGCCCTCTTGTGTTTTCTTGTGGTCTAATACTTGCCAATCTGCATTTGATAATATCAAAGCCCTTCTGTGTTCTGCCCCTGTTCTTGCAGCTCCAGATTTTTCGAGTCCTTTTAAGCTAGAGGTAGATGCAAGTGCCCTGGGAGCTGGTGCTGTGCTGCTTCAGGAGGACGCAGACGGAATTGATCACCCCATCTGTTTTTTCTCCCGCAAGTTCCTCAAACACCAGCTTGCCTATTCCACCATCGAAAAAGAGGCACTGGCCCTACTTCTTGCCCTCCAACACTTCGAAGTGTATCTGGGGTCAAGTTCAGCCCCAATCATGGTTTTCACCGACCACAACCCCCTAACATTTATTTCGAGAATGTACAACCACAACCAGCGCTTGATGCGTTGGTCCCTCATTCTACAAAATTACCAGTTAAATATCAAGCATAAAATGGGGATACAGAATTTAGTGGCGGATGCTTTGTCCCGAGCATAAAAAAAGGTTGTGTTTGGTGTTCAGTAAACCCCTTTAGGTTTATTTTAGTGATGGGGGTGTTATGGTAAACGTTTAGTTTTGTTGTGTGGTTTCTATGTTCGTGTACTGTGTGTGTATGTGCGTTTCTTTTTTTTCGCCAGATGGGTCTCCTCTTGTGCCGCACTTTCCATTCGTCAGTCCAGCCGTCAGTCATCAATCATCTTCATTCTACCACCTCCGTCATTTGGTCCCTTCCCATCCAATCCGATGCTGCCCCGTTTGAGGATACCCCTTCATATTCCACGAAGTCCCCGCCGTTTCCAGCTCATCCCAGCTCATAGTTCATTTCTTGTTCACTTCTGTGTAAAGAAAGCCTTCGCCCTCTGTATGTTTCTTGTTTCTCGCGTTTTGTTCGTTGTGGTCTGTTTGTGCGGTGTGCGGGGAAATAACTTGGTCAAGGGTAGACGGGGGCCCTCATACATTTCCACGCACGTAGTTTTCTTGACTTGTCTAGACCACCAGTTTAGCAGCAGCTGCCACCCCCTGTATTTCTGTTTAAGTCTTCTGTTAGAATAGCTAGTGTTATTATTTGACAAGGTTTAGTTAGTTTCTTTTGTTTACTAGTACATTTTGGTTTTGTTCTTTTCTTTACTTTGGCAGTGCTTTTGGGACCCTGTTGTTTTCCCCGGGTCTTGTTTGATTATACCTGTATATAGTTTTGTATATATATCACCACTGAATCACTGTGCACTTTGTATATCACCGACTTGTTATCTCTTGTAAATACACATTTTTGCACCCTATATCGTTTTTCCCGCCTGTGTTTTCCCACCGAGCGCTATTTCCTATATAAACAATACGTCCTCCCCATCCCATCTTCCCCTGGGCGTAACACCCCCCCTCCTCCCAGGGGTGTAGCCGTCACTGTGAATCAGTGGGCCAGTCTCTCTCACACACCCTGGAAAGCCTCGGCCAGGCCTGCAGGGACCAGGTTTCAGAGGAATTAATTACAGCAGAATTAAAGTGTGAGAGTGTGAGGGTTCGCCTCATTCCCAGCGGGCAAAACAGGGAGGGGGGCAGAAATCCAGAGGGTAAACACTCAAAATATGCCCCAGCCAGCTCTCCGTATCTCTACTCTTTTAATCTCTCCTCTGTCTGCCAGAGGGATGAGGTCTTTATCGGTCACCTACGCTCAGACCTGTGGGTTTGCCCAACGGCTATCCCAGGTTACTGGTCTACTCTACAGTGTACTTGTTTTTTTTTTTCCTTTCACTGCTCTGTGTTGCATAGTCAATGTTATATTCAATGTTCCCCATTCCATGTTCTGTGTTCCATGTGATGTGTTCCATGTTCTGAGTTCCATGCAAGGTGTTCCATGCGATGTGTTCCGGGTTAAACATTCTTCCATATGTGTTCCATATTTCCTGCTCTGTTTTAAATCTATCATGTTCTGCATTGTCATGGTGTATTTTTTGTGTTCTGTGTTCCTTTCTGTGGAATATATGTTCTAAATTCTGTGTTCAATATCCCATGCTCTGTTATTTGTTCTGTGTTCTATGAATGTTATATGTAGATATTCTGAGTTACACGCTCTACGCTCTTTGCTCCTTGTTACATGTTTAGAGTTGGCCAGCTGGTCAGATCTCAGTCCTGAGCAGCTGTGGGCGGGGCTTTGGCAGGTGATGTCAGAGCTGTTAGACCCGCCCCTCCTGTGACATTGTACTCCAGCACAGACCACACTAAATGTCAGGACTTAATGTGCCGTCAGACGACTGCATTCACACCAATAGTGCGCATTTGTATGTTAACAGATTTGCTGTGAAACGCAGGGCTTCCCGGACGCCCAAGCATGATAGCGTAAGTCGCTTTCACAAAGACAGCTGATGGGTTGTAGGTGAAATGGTGAAAAACGGCATGGCAGAGTCCGCTGCGCTCCTCGGAGAGGCAGAGAATAGATTGAGCCTGGGGGACATTTGGTAAGGCTCCAGACACAGACAGACAGGGCCATAAAACACCCACACAGTCAGGGGGCTGGGGTACATCTCACCCTGGAGAGTCACTCCCCCTGTCCTTAAGTAACCGCATGGAGACAGGCACCCAGAGCAATGCTGGATCAGCTCCTAGAGCTGCAGCTCAGAGCACACTACTCAGATACCACAACACACACTCACGGCAACCACAAAACACCTTACAATCCACAACACACACTCACAGCAACCACAGAACACCTTACAATCCACAACACACACTCACGGCAACCACAGAACACCTTACAATCCATAACACACACTCACGGCAACCACAGAACACCTTACAATCCACAACACACACCACAGAACACCTTACAAACCCAACACAATCCACAACATGCAGTCCATAACACACGGCAACCACAGAACACCTTACAGTTCATAACACACACTCACGGCCACCACAGAACACCTTACAATCCACAATACACACTCACAGCAACCACAGAACACCTTACAATTATCTCACCTTGTGAAGGTTCTCTATAGAGCGCCTTCAGCGGAATATGGATCATTCACCACGGCAACGACCGTAAGTTGTAGTACGCAGTGTTCAGGTTAGCGTCTGGCTCATTCTAAGAAGTTACAATCAGCGAGGTCAAAGGTTACAGTGGAAGTTACATACCATCCATTCTACAGAACTCTTTGAGTCATATGGTTCTAAAATCCATATTCATGCAACTCACAACCAATCCATAAATTCATATAATTCACAAACTCAAATGGTTCAATCGTTTCCTCTCCAATGAAAGAAAAATTAAAACCAAAAAAAGCAGATGCTCACAGCTGCTCTGTGAGAAGGATTGCATCCTTTTCAGCGCTCTGACGTGGATTATGTGTCCTGCCTGACTGGAGCCCGATTCCCCAGTATTATCTGCTCTGGTGTGGGAGGCCCTCAATGCGCGCTGTCAGTCAGATTTGCCCGTCACACAGGATCCAAGTGCTACTGTTGTTTTCACACCTGACTGGATCACAAACACAATCGATGCGTTTGGACGGAGCGTGCCAGCCCAGGTCCAGAAGCTCATGTGCTGGGTGTAAGTGATTGCTGCGCTCCGGGTTTATCCCAGGATAACAGAACGTAACGAGGCTCGCTGCGGCACCACCGCCAAAACGCCGCCTTTTCAGAGGCAAAGGAATCTGGAGGGGAAGCGCACTGACTAATACACACCCGAACAAGGCCGCGGCTCAGTGCCAAGCATTTTCTGTGAGAGTGTGCAGGGCACAGGCTGCAGGTGAGTGCACAGGGCTGGAACAGGCTGCAGGTGGGTGCGCAGGGCTGGCACAGGCTGCAGGTGAGTGCGCAGGGCTGGCACAGGCTGCAGGTGAGGTGCAGGGCTGAACAGGCTGCAGGGCTGGGACTGGAACAGGCTGCAGGTGAGTGCGCAGGGCTGGCACAGGCTGCAGGTGAGTGCGCAGGGCTGGCACAGGCTGCAGGTGAGTGTGCAGGGCTGGAACAGGCTGCAGGTGAGTGTGCAGGGCTGGAACAGGCTGCAGGTGAGTGTGCGCAGGGCTGGAACAGGCTGCAGGTGAGTGTGCAGGGCTGGCACAGGCTGCAGGTGAGTGTGCAGGGCTGGCACAGGCTGCAGGTGAGTGCACAGGGCTGGCACAGGCTGCAGGTGAGTGCGCAGGGCTGGCACAGGCTGCCCACTGTAGCACAAGGCTGCTCTCCTTGCACACGTTCTTTACCCATGCTGTGCAAATGTCCAGCTGTGTAAATGAACAGTGTTCATAAAGGTAAGCTGAGCAGGTCACCCTGGATGAATAAAAAGTGTGTGTGTGTAACGTGTGTGTGTGTGTGTGTGTGTGTGTGTGTGTGTGTGTGTGTGTGTGTGAGCGCGATTTGCTCCATCACAATCACTCATGTGTAGCCACTTTCACAAATGGCATATTTCATATCAAAAACCACTTTCTGCCTGTTTGTAATTTTGAAAATCTAAATTTCATTGCTACAGCTAAGCTGATGTAAATGTTGATTTAAAAATAAATCAAAATGACAAATATTTATAACACTAATTGTTAAAATCTATAGTGCCAAGACGCATTAAAAGTAGTGAGTTTTTACTGTATGTCTTGTAAATTTCCTCCCCAAAGTGGCATATATTGTCTATATATTTGCAAACTGTAAATTTTGTTAAGTGTTGAAAGAACCCTGTTTTTCAAAACCACTATTCAGTGATACTCAGGTTTAAGAGGGAGTCATTAACTTAATATGGGAAATTGAAAGGAACCAGTGTTTCTGAACAGCTGAGCTTTTATTTGAAACAGCATGTAAAATACAAAATGTGAGACAGAGAGAACTTTGAAAATTGTTGAAAATATATAACATGTTCATCACCATAAAGTCACCTGTCATCTGTCAAACTATATCAGACTTCCATATAAATCACATGTTTTTTTCTGGGAGTTTTTTTATGCAGGGTTATGAGGGCAGCAGCACTTGGAGTGTGCAGGTCCGACCTCACACATTAAGTCATTCCTTAGCCCGATAGGTGTAAGTAGTGTACTCAGCAAAGTGCACGGCTGGAGAAAATACCTGCAGACACGGTGCCCCTCAGGGCCTGAAGCTGAAGGAGCCAGCCGTGCCGTGCCGTGCCGTGCCGTGCCGTGCCGTGCCGTGCCATGCCGTGCCGTGCCACGCCGTGCTGTAGAGTGAAGGGAGTTTGCAGTTGCCCCTCAGGGCCTGAAGCTGAAGGATCCAGCCGTGCCGTGCCGTGCCGTGCCGTGCCGTGCCGTGCCATGCCGTGCCACGCCACGCCGTGCTGTAGAGTGAAGGGAGTTTGCAGTTGTTTTCAGTTCAGGCCAGTTATGACACTCTGAGCAGCTCTGTCCATATCACACAGGCCTGCCACTGTCGCACAAATCCTCACCGATAAACTGTCTCAGCAGATGATCTGTTGGCGGGGTATGGGCTCGGGAGTGCAGCTCTGCAGTGCACTTCAGCGAATTAGTCAGTGAAGAGCGACTTCCACGTACAGAAGTACATAATCGGATGTGATGCGCCTAAATCGGAGCTGGCGTATGTTTCTGCATGTGTCAGGTCCGGAGCCTAATTCACCGCCAAAACAAGCAGCATGCCAATGTGTCCGCACTTGAGCTGTGAGGAGGCCGGCTCCTGACAGGGTGAAAACAGTGTGATAGCAGTGTGAAAGCATTATTGGCGAGGAATGGAAATCCCCGGTTCCTATTGGCCACATGGGTTGTTTTTGTTTATCTTGCGGTCAAAATGGCCTCGCCGATCCTGTCGACTGTAACACTTTTCCACAATGTGGAAATATTTAGCCATGTCTGTGTCACCTGTAGTGTCTCAGGCTCTTTATGTTATGAATACATCTTCAGTAACCTTTCATCAAGTCCTCAGTCACGCAGAGAACTGTGAAAACCCCTGGAGCTGCACATTTGTGTCAAATAAATTCTTACCTGGGAAAACTGCGAGTGACACTTTGCCCAAAATAATATAGCAATCAGCATCATGCTTGAGAAACACAGCATTTTTTATACGGCCTTCAGACTTCATCGCACAAAAATGCTGACAAATCTGTGGAACAGTCATGCCTGGGTGAGGTGGGACAGCGTGTCTGTAACATGCCAATGTGTTAGACAGCACTGTGAGAATCCCAGGAGTCACATGACTGCAGGCAGAACTCGGTGTGGAACAGTGACCCCCTGTAGGGTGGAGGATGCCGCATGGCAGCCAGACCATCAAGAATCGCTGACATAACAAAAACACCAAAGACGGAGGTGATAAATTGATCTGTAATTATTCCAAACACAGGTCTGCATGATGAAGTTTCATGTTTTTCATGATGGAATCCAATAAACCTGGGCATTACACGTGTGTAATTTCAGTAGCCACGCTAAGAAGCCGTAATCAATAATTAATTTTCTCTCAAGGCCAGGGAAGATCCATGTTCATAAAGATCCCGTTTTAAAAGGGGGGATGGGTTTGGGTCTGTCTGAGGAAAGGCTGAAACCACAACACAAATGCAAAAAAATAAAGTAAAAACACAACAGCGCAAGAACGTCCAGTTACTCCTCAAACAGCCGCGCCGGTCCTCCTCGCGAGGCGTGTTCCGGTTTGTCCGAGCTGAAACGCTCACAGATGGAGTGAAGACGTGCGGGAACGGGATCTCTGTGGAGCGGCAGAACCAAAGGCTTAAGCTCTGCCTCTTCCTCTGATCTCATCTCACTGAAAAAATCTAATCTCTCTCGCCGGGGAAAGTCCGTTTCTCTCTCCATCACTCCGGTTTAAACAAGAAAACTTTTAAACAAGCACTAGATAAGCCAGCGGCCCAGTGGGGAATTAGAGGCCTGTGCTGGAGCTCTGGGTGACTGGCGTAAAAGTGAAGGGCAGGCTTTAATGTCCCATATGCCCCTCACATGCCCACACCTGCCTGCCCGTACGGCAGCATGCGGCAAGTCTCCATAAACGATTCATAACCTGTTACAGGATTATTACACCACACCTCGGCCATTGGCGGATTCGCATTGCACGTATTTTTTTTTATTTTTCTAAGTACAGGGAGCTTCTTGACGTTATTCATTAATGGTTCCTGTACATGTTGTATTACTTAAAAACATGGTACAAACAAGATGCTTTGTCTTCAAAGACAGTAGCATTAAAAGGCTAGTTTCTAGTTCATTATTATATTAAAAACATAAATAACAATAAAATCAATAAATACAGTATGGTCTCCCTGCTTACTTTTTGTTTAATATTTAAATTGGAAGTGTTTTGTGATAGAAACTGTCCCAACTTCTGCACAAATCCCACTTCTCAGCAGACACAGATTTACTCTGGTGTCCCAAGGTACATTATTCCCTAATATGGTGTTTATGGTTTATCTGAGATGATTTCCACAGTTCCCATCTGCACTTATTATTCATTAATTCAGCTGGCTGCTTACCTAAGGAGTTCAGGCAATGCGCTTCACCTGAGAACTGACCCTGTGCATTTTTTGCATGCCAGCTTATTGATGTCTGCAGCATCATGCGCTTCACCTGAGAACTGACCCTGTGCATTTTTTGCATGCCAGCTTATTGATGTCTGCAGCATCATGCGCTTCACCTGAGAACTGACCCTGTGCATTTTTTTGCATGCCAGCTTATTGATGTCTGCAGCATCATGCGCTTCACCTGAGAACTGACCCTGTGCAGTTTTTGCATGCCAGCTTATTGATGTCTGCAGCATCATGCGCTTCACCTGAGAACTGACCCTGTGCAGTTTTTGCATGCCAGCTTATTGATGTCTGCAGCATCATGCGCTTCACCTGAGAACTGACCCTGTGCAGTTTTTGCATGCCAGCTTATTGATGTCTGCAGCATCATTTTTATGATCATAATTTGGGCTGTTTTGGCCACCGCTCTGACCTTCCAGGAAAAGGTATTTACACACCTCGTTATTAACCCCACAATTATGCTGCTCTTTTAATCACATATATTTTATATTTTAAACTGCAAATTATTTCCCAGCTCAGGTGCAGGGAAGCTGGCTTCATAAGCAAACACAGCTGCAGGAATGGGGTGGATATGGTCGCCGTGGTGATTATGCTCTTGTTGCACACAGCAAGGTGACTGGGTCCCTGTCTAACTGCACAGTGTAAACACTGGGTCCCTGTCTAACTGCACAGTGTAAACACTGGGTCCCTGTCTAACTGCACAGTGTAAACACTGGGTCTCTGTCTAACTGCACAGTGTAAACACTGGGTCTCTGTCTAACTGCACAGTGTAAACACTGGGTCCCTGTCTAACTGCACAGTGTAAACACTGGGTCCCTGTCTAACTGCACAGTGTAAACACAGAGTCTCTGTCTAACTGCACAGTGTAAACACTGGGTCCCTGTCTAACTGCACAGTGTAAACACTGGGTCCCTGTCTAACTGCACAGTGTAAACACTGGGTCCCTGTCTAACTGCACAGTGTAAACACAGCGCCTACCAGCACACAGCAAGGTGACTGGGTCCCTGTCTAACTGCACAGTGTAAACACTGGGTCCCTGTCTAACTGCACAGTGTAAACACTGGGTCCCTGTCTAACTGCACAGTGTAAACACTGGGTCTCTGTCTAACTGCACAGTGTAAACACTGGGTCCCTGTCTAACTGCACAGTGTAAACACTGGGTCTCTGTCTAACTGCACAGTGTAAACACTGGGTCCCTGTCTAACTGCACAGTGTAAACACTGGGTCCCTGTCTAACTGCACAGTATAAACACTGGGTCTCTGTCTAACTGCACAGTGTAAACACTGGGTCCCTGTCTAACTGCACAGTGTAAACACTGGGTCTCTGTCTAACTGCACAGTGTAAACACAGGGTCCCTGTCTAACTGCACAGTGTAAACACTGGGTCCCTGTGTAACTGCACAGTGTAAACACTGGGTCCCTGTCTAACGGCACAGTGTAAACACTGGGTCTCTGTCTAACTGCACAGTGTAAACACAGGGTCCCTGTCTAACGGCACAGTGTAAACACAGCGCCTACCAGCACACAGCAAGGAGACTGGGTCCCTGTCTAACTGCACAGTGTAAACACTGGGTCCCTGTCTAACTGCACAGTGTAAACACTGGGTCTCTGTCTAACTGCACAGTGTAAACACTGGGTCCCTGTCTAACTGCACAGTATAAACACTGGGTCCCTGTCTAACTGCACAGTGTAAACACAGAGTCTCTGTCTAACTGCACAGTGTAAACACTGGGTCTCTGTCTAACTGCACAGTGTAAACACTGGGTCTCTGTCTAACTGCACAGTGTAAACACTGGGTCCCTGTCTAACTGCACAGTGTAAACACTGGGTCCCTGTCTAACTGCACAGTGTAAACACAGCGCCTACCAGCACAATAAACATATCTAGGGGTGTTTAAAATGGCAACTACAGGTACTGGAAAATGAAGCTGGTGGACTGGCTTTCAGAGGACCCCTCACATCTCACAGTTAATTGAGGAGCTACATGAGGAACGCGTAAATATCGGGGATGAGGGTTTCCTTAAGGATACATTACACTGGGAAAGCGTATGCTCAAATGGGTAATACTCCGCTTTTTAGAGAAACTGAGTCTGGAAGGCTGGCAGTCCACAGTGTGGTCCTGCAGTGCGTCGCTGAACGAGCCGGGGTCTCAGTCAGATCAGGAGGCTTTTTTAGTGTCACGGCGTCTCCTCGTTACTCTGGGTCTGAGGGACAGCGGTGCCGAGGTGGACAGGAAAGAGACGCGCTCACGGTGCAGGTGACAGCCGCGCTCTGAGCAGATGACACGCACAGGCACCGGCACATCACCCCAAAATGACAAACTGAAAGGGTACTTCACTCTGAGTTAGATCCTGCTTGGTGAAAAAAGAGCGGGTTCTGAAAAAAATAAAGTCACCGGGCTGAACTGTAGGTCTGGAGGTCGCGGCAGTGCATGGATTCTTTGTTTTCTGTTAGCTGCATGGATGAAAAACATCATGGTTTTCACAGTGATGTAACAGGATGTGCAGATGGTGTGTAAAACACAGAATTCATGCTGCTGAATAAGGGACGTTACACAACATCATCAAAGCCTGATATAGACATAGTGATGCAATGATAATTTGGCCAACTAAGCAAGGATAAAAAGACAGAACACACCGAGCAAAATGTCGGCAAAGTCCAATGGCAATCAATACATAATATTCCATATTCTCCATCTCAGTGGCTGTATTCCAGGAGATTTCAGGAAATGTTTACATGGGGCTTGGAAGTGGTCTGATCCAGGCTTCGGCCGCAGTAATTCAGTAGTTTGCAGACCACTGACAGACACACTTCCACATCCTGTTACATCACTGTTACATCACTGCCAGACGCTGCATATTTTGACCTGCGCTCCTGTGTGGAGGTTCCCTGGGTCTCACGCACACCTGTGCTGTCAGACACCTGCCCTCCCGTCTCACATTCCAGAGCACATACACTCTCTGTTTACAAAATAAATAATGAAATAAAAGACAGAGAGATTGATGGACACATGGAAAGGGAATGACGGTGAAAGGCAAACAAAGCGATGATAGGCGCAACATAGTGAAATAGACAGATAGTGGGTGAACCAGAGATCTATATATAGATAGTGTCATATTCATACATTTACAAAGGCGACGTTTTTACACTGGCTGGGAAGCCTGCCAACTTTTTCTCTCTCTCCATCTCTCCATTTCTCACTTCCCCTCCATTTCTCTCCCTCACTAACCTTCTCCCCTCGCTCCCACTCTCTCTCTCTTTCGCTCATCTCTATCCATTCCTCCCCATCCCCTCCTTCATCTTCCCTTTCTCTCCATCTGTCTCTCTGGAGTTTCATTTATTTATTTCTGCTTTTTTTGAGTAACCTTATTTGACATTCTGGGGGATTCACTGTTTCTGGAATGTTGTTGTTTAATCAAAAGGGTGTCACCCTGTTATGGCACTGCTCCAGTGTATGGATGGGCCCCACAGTCTGCATCCTGTTAAGACACTGCTCCAGTGTGTGGATGGGCCCCACAGTCTGCATCCTGTTAAGACACTGCACCAGTGTGTGATGGGCCCCACAGTCTGCATCCTGTTAAGGCACTGTTCCAGTGTGTGGATGGGCCCCACAGTCTGCATCCTGTTAAGACACTGTTCCAGTGTGTGGATGGGCCCCACAGTCTGCATCCTGTTAAGACACTGCTCCAGTGTGTGATGGGCCCCACAGTCTGCATCCTGTTAAGACACTGCTCCAGTGTGTGGATGGGCCCCACAGTCTGCATCCTGTTAAGACACTGCTCCAGTGTGTGGATGGGCCCCACAGTCTGCATCCTGTTAAGGCACTGCTCCAGTGTATGGATGGGCCCCACAGTCTGCATCCTGTTAAGGCACTGCTCCAGTGTGTGGATGGGCCCCACAGTCTGCATCCTGTTAAGGCACTGCTCCAGTGTATGGATGGGCCCCACAGTCTGCATCCTGTTAAGACACTGCTCCAGTGTATGGATGGGCCCCACAGTCTGCATCCTGTTAAGGCACTGCTCCAGTGTGTGGATGGGCCCCACGGTCTGCATCCTGTTAAGACACTGCACCAGTGTGTGATGGGCCCCACAGTCTGCATCCTGTTAAGGCACTGTTCCAGTGTGTGGATGGGCCCCACAGTCTGCATCCTGTTAAGACACTGTTCCAGTGTGTGGATGGGCCCCACAGTCTGCATCCTGTTAAGACACTGCTCCAGTGTGTGATGGGCCCCACAGTCTGCATCCTGTTAAGACACTGCTCCAGTGTGTGGATGGGCCCCACAGTCTGCATCCTGTTAAGACACTGCTCCAGTGTGTGGATGGGCCCCACAGTCTGCATCCTGTTAAGGCACTGCTCCAGTGTATGGATGGGCCCCACAGTCTGCATCCTGTTAAGGCACTGCTCCAGTGTGTGGATGGGCCCCACAGTCTGCATCCTGTTAAGGCACTGCTCCAGTGTATGGATGGGCCCACAGTCTGCATCCTGTTAAGACACTGCTCCAGTGTATGGATGGGCCCCACAGTCTGCATCCTGTTAAGGCACTGCTCCAGTGTGTGGATGGGCCCCACGGTCTGCATCCTGTTAAGGCACTGTTCCAGTGTGTGGATGGGCCCCACAGTCTGCATCCTGTTAAGACACTGCTCCAGTGTATGGATGGGCCCCACGGTCTGTATCCTGTTAAGGCACTGTTCCAGTGTGTGGATGGGCCCCACAGTCTGCATCCTGTTAAGGCACTACTCCAGTGTGTGGATGGGCCCCACGGTCTGCATCTTGTTAAGGCACTGTTCCAGTGTGTGGATGGGCCCCACAGTCTGCATCCTGTTAAGGCACTGTTCCAGTGTGTGGATGGGCCCCACAGTCTGCATCCTTTAAGGCACTGTTCCAGTGTGTGGATGGGTCCCACAGTCTGCATCCTGTTAAGGCACTGTTCCAGTGTGTGAATGGGCCCCACAGTCTGCATCTTGTTAAGGCACTGCTCCAGTGTGTGGATGGGCCCCACGGTCTGCATCCTGTTAAGGCACTGCTCCAGTGTGTGGATGGGCCCCACAGTCTGCATCCTGTTAACACAGCAACCCATGTACCACAAATTAAGCACACAGCTTTACCTTTAATTTCTGTAAAGAAGTACTTGGCATTCCATGTCTTGTTGAAAACATGGCGTTCATTATCAACTTTTCTTTTCTTGGCCTGAGCTGACATCTTGAGGGTAACCTTGCTAGCATCACTTGCCGCTTTTCACCACCTTCACTACGGCTCACGCGCGAACGTGCGTCCATACGGAAGTAATACGAATGTAACGTTTTTCTTACGATTAACTTACGATTAGCCTCATGCGGGCCGGACAGTGACGCACAAAGGACCAGATTTGTTTGCCCAGGTCTGGTATAGTGCATCAGTTCCCCACTAGAACACCTCACACCCTGCAGGGGGCACCAGCGAGCATCAGTGAGACACCCGTCTCTGCTCCACTCGGTGCTACGGCTCTCCGCTTAGGCCTGGGCTGTGGGACGGTCCAGTGCACATGTTTCTGCCGGCTACAGGCCTTTTGGGGGGGGGGGGTTGTGGCCAGAATGAAGATGCACCTACAAAGAACAAAAAAAAACATTTTGTTTGTGGAAGTGCACAGGAGGGTGAAAATATCAACAGTTTTGGGGTTGGAGAGCAGTGAGGTGAATATTTTAAAGGGAGATGAACCGGACAGGAACAGAGGAAGTGTGTGCGTGTGTGTGTGTGTGTGTGTGTGTGTGTGTGTGTGTGTGTGTGTGTGTGTGTGTGTGTGTGTAAGTAGGTGGTCAGGAATCTTCAAAGAAATAACTTTTTAGGCAGAGAATGCTGAAAGAAGAGAATTTCAAAGGGAATTTTGAAAAGAAGGTGAGGAGGAATACAAAGAGCATGCTAGTCCTGTCCCCATATCCCTGTGATACTGTGTGTGTGTGTGTGTGTGTGTGTGTGTGTGTGTGTGTGTGTGTGTGAGTGTGTGTGTGCGTGTGTGTGTGAGTGTGTGTGTGTGTGACTGAGTGAGTGAGTGTGTGTGTGCGTGTGTGTGTGAGTGAGTGAGTGTCTTTGTGTGTGTTTGAGAGTGCATGAGTGGTCAACTGAACGTTTACATTTAATATTACATATACAAAACTGTAGTGATTCTTGCTTGCATCGATCAGGGTGGTACTTATTCTAACATACAATATATTGTGTGTATTGTCGATATATATGTGTGTGTTTGTGTGTGTGTGTGTGTCAGTGTGCTGATATTTGCGTACATTTGCAAACAGAATTTCATTCACTTGCCAAAGAAAGCAAAGGCTGACATTAAACCTTATTGAAAAAGCAAATGTGTGGGGGTTCATAATACAGCAGAATGGAATACAATAGAGTAACGCAGAAAAGAGCAGAGCGTAACCTGCGGGCTACAAGCCCAGCTCCCTAACCATTGTACACGAGGATACTCTATGACAAACCTCACTATGCCTTGCCTTGGGGCTTTGGGGTTTTGGGTTGGGGGGCTCCTCTCATGATTTCAGTGCATCTTTTCCTCATCAGGTTGGAGGTGAAGGTGTTTGAGCAGATGTTGCTGTCAGGCTCAATAAACGGCGGGACGTGACGGTGAAGAGAACGATAGGCAGAGTCATCCCCGGAGGAAGAAGAACAGAGGAACAGAATCCCCACAGAGGACGCCCCTCCTATCGCCCCCAAAGAGTCCCCCATCCATCAAACGAAAAGAAAAAAATGAACTGAATGAAGAAAAGATGAGTCCATGCAAGTAGCACGTCTGATCTTAGTTACAGGGCTGACGAGCCGATCCTGCGCGCAGGCCGAAAGCCGAGCTGTGACTCTGCGTCTGAAAGACCAGCTTTCAACACAAACGCGCGCTCAAAGAGACCGACGGTAAGCTAACAGCAGGACCCGCACCTCATCGTGAAGAATATCTGCTGCAAATTCCTCTTCATTTATTTATTCTTTTTCTTGTTTTTCTTTGCATTTGCATGGTGATTCAGAGTCTTCATGTGATCAGAGAAAAGCTCCCTTTGCAGAGAAAAGGATGCAGAAGAGCCATGCTGGTGAAGCTGAAGCAAACAGCAGAGATATTAAACACGGCCCAAGCGTGTCTGACTGCTCCTCCATGGAGGAATGTCCGAACATCTTTCACAGGCTGGATCTTATTTTCAGTTTGCTTGAGAATATGATCCTTCCACTCATAAAGGTACAATCAGTAAAGTATGATCATTATGGCCAGTTTATGGCTAGGCTGGGGAAGGAGGACTTTGTGTGTTTGTGGGTTTGAATTCCAATCTAATCCAGCATAGTTTAGTTTTTAATTCTTTAGCCAAATCATTTTTATGACCTGAAGGTTTGTGTGGCATTAAACAAAAAGGTCATGAATGACAGCGGAAGCCTTTTATTGTGTCCCTGTATGAAATATTTCACAGAGATCATATCTGCGCATGAAAAAGTACTGCTGGGTGCAGCTCACAAGCATAGCGAGCCAGGGGAATGGGTACACACATGAGCTAACACACACACACCTCATTTATGACGCTCCACAGCAGATGTGAGGACCAGGGGAGAGAAGGGGGCTTCTGGTTAAGGACCAGATTCCTGAAAACATCTTTTTTTCCATCTCCCAGCCACACACAAGGTCACATGGCAAAGCAGACTGGGGGAGGAAGGTTTTAACATTTACCCAGCAAACAGTCTCTGCCTGTGAAAACATTCCTGCATCATCGGGGTTAGCTTTCTCAATACTGTAAATTTGTCCAGTTTCTTGACATTCCTTGAATGCCAGAACCTCAGAAAATATTTCTGCCTTCGACTGAACTTTGAAATAATAGAATGCTCCGGAGCTACTTAGGGACTGTTTTTTTTTTTTTTAATTTGTTCCACAAACGAACATCAAGTCTCCCTTAATATTCAGGAAATGTTTTGGGTATGGATCTTTCAGTGCTTGGAGAGGGGGCTGTCAGGTTAAACCACTTGGCCTCAAAGTTTGTGTAAACAGAGGCAGAACCATACAGAAAAGACTCTAGAACACACCTTGGCAAGACTTTAGGTGCTAAAAAACACTGCTTATATACTAATTGTTACATTATTCTTAATCATTAATAATCCATTCATTAACTGGCACATAAATATGTCCATGAATTTGTTAAAATTATTAAATGCTGATATCTGTGGCTTGAGACAGGCGGATCTTGGTCACCACTATGGCCTGCCCTCGTGGCACACGAGCCAGGTCACAGTACACCTGGAGGGCTGATCAGAGAGCTGGATCAAACACCAGCAGCAGTCAATCACAGGTACAAAACCAAACCTGAGTCAAGCAACAGAAGGTGCCATTTATTAATGTTAAACAGGACATATACAAATCATTTATAGTGATTAATGAACTGATTACAAAACTAATTAATAATTAGTTTATAGGCCATTTTTTAAAGGCACCAAACTAAAGAATAACTCCAACATTGTTGGTAGATATGTGTTTAACAGACACTCCTATCCTATCCAGGGTGGCTTGGTTTGCCAAGGTTTCAGCCCTCACGCGGCTCATAAAAGCAGGCACGTAGCCGTGCAGCTTAGCGGGTCAAACCCAGAAAGACAATGCCGTCCTCTCCACTCTGAGTGATCACTGCAGTTCATTAACATGGAAGTTTGGCCGCCTCCTCTAGGGAACGGAGGGAAGATTACATAGTATTGATCAGGATTAATTAGTATCGATCTGAATTAATCTAGCACAACAAAGCCCCACAGGCAGGACACCCTCCCCTGTCCCTGCTGCTCCTCTTATTGCTGTGCTTCTCACGGTTTTGTTTAACGACAATCGAAGATGGCTGCAAATAATTGCCGTTTGGAAATGCTCTTGTAGCATGCATGTGTGTGTGTGTCCCTGTGTGTGTGTGTGTCTGTGCTGAGCAGATAAGGACTCCTGAAACCTGAAACCCAGATTATACTGGCCTTTCAAAGCTCCTATTGACAAACTCTGCGCTTAGAGCGATGAGACACTGATTTCAGTCAATATCAGGTACCGATTTTCAGTAAATAACACCCATGTTTACTTCTGAGCTATTCAGTTCATTGGAGGTGAAATAACTGAACACAACACGCAGTAATGGGTTTTAACAACGTAATGATTAAACGGCATCTTTTTGGCGTGACCGAAGCTTGTTAAAGTTCCCAGGATCCCGTGCGGGAGCTCGTTTCGAAAGGCATCGGTGATCGGGTATGGAGTGGACATCAATAAGACTCTTTAACTGTCAGCTCAGAGTGGAGAGTGGGAGGCCAGAAAGCTTTTTTTCCAGCTCTTTTATGTCTCCGCTTCCCTGAGTAACAAAAAAAATTAACATTTTAATGGAGATTATAGGGTGTTTCAAGCTTCAATCAGTGACTAGTCACAAGACCATAAGAAATTACAATGCCCGTTGATGAGTGGGACAGTCAGTCCAAAGAGAGATCTGATGTGGTCCCCCATATAGAGTATTCAGTACACCAGTGGTGTCCTCTCCTACACCACGTCCCAGAGAGCTGTTCCATTCAGCTGGGAAAATTGGCTTAATGGGTACTGAAGTCTGTGTTAAAGGGAATAGCACATACCAACCCTTTGCAAAAATGTTGAAATTCGTGGTGGGGGATTGAAATTCCCTCCTGTCCATCCCAAGCCTGCTCATTTTGCTCTTCCCCAGTATTACATCCTCCCCAGTATTGCTCTAACCTACTCATTTACCTCTCCAACAATATCACACTTCCTCCCATAGGTTACAAACCTGCACATTTTCCTTCATCACAGTGTCACACTCCCTCCCATAGGTTACAAACCTGCACATTTTCCTTCATCACAGTGTCACACTCCCTCCTGAGTGTTATAAACCTGCTCATTCTGCTCTGCCACCACATCACATATCCCTCCTGCCTGTCAAACACCAGCGCAGACTTTGAAGAGCCCAGCCCTGGCATGTGGAATGATGGTCTTCCCTGCTCCGGGCCTGTGGTGCATTAGCGGCTGTGCTATCACCTGCAGCGCAGGAGGCGCTACCATCGACCCACCAGATCAACTTCACCGCCGTCTCGCCAAACCTCCCGTTCCTGTAAGATATTCCGGATTTGACGGATGTGTTGATTTGCCCCTTCAGCTGTCAAGCCGCTCGACGATCTCACGTCAAATGCAGCCCCGGTGACTCAGGAAACACAAACAATAAAACAAACTCATCCAGAGCAATTAGAGATCAAACACAGCGCAGCCGAGATAACAGCCCCAGAAACCAAAGCATGAGAGCGGATGCCACGGCGATAAGACAGATCATGTGAAATTATGGACTGCCTGTCAAAACAAAGCAATTATTTTTTTTCCCAGGCAGTTCAGTTGCCTCAGGTGTTTTCACCCTTCATTCACTCTAATCAGCATGCTTTATTTCTTTATTTTTCTTCTGTTAGGACACACATACCCTGTCAAACAGAGGTTGCCTCACACAGGTGACTGTTTACACTATACGGGCCTCACAGACAGTATTGCAGGAGAGACCCAGTAACTATTTTCCACCCGACATGGCACACACAGTACTACAGGAGAGACCCAGTGACTGTTTTACACTCTACAGGCCACACACAGTACTACAGGAGAGAGCCAGTGACTATTTTACACTCTACAGGCCATGCACAAAAATATGGAATGGAAACGGAGTGACCTGAGGATCTAGCTTAAACACATGGTGTCACTATTCAGGCTCGTAATTATGACATCATAACAATGAGACTGATAAACTACTACCTCAGATGTGGAATAACTCTCCCCAGCACCCTGGGGACTCAGTCTGCCACATTAACCAGTGGGGATCCTTGCAGCATGGGGAGCTGAAATGATACAGTACCTGAACCAGCTGTATCCGCTCTCATAAATCTGCAGTGCCGGGCCTACCGGGTCAGCCTGCAGGGGGCCGGGCCAGGGAAATGAATGAAGCTCTCCAGAAGCTCCATCAAAGATCGGGCGCTGAGAACTGAGAGTACACCACATATTTCCTGTAGGAAGGAATAATGACTGACTATGAACTTTTATCTTTACTCTTCCGGTCTCTCTTTGTTTTGTTTTTTTCTCTCTCTTTCTGTCCTCCCACTCCAGTCCTTTTTTGTACTGCATTACAGATAAAATTATATAAATGTAATTTCAGAAGAATACAGACATTAACCATGTGATGACAAGAACACAGCATTCAGACTTGGCACATCATTCACCTTCAGTTAATAAGAACCTATTCAGCCTCTAAGGGGTCACACATGGAAAGCATGGTATGGCTATTTACAGCACCATATCTACTGACGCAACTGCTGAAGTTAATTATCGGGTACCGTGCCTTTTAACGAACTGAAGATTCAGCTGACTGAAAAAGGTATGAGAAATCCAGATCCTCTGGTTCTTTGTTTTGAACACTTGGTTACAATATGAGCAATTATTTCATTGCTGAGACTGAATATTCAAAGTCTGAGAGGTGGAAATCTTCCCCCATCTCCAGCACAGGAACCGGAGTTCATTACGCTCAATAATTAATAATATTATGTAATAAGATGTGCGAATGGAAACCAGAAACATCTCTGGCACTTAAAAGACCAGGGTTGCAAACCCCTGGATTAAAAATAAATTAAACTGCAGAGGAGAGTACAGAGAGTTCTGGGCAGAGAGGAAGTATGGGTCAATCTGCCTGCCCTCCTCTCTGAGCCTGGATACTCCTCACCACGTTATTGTTCTATGTCTCTGAGTTATGAAGAGGAGTTATGAACACAAAAGAACTGCGCAAAGTGAAGCCATAACTCCTGTACGTGCCGGAGAGGAATGGAGCGTAGAGGAGAGGCTCGTCCCTGCGAAACGGCCGCAGACGCGGCGTGGGAACGTCCATTACCCTCTCTGCCGGGCTGAAATAACCCCCGGGCCCCTAGCAGTTTCTCACGGCAGAGTCATTCCTGTCATCATAAACGATAAAAATTGAGGCTCCTCGCCGAAGATACGAGCGTTGGCACGGCGACTAATAACCCCTGGCCGGTGAACGCGCTCAGTTCCATTTCTCTCAGACTCTTCCTCTGCCGGCGTCGTTGAGATCCCATCGCTCCTCTTCCTCACCAGAACACTCAGGAGCTGAAAACAGAATGGGCTCATTCTTGCCTTTGGTGTGGAATCAATTCAGAACCTGCCCTTAGAAGTTAACCTCCCCTGATAGACATATCACTGTGGGCCTACAACTACAGTGTGGTTCAGCTCTTCCCAACTTATACATAATGGATTCGCTAACAGTTCCATGGTCAATAAGTGATACTTTGATAAGTCTTACAATAGAGTGGCTACATGAGACTATAAGCGACTTCAGCCAACCAAATTAGCCATCTGATCTGGCAGAAGTGTAGTATAATGGTTAGGGAGCTGGGCTTGTAGCTCAGAGGTTACAGTGTAGTGTAATGGTTAGGGAGCTGGGCTTGTAGCTCAGAGGTTACAGTGTAGTGTAATGGTTAGGGAGCTGGGTTTGTAGCTCAGAGGTTACAGTGTAGTATAATGGTTAAGGAGCTGGGCATGTAGCTCAGAGGTTACAGTGTAGTGAAATGGTTAGGGAGCTGGGCTTGTAGCTCAGAGGTTACAGTATAGTATAATGGTTAGGGAGCTGGGCTTGTAGCTCAGAGGTTACAGTGTAGTGTAATGGTTAGGGAGCTGGGCTTGTAGCTCAGAGGTTACAGTGTAGTGTAATGGTTAGGAGCTGGGCTTGTAGCTCAGAGGTTACAGTGTAGTGTAATGGTTAGGGAGCTGGGCTTGTAGCTCAGAGGTTACAGTGTAGTGTAATGGTTAGGGAGCTGGGCTTGTAGCTCAGAGGTTACAGTGTAGTATAATGGTTAGGGAGCTGGTTTTATAGCTCAGAGGTTACAGTGTAGTGTAATGGTTAGGGAGCTGGGCTTGTAGCTCAGAGGTTACAGTGTAGTATAATGGTTAGGAGCTGGGCTTGTAGCTCAGAGGTTACAGTGTAGTGTAATGGTTAGGGAGCTGGGCTTGTAGCTCAGAGGTTACAGTGTAGTGTAATGGTTAGGAGCTGGGCTTGTAGCTCAGAGGTTACAGTGTAGTGTAATGGTTAGGGAGCTGGGCTTGTAGCTCAGAGGTTACAGTGTAGTATAATGGTTAGGGAGCTGGTTTTATAGCTCAGAGGTTACAGTGTAGTGTAATGGTTAGGGAGCTGGGCTTGTAGCTCAGAGGTTACAGTGTAGTATAATGGTTAGGGAGCTGGGCTTGTAGCTCAGAGGTTACAGTGTAGTGTAATGGTTAAGGAGCTGGGCTTGTAGCTCAGAGGTTACAGTGTAGTGTAATGGTTGGGAGCTGGGCTTGTAGCTCAGAGGCTACAGTGTAGTATAATGGTTAGGGAGCTGGGCTTGTAGCTCAGAGGTTACAGTGTAGTGTAATGGTTAGGAGCTGGGCTTGTAGCTCAGAGGTTACAGTGTAGTGTAAGGGTTAGGGAGCTGGGCTTGTGGCTCAGAGGTTACAGTGTAGTGTAATGGTTGGGGGAGCTGGGCTTGTAGCTCAGAGGTTACAGTGTAGTATAATGGTTAGGGGAGCTGGGCTTGTAGCTCAGAGGTTACAGTGTAGTGTAATGGTTAGGGAGCTGGGCTTGTAGCTCTGAGGTTACAGTGTAGTATAATGGTTAGGGAGCTGGGCTTGTAGCTCAGAGGTTACAGTGTAGTGTAATGGTTAGGGAGCTGGGCTTGTAGCTCAGAGGTTACAGTGTAGTATAATGGTTAGGAGCTGGGCTTGTAGCTCAGAGGTTACAGTGTAGTATAATGGTTAGGGAGCTGGGCTTGTAGCTCAGAGGTTACAGTGTAGTGTAATGGTTAGGGAGCTGGGCTTGTAGCTCAGAGGTTACAGTGTAGTATAATGGTTTGGGAGCTGGGCTTGTAGCTCAGAGGTTACAGTGTAGTGTAATGGTTAGGGAGCTGGGCTTGTAGCTCAGAGGTTACAGTGTAGTGTAATGGTTAGGGAGCTGGGCTTGTAGCTCAGAGGGTACAGTGTAGTATAATGGTTAGGGAGCTGGGCTTGTAGCTCAGAGGTTACAGTGTAGTATAATGGTTAGGGAGCTGGGCTTGTAGCTCAGAGGTTACAGTGTAGTATAATGGTTAGGGAGCTGGGCTTGTAGCTCAGAGGTTACAGTGTAGTGTAATGGTTAGGAGCTGGGCTTGTAGCTCAGAGGTTACAGTGTAGTGTAATGGTTAGGGAGCTGGGCTTGTAGCTCAGAGGTTACAGTGTAGTATAATGGTTAGGGAGCTGGGCTTGTAGCTCAGAGGTTACAGTGTAGTGTAATGGTTAGGAGCTGGGCTTGTAGCTCAGAGGTTACAGTGTAGTATAATGGTTAGGGAGCTGGGCTTGTAGCTCAGAGGTTACAGTGTAGTGTAATGGTTGGGAGCTGGGCTTGTAGCTCAGAGGTTACAGTGTAGTGTAATGGTTAGGGAGCTGGGCTTGTAGCTCAGAGGTTACAGTGTAGTGTAATGGTTAGGGAGCTGGGCTTGTAGCTCAGAGGTTACAGTGTAGTGTAATGGTTAGGGAGCTGGGCTTGTAGCTCAGAGGTTACAGTGTAGTGTAATGGTTAGGGAGCTGGGCTTGCAGCTCAGAGGTTACAGTGTAGTGTAATGGTTAGGGAGCTGGGCTTGTAGCTCAGAGGTTACAGTGTAGTGTAATGGTTAGGAGCTGGGTTTGTAGCTCAGAGGTTACAGTGTAGTGTAATGGTTAGGGAGCTGGGCTTGTAGCTCAGAGGTTACAGTGTAGTATAATGGTTAGGAGCTGGGCTTGTAGCTCAGAGGTTACAGTGTAGTGTAATGGTTAGGAGCTGGGCTTGTAGCTCAGAGGTTACAGTGTAGTGTAATGGTTAGGGAGCTGGGCTTGTAGCTCAGAGGTTACAGTGTAGTGAAATGGTTAGGGAGCTGGGCTTGTAGCTCAGAGGTTACAGTGTAGTATAATGGTTAGGAGCTGGGCTTGTAGCTCAGAGGTTACAGTGTAGTGTAATGGTTAGGAGCTGGGCTTGTAGCTCAGAGGTTACAGTGTAGTATAATGGTTAGGGAGCTGGGCTTGTAGCTCAGAGGTTACAGTGTAGTGTAATGGTTAGGGAGCTGGGCTTGTAGCTCAGAGGTTACAGTGTAGTGTAATGGTTAGGGAGCTGGGCTTGTAGCTCAGAGGTTACAGTGTAGTGTAATGGTTAGGGAGCTGGGCTTGTAGCTCAGAGGTTACAGTGTAGTGTAATGGTTAGGGAGCTGGGCTTGACAGGGCACTACTGTTGTAGCCTTAGCATGGTAGATCACCCAGGATACTGTGTAATAATGCCAGATGCCGTAGTCTCTCTGGATTAGACCTTTTGCTAAAAGCATAATGTAAATGTTGAAGGAAATACCCTGGAATTCCCCAGTCTGTGTCTCTGCAGCCCAGTGTAGCGGTGAGTTATAGAGTTAGCGCAGAGGCTGAATGCTTCCTGTCTGGCTGCTCATAGCTCATGCTTCAGCTTCAAATTGTCCTTATTTCAATGAGAAATGGCCACTGAACTTCTGTAATGGAAATACTACAGAAAACTAAAATAAGCGTTATATAAAGAGGAGACAGACAGAGCAAGTGATAGTGAAAGAGCTAAATTTTATGACCCAATATTTCGACTGTGAATAGTGGATCGAGTTACAAAGTGTTATATTAATATCATAAAAAATTATGCAATTTACTTTGAACTGTGGGCTCTCCCAAGTCTGCCAAGTACCCTGATTTGATTTTTTCTTTCATGGACATGAATTATTTGTGATGTTATAACATAAAAAAGTTCAAGAGTTGACATGAGTGGATTGAAAACAAAAACATCTTTCTTGAAAGATTTATTCTGTGACTGAAGGGAGGCAGTGATGTTTTTGGAAATGAACGTTTTTACTCGTGACTCTTTTGTAAATGCTGGTATAATCAGCGGATGGTGTGTAACATTTGTTCAGGCCAAGGTCTTAATAGCCAGTGTGAATTGAAGTTAAAAACCTCAAACCTGCATAAATTGCATGCTAATCTCTGCCTAGAGGTGGGGGGGAGATCTGGAAAAGAAATGCCTCTGTTAGCAAGTGAGTAAACTGAGTTAAAAGGATGCAGACCGTGGGGCCCATCCACACACTGGAACAGTGCCTTAACAGGATGCAAACCGTGGGGCCCATCCACACACTGGAGCAGTGCCTTAACAGGATGCAGACCGTGGGGCCCATCCACACACTGGAACAGTGCCTTAACAGGATGCAGACCGTGGGGCCCATCCACACACTGGAACAGTGCCTTAACAGGATGCAAACCGTGGGGCCCATCCACACACTGGAACAGTGCCTTAACAGGATGCAGACTGTGGGGCCCATCCACACACTGGAACAGTGCCTTAACAGGATGCAGACCGTGGGGCCCATCCACACACTGGAGCAGTGCCTTAACAGGATGCAGACCGTGGGGCCCATCCACACACTGGAACAGTGCCTTAACAGGATGCAGACTGTGGGGCCCATCCACACACTGGAACAGTGTCTTAGGACAGATGGGGCCCATCCACACACTGGAACAGTGCCTTAACAGGATGCAGACCGTGGGGCCCATCCATCACTGGAACACTTAACAGGATGCAGACTGTGGGGCCCATCCACACACTGGAGCAGTGTCTTAACAGGATGCAGACCGTGGGGCCCATCCACACACTGGAACAGTGCCTTAGCAGGGTACATATTTGTATCCAGTTCCTCAGTGCATTGCGCCGGCATAACTGACTGAGCAGCTGCAGTTAGCGGTAGCTTTGCCTCTTCTTGCCGTGGCTGGGAAAATGTGTGGGCGGGGCCACGTCGTTAACCCGGGGCAGCCTCCAGCCTGCGCCTTCCAGAGCAGGGCTTGTAGACATCAATTTAAATATCAATGCTTCTTCTCCCTCTATTTTTTTTCTCTTTTTTATCGCAGATTAAGTGCGGTCGTCTGGCAGGGACACAGCGGCTCATTATTTATGCGGTGGTAATTTGATTAAGGGACCCGCCGGGGCCGCGGGTCAGGATGGGGGAAGGGGGGGTGGCAGTGGCGGTGGGGGGCGGAGGGAAATATCAAATTAATAACTGTAATTGACGAGCGAAAGCCAGGCGTTGGCAATATCGGCAGAAAGATCTTTGCGGGTGCAGGATACCTGCCTGTGTGAGTCACTCAACAGTCAATGACTACAGTAGCGAGGGGGGTTCTGAGGAAGGATGAGAGGCACACCTGCCCCTGTCAGCACCCCCCACCCCCCCCCCACCCCCCCCCCTACTCTCTCATCATTTGTCAGCCGGTGAGGGCTCAGGGGCCATGGAGCTCCACAGACACCGCGGTCACGCACCCGCGCTCACGCACCCGTGATAACGTCAGCGTTATCAACACTGCTTATGACAAGAAACTTTGGGCATGTCAAAAATATGCCCCTTTTAAAATTTAAGCTGTCCTGGGTTATGGGTTTTAGGCTTGTTATAAAAATGCGGTTGCTTGTTAGGGCGAAGTTTAAGCTGACAAATTAAGGAGGGTTTTTAACAGAAATGTTTGTGCTTGTGGGTCTGCAAAATCCCTTCTGAGGTCAATACTTTCAAATTTTTATTTGCTCCAAATTTATTTGCTAAATAATTTTCTATCAGCCTTGACGGGCAGCTGGTTTGCACAAATTTGAAGAGGAAAGCCGTACATTCGGGACTTCTGTGGTTTGCATGGCACAGAGTCCTTATAGCCAGAACAGCTTCCTGTGTCAGGGCAACATTTATTTTACAGCAGCTATGTGCAACAGCATTAATTATATATTCTACTTGTGTCAGGGTAACACCACCTTGCTTTCAAATAAACATGGCAGGAAGTACACTCTATTCTTACCTTGAATTTGGATCATTGCAACAGCCCACAAGCCTTTACATCTCAGAAATGAGAGCAAAAGGTTTGGCCCACATCCTTCAGCTGGTACCTGTGCACGAGCCGTGCCTGTACATAATGCGCACCTATGCATAGCAGAGTAACCTGTGCATGAATCACCTTCACTTAAAATACACTTGTATTTGAGGGTTACCTATACAAAAATACTTGTGTATATTAGGTTTACCTATTCATATAGTACACCTGAAAATGAGCTTTACCTGTACATGAAGATTAACCTGTGCATGAACCGCCTGAATATGAAACACACCTGTATTATAAAGGTTCACCTGTTTATAAAGTACACCTGAAAATAAGGTTCACCCATCCATGAGATATACCTATGAACTGCAAAGACAGCAGATACAGGATGAAGTCACAGAAAAAGTAGGAAAAAATTCTGACCCAGTAAATCTCAAACCAGGGATAAAACTGGTAATGGTTAGTGAAACTGTACCGTTATCAAACCGTGGCTGACAAAACCCCATTTGGCATCGTAGGAAATTTCTCTTTGGGAGTTACACAGATATGAGGCAAATAAGGCTTGGCAAACAACTCAATAAATTTAGACATGCCAAGCTCTCAAAGTCACAACGATCTCATCCAATCACAGCGGTTTACTCCCAACAGCTTACAGTAGCCGTGAGCGCTGATTGGCTGAATAAGCCTAGCTCTCTCATTTCTGGCACTTTTTTTAACTCGTGATTATCCCCTGGTTCAAAAAAATATTTTATATTTTAAATTCCAGTCCATGGTACAGTTTTGACCCCACTTATGGGGGAATGTAAGAGGATTGTGCTTTAACATTAAAGCAGGCATCATTCAAACACATCTTCACAGCACACGCCACCGCGGTATGATCCCCGATTAAAGCAGAGTTGGAATTAATGTCAGTTGATGCGTTTCTCTGAAGTTATGTTACATCTTTTCACAATTTTTTTGTGGCATAAACATTTGATTGTATAATATGCTCAGAAAAATGCATTAATTAGTTCCCCTTCACTAAGTGCTTGTTTGATTAATATTTAATCACAGGGCACTCTTCCGTTCCAGGAGGCCACAGCGAAACACTTAGAAACTAAACGCAGGGCCAATTATGTGGCTGTAATGTAATATTTAACTCTCTAAAGTACGTTCCTAAAAGTCAGAAAACAAATACATAATTGAAATATTTTGACATAACTCAAAATAATTCTCTCTCTCAAAAAAAGAATAAATAAAAATAAAAACACAACATATAAATTATTAATATTGAATAAGTGCAGAGATAGGCTTAATAATTTAAGAGCAACACTTAAAAGTTATGGATAAGTGGCAGGGGAGAGTGAGACAGTGTGACCTGGGCTGGGAGACCGTGGGTCTGACCTGGGCCTGTGGGAGCGGAGGGCCGCCACAGCAGCAGAACGGAGCAGAAATAAATAAAAAAGTGAAAAAGGAGGTTATCTGAGACACAGAGAGAGGGAAAAGTGCTGACAACTGGCAGGCCTCCCCAGAGGATGTGTTTAATTAATTATCATCATTGACATCAATAGCAGCTGTCGGCCTTAATGACTGCGAGAGAGCTCTGCCAATAACGGCACGCTGTCTCCTCGCACTCGCTCAATCACGCACGCACAGCCGCACGCTCCCCCCACCTGCCCCCCACCAGAGTATACCCAGCGTCGAGCTCTGTCTCCAGAACATTCCGCCATCCCGCCTTTTATCGATGCCGCGCTGAAGTCATCTGGACCCAGTCATCACTCATAGGTTTGCGAAATGATGTCACGCTTGGTCGGTGGAGAGACTTGACAATGGGGGCTCGCTGTGAAGGTAAATGATCATCGAAAGTTTGGCACACTCCGGGAGTCCCATCTGATCTTTTATTTTGGTATTTGTATTTGTCACATTCACAAATTTCTTTAAAAAAATAGTAATAATATATGCAGGATTCGTTGCAAACCTCTACCATGTACTGCAAATGAAATCATCATTTATATCCTATATAATTGCACACACAACTCATTGAATGAACCTATGAATCTTCTGCAGAGAATAAAAACTGCATCTGCAGTGTCAAATCTATACCTGCAGGGTGCTCTCCTGGGGAAGCTCACATCCGCACAGGTGCGTGTTATAATGCCGTGTTTTTTTCTCCAGACGCATGCAGAGTTTCCCATGTAGAAAATGTGATCTTAACATGAGAGCAGCTGATCGATGGCATCCTGTCTTTTGGTGTGTGAAAGTTTCAGCTCGTGTGAAATGTCCAAAATTCACATGCACCTGAAAAAAACACCTGGTTTTCACAAGTGAACTTTTTAAAGCCCAATTAGACCACAGATTTTTTAAATCCAATTAGACATTTTTTGCGGGAGGTTTTTTCAGATGGTCCAGATGATCAGCAATTATGTTGGCGAGTATCACATCCCTGTAGGCTGTTTTGGATAACTTGTTTACAGTGTTTTTCAGTGACGTGGGTGTAGTTTTACAGGTGGATTCTCACAAATGTGGCGCTGAATATGGCTTCCCCGTTATACAGCAGGTGTAAAATGTCTAATTACCGTCTCACAAAGCCAGAGTGACTTCCTCTCCATTTAACTGATTTTGCTGCCTCAGTCCTCAATAAATTCCCAATTATCACAATTTGCCAGACACATTTGTTGTTATTCTTCCTCTGACGGCATAAATGAAATGATGATTCTGTTCACCAGCAGACAGAGAGAGACAGACGGCCGCCTCGCCGCGCATAACTGCCAGTGACAGGAGAATCAGCCAACACATTTGCACCAATTAAATCCATGTAGAACAGTAGGTGACTGAAGCAGGCAGCCACCACTGGAGCCGTGGAGTGGGAGTAAGAGGAGGGTCTTTCATAAGGGAAAAATGTGTCATTGTTATTATTATTATTATTATTATTATTATTATTGTTATTATTATTATTATTATTATTATTATTATTATTGCTGTTGTTGTTAATAATAATAATTCTGATAACTTAGCTCACCTGCCAGAATGCCATCACTTAAAGAGCAGATCCATCAAATCAGCACAACTCTTCAGAAATTATGAGAAAAATATTTGAGAAATAATGGATGAGGGAAGGCAAAGACATCCTGCAGCTGTGCTATTTCCCTGACAGCAGCATCGCTGCCCTCAGTCATATTCAGCTTGAGTCAACTTCTGCCCTGACAGCCATGGAGTCAAAGGTGTGTGACGGTATGTGTGTGAGTGTGAGCGAGACAGAGTGTGTGTGTGTGCTTGAGTATGTGGTGGGCAGCATGTAGTCTGGTGGGCAGCCTGTAGTCTAGTGGCTAAGGTACATAACTGGGACCCCTGAGGTTGGTGGCCCAAACCCCAGTCCAGCCACAGCAAGGACATCACTGCTGTGGGGCCCTTGAGCAAGGCCCTAACCCCACATTGCTCCCAGGGGAGATTGGCCCTTGGTTAGCTTAATCAACTGTAAGTTGCTTTGGATAAAAGCGTCAGTTAAATGATGATAATGTGTGTACACATATCTGTGTCTATGTGTGTGAAACAGACTGAGTGTGTATTTATTTGTGTAAGTGTGTGTGTATGCATGAGTGCGTGTGTGTGTGAGCAAGAGAGATTACTTGTGTACTTGAGTTTGTGTGTTTTAATGTTTGTGTATTTGTCCGTGAGTTTGTGTATTTGTGTGAGTTTGTGTATGAGAGAGGTGTTGCAAGTTTACACAACTACAAGCAAACTTCAAAGGATGGGCAATGACAAAATGTTTCTATAGAGTTGTAGCGATGCAGCTTTTCCAGAAAAGAACACCAAGCTCACACAGCTGATACAGTCACATGATAAAAGAAAATTTTTCTGTGTGTGATCGGGGCGCTTTAATGACGGACGCTGGCAGCGTGGCACGTGCTCATGGTGTCACAGTGCAAACATGCAGAAAGAGCGGCTCTTTTGGTGTGAACCTGCTAATGTGAGAAGCAGCCACCGCCTTGGGAACCTGCTGGTACCTCTGTTTTTAGACTTTGTGAAACCTTCAATCCATCACAGCGTATTTATCTGTGCGAACAGCCGCTCCGAATTCCTCCAAATATTCATGTTCTCAGTCTGTTTATGAATAAGAAATGCAAAAGTGAAAACGTCAATGTCAACATCCTCACAAAAAAAATGAAGACCCTGCGCTGAGGGATGGTGAAAAATCAGAGGGAATAAAATCACACACATCAGACTGATCCTGGACCAGCTCCGCAAGATCCAACGTCCATTTTAAATACTCCTGTATTCCTGCATTAAAATACAGACAAGCTCATCACATAGGACTGATATCTTATATGAGGGTGGGGGTGTAGTTTCATGGTAAGGGAGCTGGGCTCGTAGCTCAGAGGTTGCAGTGTAGTTTCACTGTAACCTCAATCTGCTTTAGTACATTCTTCTGGATAAATGGACAGTGTGTAATATGGGATTTGTGAAAGTTTCCTTTGATAAGCATGTCCATTAAATTGCATAAAAATGTAAACAGAGCAATAAGTAAGGCATTATTACATTAATTACCCCTTGTTGTAAAGTGTTTTTTAGGTATTGTTAAATGTGTAACTCTTTCCCTTGAACAAGGACTGGATCATTAAAAAAATTCATCTTCAAGGTACTTTCAAAAATACAATTGTGCTCAATTATTAAACATTCTATGGGCAATCCTGAATGTTCTGTGAGTTTCCCGACATCACTTAGGCAGCCAAAACCGT
The DNA here is from genome assembly GCA_022829145.1 of Albula goreensis. Classification (NCBI taxonomy): domain Eukaryota; kingdom Metazoa; phylum Chordata; class Actinopteri; order Albuliformes; family Albulidae; genus Albula; species Albula goreensis. The sequence continues at coordinate 37,743,733 of CM040750.1, forward strand.
GATCTTCCACCCCAGGTGCCTCATTTTATGTCACCAACACAGGTGAGTATCGGCTTCTGACTCTGTCATGACAGGGACAGAGAATGTCAGTTTCTCTAAAAAGCCCCCCATACATAAGAGCTTCCTAAAACATTCATAAACATGAAAAAGCCCTTCACAGAGCACGTCATAAACATTCACAAACACCACCCCCAGCAAACACATTTGTGCTGTTCCCTACTGTCTGGCTCTTAAATAACACAAAAACACAATAGATCATGTGTTTGTATACATAAAATGTTATTTTCCCTGCAGTGGAAATAACTTCGCTTTGAGTCTAAGTATCTGTTGCTGGTACAGCACAGTGCAGTCCTCAGAGATTTGTTAATCAGAAGGGAAATTTAATTTCAGCATACACAGCATTTATTACAAAATAAGAATCTAATGTTATCATGCACTGATAAATGTGTTATTAAATGGCATGTGTCCTGTAATTAAGAGTTAATAAATGTCAATTGAACAAGTTATTCAAAGTATCACATGTTAATGCTGGCAACATCGCAAGCATTCCTCCTTGTAGAAATCAGTAAACAGAGGTATTTTAAAACATAATAAGGTGTTAATGCAGGAACTTTACTGTTATGAACATCTAATAAAGCTAATGAAGGTATTGGTATTTCCTTGAAGTCAGGTGTAAGTGAAAATCTTTTGTAATAACATGGTAATTAAGGTATTATAAATATGTTGTTGCTTGTAATAAGGTGTTACTGTGTACTCTATGGCGGCACAGTAACGTGGAGCCAGTTCTTTTCAACTGAGGCGTGATCCTTGCACTTCACACCCCAGTGACCCCGTCGGCAGAGGTGAAGCGGTCCTCACGGCAACTGGCTCCTCACGGCAACTGGCTCTGCTCGTGGGGGGGATCAATCTCCATCTGAGTCCGCATGGTGCAGCGCCCCAGCACGGTGTTTATTAAGCTCATTCGTTTTAATTTGGCCCCTCTGGCATATCCCTACTCACCCTGTTTATCTCAGCATGGGGCTGTGCTCCCACTGTCAGTGACTGGGAGGGTCACCTCTGCGGATACACTAAAGAACAGGGAAAGGAAGTGTGTGTGTGTGTGTGTGTGTGTGTGTGTGTGTGTGTGTGTGTGTGTGTGTGTGTGTGTGTGTGTGTGTGTGTGTGTGTGTGTGTGTGTGTGTGAGTGTGTGTGTGTGTGTGAGTGTGTGTGTGTGTGTTTGTGTGTTTGTGTGTGAGTGTGTGTGTGTGTGTGTGCCTGTGTGTGTGAGTGAGTGTGTGCCTGTGTGTGTGTGTGAGTGAGTGTGTGCCTGTGTCTGAGTGTGTGTGTATGCGTGTGTGTGTGTGTGAGTGAGTGTGTGCCTGTGTGTGTGTGTGCCTGTGTGTGTGTGTGTGTGTGTGTGTGTGTGTGTGTGTGTGTGTGTGTGTGTGTGTGTGTGTGTGTATGTGTGTGAGTGTGAGAGGGTCTGGGAGGGTCACCTCTGTGGCTACACTGCCTAAAGAACAGGAGGAGGAAGTGTATGAGCGCATGGGAGACAAAGAGCTTGAAGAAAAGGGGGAAGAAGACAAGTACAAAAAAGAAGACAAAAGAGAAAGAAGAATAAGAATAGACACGGTGATGTAGGCCTTACCTGAAAATGTGTCCCATTATTACTATTATTATTATTATTATAAGTTTCATAAAGCAAACCAGCAGCTCCATCAAACCAGCCTAAATCTGCGTAAATTTTGGGAAAACATCGCTGAAATGATCGAGTACGAGCGAAGGCAGAGCGGGCGTCTCGTCGCCGCTGTGTTTATCTGATGGTGGTGCTGCAATGGCGTTGGGGGGGGAGGGCCCCCCAAGGGGCGGTCGCTGTACTCCACATCTAAACAATCTAATTATCAGCATCATTACAGCAGTGTTTGCATCACAATCAGGCTAATGTTGTGTTAAATTGCACAAGCTTCTCGTTCCTGCAGATTCTTATCGGAACCGGCTAGCACTTTCGGAGCCGTCCAAGTGTTTCCTGAGGGGTTTCTTTATTTTATGTTTTTTATTTATTTATTTCCTTTTACTTTACTGTTTTTAAGCAGCTCTTTGATGTGAGCTGACTGATAGCATATAATCTCATTTAGCGTTGTGCTTCCATTCTGCGCAGTCGTTTCAGCGCTCGTTATTGTCTCTGTGCAGTTAGCAGGGAGATGAGGGGTCGGCAGAGTTGCCTCTGTATAGTTTTATATATATAAACTTATGTAGTAGAGCTTACAATTTTCCTGTTATTAATGAGCCGAATAAATCTTGCAGTCAGCTTACACTGTTGGCAATTTAGGCCAGTTCATTCCTATTGATCCTCTGCGGCAGCAGGTCTATAGCATGGGCCAGAGGACTGGATGGAGGGGGAGAGAGAGGAGGGCTGGATGGAGGGGGAGAGAGGGATGGAGGGCTGGATGGAGGGGGAGAGAGAGGGATGGAGGGCTGGATGGAGGGGGAGAGAGAGGAGGGCTGGATGGAGGGGGAGAGAGAGGGATGGAGGGCTGGATGGAGGGGGAGAGAGAGGAGGGCTGGATGGAGGGGAGAGAGAGGTATGGAGGGCTGGATGGAGGGGGAGAGAGAGGGATGGAGGGCTGGAACACACTGGGACACAGGGACGAGCACGGCAGGGAAACCTGTCACACCTTTGGAACGGTAAGGGGTAGACTGACACCTACCCTCACCCCTCTGACACACACACACACATACACACACACACACAACCTCTCACACATGCATGCACAAGCACATACCCTCACCTCTCTAACATACACACACACACACACAACCTCACACATGCACACACTCACACACACACACACACACACAACCTCTCACACATGCATGCACAAGCACATACCCTCACCTCTCTAACACACATACACACACACACACACACACACACACACACACAACCTCTCACACATGCATGCACAAGCACATACCCTCACCCCTCTAACATACACACACACATACACACAACAACCTCTCACACATGCATGCACAAGCACATACCCTCACCTCTCTAACACACACACACACATACACAACCTCTCACACATACCCTCACCTCTCTAACACACACACACACACACACACACAACCTCTCACACATGCATGCACAAGCACATACCCTCACCTCTCTAACACACACACACACACACACAACACACATGCATGCACAAGCACACCCTCACCTCTCTAACACACACACACACATACACAACCTCTCACACATGCATGCACAAGCACATACCCTCACCTCTCTAACATACACACACACACACACACACACACACACACACACACACACACACACATCTGGTCCAGTCAGACACTGTTTTCTCAGAGCCTCATGAAGAGGAAGGTCGCTATCACCCCTGCAATGGTAAGTGGAGTAGATGGAAAGTAAAAAAATGAATATCATAATAATAAAAAATAAAGATGAAGCAGTGTGAGCCAGAGCATGTGAAATCAGAGAGGGAGGAATATTTACAGCAGAAAATAAACGTGTCTGATTCAGAGACAAATCTCCAAATCACAGCGTAGCTTCCTGTAATGGGGAGGGGAAAAGCTATTTTCTCATTTTTTTATTTACTAACATGCTTAACGTTCATTTTCTGGCGATCAGTGGGGTATGATTACTTGGTAATAATAACTAAAGCAAAAAGTGCTTTGAAGCAACATTTGTTTCTATAGTCCCTGGTCATATGGAGGAAAGATGACGGTCATAGTGATGTCAGCGACCATACTGACTGCCCATTGGCTGAGAGGCCCATTGGCTGAGAGGCCCATTGGCTGAGAGGATCAGTTGGAATGGCAGAGTGATTGGTGCTTTTGTTTTGTTTTTGTTTTTTGGGGTTGTTATTTTCATTTAGTCTGTTTATACCTTGGGATTTGAATTTAGGCCAAGCAACTTCCATAGGTACATTTTTACACACTGTCCATTTCTGCAGCTGGATATTTTTTTGAAGTGACCCAGGTGAAGTGATTTGCTTAAGAGTACAACAGTAATGCCTTACATTATGCCACACTTCTATGGCGCTGCTGTTTTTATGTCTCTGAGTTTTTTCTTCTGAAATTTGCATTTGTATCTGTTGTTTGTTCTTGTGTTTGTATTTCTATGTTTTATTTGTTGTTTGTGGTGGTGTCACTATGCTTTTTTAGTTCTTGTGTTTGTGTCTGTGTGTTGTTTGCATTTCTCTGTTGTCTTTTCTTGTGTGAGTATCTGTCTGTGCTGTTTGTTCTGGTGTGTGTTTGTGTCTGTGCTGTTTGTTCTGGTGTGTGTGTGTTGTGTGTGTGTGTGTTTGTGTGTCTGTCTGTCTGTGCTGTTTGTTCTGGTGTGTGTCTGTTTGTTCTGTGTGTGTGTGTGTGTGTGTGTGTGTGTGTGTGTCTGTCTGTCTGTCTGTCTGTGCTGTTTGTTCTGGTGTGTGTGTCTGTCTGTGCTGTTTGTTCTGGTGTGTGTTTGTGTCTGTGCTGTTTGTTCTGGTGTGTGTGTGTTAGTGTGTGTGTCTGTCTGTCTGTGCTGTTTGTTCTGTGTGTGTGTGTGTGTGTGTCTGTCTGTCTGTCTGTGCTGTTTGTTCTGGTGTGTCTGTCTGTCTGTGCTGTTTGTTCTGGTGTGTGTTTGTGTCTGTGCTGTTTGTTCTGGTGTGTGTTTGTGTCTGTGCTGTTTGTTCTGGTGTGTGTGTCTGTCTGTGCTGTTTGTTCTGGTGTGTGTGTGTGTGTGTGTGTGTGTGTGTGTGTCTGTGCTGTTTGTGTGTGTGTGTGTGTGTGTGTTTGTGTGTGTGTGTTTGTGTCTGTGCTGTTGGCTTGCTGTGGTGCACCCTCTCTCATTCCTCAGAGAGTTTCTGTGTCAGTAGCCTTGGGTCTGGCACCCTTCCATCTGTCTGCCAGGCACCGCGGGGGGGGGGGGATGTGATATTTTCATTAGCCTGTTTCCCCCGACACCACGACCCACCAGGGGGCCAGCATACCTGTGAGGTACACACATGGACCCGGGCTCAACCAATCAATCGTGCCAGGGCTCGTCCAATCACATGGCCAGCACTGTGTCACACCACACCAGCTCCTGTTGCAATCTGTGACCCCGGAGGAGATTAAGGTGCTCTTCTGTCGGCCCCCTCTTTCTCTGTCTCACGCTCTGTCTTTCTCCCTCTCGTTCTTTTTCTCTCTCTCTCACTTTCTCTACATATCTCTCACTCTCGCCACCCTTTTCTGTATAACTCTATCTGTCTGCTTCAGTTCAATTATAATCCTGCATCTGTTTCTCATGTGCTTTCCTTCCTTCTCTCTCTCTGAAAATCTCTCTCTATCTCTTTCATTATATCTGCCTCTGTCATTATCCCTGTTTATAGTTTGATCTTTCGGTGTATTCACTGTGCACGTGTCTGTTTCTCTATGTCTGTGTGTCTCTCTGTCTCATTCACTCTTTCTTTCACATGCTCTCATACAAACACACACATACACAGAAGAATTCAACACCTTTACCCTGAGTGGCTGTTTGGTATTTTCATGTAAGGCAGTAAAGGTTGTCGTGTGCTCATTGGGAAGAGGGTATGCTGGTGTTGTGCTCAGTCCTAATGCAGAGATACTCATACACACTGAGATAGGGCCACTTCCTGTGAAAGGTGATCTGAGGTTCTCAGTCAGTCCTAATGCAGAGATACTCATACAGACTGAGATAGGGCCACTTCCTGTGAAAGGTGATCTGAGGTTCTCAGTCAGTCCTAATGCAGAGATACTCATACAGACTGAGACATAGGTCCACTTCCTGTGAAAGGTGATCTGAGGTTCTCAGTCAGTCCTAATGCAGAGATACTCATACAGACTGAGACAGGGCCAATTCCTGCAAACTGTTCTCAGTCAGTCCTACCCCAGTTTGTGTGGAAACTGACTGTGTCCATGTGACACAGCATTATTTTGGTTCTTTTCTTGATGACTGATTAAATTATTCTTTTCCTCTGCGTTCATTTCCAAATGTCACTGATTAGACTAGGCGTTATCATTCTTCCGTCTAATCAAAATATCACCTGGACATCCTGGGAATAGGTTATCAGAGTTATTTCTGAAAGGATTCTGTCTTGTGTAAATCTTCTCAAAGTTTTGTGAAGGCTGGCCTGAATGCCTGTTTGTAATGTCCCGTATGCGATTATAAAAATGCACCAAAAATACTTTACTCTGGTTTCTGAGGCCTAGAGATGTCACAAACCCTCCCTCAGGGGAGATCAATCACAGATTGTCCCGATTCAAATGAAACCATTTGTCTTTGTGAAACCATGGTAAATATAGTCAACGTGGATCAATGGTAACTATGTGTTAATACATCGCCATGATAAATATGATAGATATCGATATTCTGCCTGTGCCTTGGGATGTTCAGATTTCCAGGGTACAGCGAGAGGTGGTGTGGACATTCTCCATATTACTCAGTATGGGCTAAGGCCATGGACCGGGCTCAAAGCGATAGCAATGTGCAGAAAGATACACTGTTAGTCATGTCTGCAATGTCAGGCCTGTTCATTTGTCCTGTTTACGTTTTTACTCAGGCACCATTCTTCATTGAAGATCTATGTTCAATAACGCCCCATTATTATGCAGATGTCTTTGTGTTACCGTAGACTCCTCATCTGTCTCCAGGTGTAAATGTACCTCCAGGGAGCGCCCCTGGCAGAGCTGTGGTGTAAAACTCTGTGTGCTGTAGCTCTCCATGCTGCATGACCATCCCTGAAAGCCCTCAGCAGTGTGGCTTTATTTTGCCATGACATATGTCACCTCTGTGTATATAAAAACATGTCACTGGAACTCAAATCATTGTGCATCATCATGTACGAGATGCACAAAATCATAATCGTTTTTATCCTGCCTTTTCGTTCACCCCTTCTCCCAGTGCCCTGAGTATTGCTTGTGCTGAAATTATGTGGTAACCCACGAAAGCAGACATATCCCACGCACACACACGACCGCCTCCTCTCCTCTCTCTCTCCATCTTACCTCATCTCTCCACCCTGTACCTGAGTAGCGCTTATCAATCGCTGCCTGGCTTCTACCACCCGTTTATCAGGCAGAATTCGCTGTAATTGGAGTAAAAACTGCAGGTGCACACCTGTGCCCTCATGCGTAGAGGAGCCGTCACCTGACAGCCTCTCAGGGGCGCGGCGGAGCGCGACTCCCGTCTACCTCCCTTAATCGTTCTTTCGTTGTTCAGCAAACAGTGCTTCTCCGAAACGAGCTGAATAATTAAAGATAATTAACTGCTCCTCAACGATTAGTTTCTCTAATGGAAGACACACCACAGACTTAACGCACAGAATGGATTGCTGCACCGCCTGTTGGGTTTGGGAACAAGCGTGCTCGTAATGAAAGCAGAAAGCGCTGTAAGTCCAGCTTTTCAGAGGCCGAGGGAGGCAAACGTTCTTATGATCATGGCATGGATTGTGTGTGTGAATGAGCGTATGTGTGTATGTGCATATGTGTGTATGAGTGTATGTGTGTATGAAAATGAGTGTGTTTGCGTGTGCGTGTCTGTGTGAATGAGTGTGTTTGCGTGTGTGTGTGTGCGCGTGTGAATGAGTGTGTTTGTATGTATGTGCATATGTGTAAGTGTGTGTGTGTGTGAATGAGTGTGTTTGTATGTATGTGTGTGTGTGTGTGCGTGTGAGTGTGTGTGAATGAGTGTGTTTGTATGTATGTGCGTGTGTGTGTGTGTGTGTGTGTGTGTGTGTGTGTGTGTGTGTGTGTGTGTGTGTGTGTGTGTGTGTGAGTTTGTGTGTGCGTGAGTTTGTGTGTGCGTGCGTGCGTGCGTGCGTGCGTGCGTGCGTGTGTGTGTGAGTGAGTACCTCCTTACTGTAGATACTCCATCTCAAAGTTAAGGTCACAGCACAGCAGTTTGGCCAGAAACAGCCAAAGCAGATCTTATGATTAAATATATATACACATAACACATTTAAATCCGTCTTTCATCACTGTGTGACGATAGAGGGAGAATGTTTCATTCATTCAGTAAGAGATAATAACACACTGCATACTAAAAATGCATCTTAATGAGACTATGCCTTTTATTATTACTGCAACATATGCAGACTTTCATGTTTGCTTTTATGTGTTGTTTAAGCATGTGTAATGCCTTCATTAACATGTCATAACATTGTTATAAATCATTCCAAAGCAAATATGTTTCTTTCATGAAAGTTGGCATAACACATGTAAAATTCTATCTTCACAAAAGGTTTTAAATTTTTTAGAAGTTTCTGTATTTCAAAGCATATACCATTTGCATTTTTGAATACACGCTAACTTCAATTAGTCTCCTTTTCAGACTTAGAATATAAAAATGACGAAGTGTAAAGCTTTGTGCAATATGCCTCATACAGACCTACCCAGCCATAAAGCAGCTCTGTATACTACATTCATTCAAAAATTGACCCTTTGATTTCCCATCTTGCCGAGAGAGGAATAAAAAATTCAACACTACTTTTGTAAAAAAAAAAAAAAAAAATTTAAAAAAGTACTTAACACTTTTTTTAAAGTTCCCAATAAAGTTTTCAAATTTTTGAACACTTACATCTGACTGAGTGTCAAAGGAAGGAGAAGAACAGCAAGGCTGAAGTGGTTTTTCATATTTAACATGGTGACGAGTGAGGCACATGTTTTTTGACTGGAATGGGTATGAACACTTTTCACATGCATCCATTCCGCCCTTGATCATTGCGTCTGTGAGGTCAGCATATGGAAGAGCTCAGTGAATATGAGCCACACCCCTTTTTAAGGCCCTCCCCCTTGAACTGAGCCCTGTCACCTCAGGAGGACGCAGCACAAAATTCGATTCCTCCCATTTTCCTGACGACAGGCCGTTACTTCCTTCAACACTACAGCCTGTCAGTGCCCTCAAAGGAACACGAAGTCTGTATATTATTAGTTTACAGACCTGCATATGCCAAACTGCCCAGGAGGGGTCGCTAGAGAGCAGTGAGCCTAAGGATTGTTTTTTCTTTTTCTGATCTGTGTATCCCCTGTTTTTTTGTTTTGTTTTGTTTTCACAGAGCTGACTGTGGCTTTGCAGAAGCAGAGCGCCAGTCATGGCCAGTAAAGGTACGGCTGGGACTCAGGCACCCAGCTGTGTGGCACAGGGCAGCTCCACAGTCACGGGCTTTTACTCCGTCAGCCTTCCACACAGGGCAGCTCCACAGTCACGGGCTTTTACTCCGTCAGCCTTCCACACAGGGCAGCTCCACAGGCTTTTCCTCCGTCAGCCTTCCATCGGACTTCCCCGTTTCATAAGCCCGCATTTACTTTGACTCTCACTTAAATAAAACATATTGACAAATATGCCAACCTGAGTGGCTCGGATCGTGTGCATTAAATTCAAGTGTGACAGGCTTGATAAATGAATTCCACGAGCTGTGTTTCCTGCCTGGTTTTTGTCCGGGGCTCACACGCTGCTCTACCCAGAGGACATCACAGATTTATGAAAGCAAAACAACTATCTGGGTGATATCTATCTCTTATCCGGGTATGAAATTTATTATGAAAAAAAAAACTTCCAAACAACTTCATCACATTCATCACCAAAACATATTAAAAGTAACTGCATTGTTAAACAAAAAAAAGAAAATAATCTGAAGAAAAAAAAATATGTAGGACCAAAAAAGGTATGGGCAGTCAAAAACAGCATGGCATAAAAGCAAAACAAAAAAACAGTTTATGGAGCAGTATTTTATGAAAGAGCAGCACAGCTCTCTGCTTTTATTGTGAAACAGCAGGCTGCTGTCAGTCTAGACACACCTGGAGTCTGGGGCTTTGTGCTCTGACAGAGAGGATGATTTTGAAAGCCGGGGAAAGCGTTGTTTGAGGTCACGGAGAGCAGAAGAGTTCAGGTGTCGACGTATTGCCATGGCAGCGAACACCGTCGCCCTGACCCACAGAGCAGCGTGAGCCTCTGAGGCTATTTAAAGACGGCGGTCCGGACTGCGTGACTGGAAGTGGCGGGAATGGGACCGGAATGCCAAAATGGATTGTGAACAATGCCAATTGCAAGTCGCTCTCACCGGGCGGTCAGTGTTTGAGGTGACCAGTGAACCATCGCCGAACTGTGGTCAGAGGTCTCCCTGTTCATAACAGCTCGTCTTGTTAAGGCCAAAACACAAACAAATCCCACCAAAGCTGGTCACAGACCCTGGCTTCGGCTCTAACCGCAGAAAAACAAACAAACAACGTCCACTCTTAGAGCCTCATTATGACATCATAACTATGAGCCAATGGTCACTTTGTTTCAGATTTTATTCCCTCTGGTTTCCTCATCCAAACCAACGTTCTCAACTCTACCGCACTGTCTCTACAATGACACCCTCCATTCATGTCTCCACTTTTAGGACTGCAGACATGTCACCAATCGTACGTTGCCTATGCCATTGGACTGACGTGAAATTAGGATATTCTCAGTTCTCATGCCTGCAGTTTCCCAGCCAGCCAGGCGTGGCCGCTAGAGGGCGATGAGACTTATGAACCTAAACTGGCTCGATGACCCAATCACAGGGTTCTCAGCTGCACCACAAACCGGAAGCCCAGATTGGTCAGTTTCTACTTCTGACCAATCACATTTCTTGGGACATGGAATTATAAACCACATCAGCCAACCAAACCCCCCATCTCATATCTCTCGGTACTGATGAGACCTAAGGAAGCCTCGTCTGGGAAATTTCATAAAGTCATTCAGAGGCTCAATCAGTGATTGGATGCAATCAGGACTCCACTCTGTGACTGAGTTTTGGTTGTAATTTCTACATCATTCTAAACTGAAGAACACAGCACTGTTCAGAGGGAGGTTGGGAATCACATTCACTCCGATCTGTAACCGCAGACTTTAACAGAACAGAACCATGCTGAGTCCACGGTCCCTCACACAATGCAGCTCCAGAGTTCCTCACTTAAAACTGCTGTGTTTGCTGGGTTTTGTGCCACAGTTGCAAACTCCCAAAAGTAACAGCTGTTAATTACTCTTAATTAGACACTTTTAATGTGGTCAGGAATGAGTCACTCTTCAGAGCGAATCTATGGGTGAATGCACCATCCCGTCACATTCCCATTGGTCCATCTGGCAAACAAATCCGTTACAAAGAGTTTAGGTTTCTCTGAGTGAGCAGTAAACTGACAGGCGATATCACTGAGTTCAATGAGCTCAGTAAAATGAAGCAATCTGGTAGTAATGCATAATTTGGCGGAAAAAAAAGCAAATGATGAATTAATCTTGCACTGTGTTAAAATAAGATGATGAAAAGGGTGATATCATTTGAATAAATGTTCAGGGGTCTTAGCTGATTGAGAATTGGCCGTATCCAGCCAGCCAGCCAGCTGATGCAGGGGTCAGGACCATGTCAGCGGACCAGCCTCAGGCCCGATCTGTGAGGCCATAATGCCAAACGAAGGAAAACATGACTCAAGAAACAACAAAACAAACAAATAAAAAAAATAATAAATAAATTTTCCAGCTTCCTGTAATGCTGAAGCACAGCTAAGTGGTTCTATTGTTTTTTATTATTGATCCCGGGGGTTAAATACTTTACTGGGAATTTATTGCTCATTGATCAGTGATTCTTCAGAGGTAATTAATGTTAATTAAACTCTCAGCCACTCCACAGAGAAAGAAAACGATATTTGCGGTAATTCACCTGCGTTGGTGCAGAGCTCTTCCTGATCTGTCTGACATTTACTGGCCTTATTTTGGGGGCGATGAGATAATGCAGCTATCGGCTGTTTTCCTCCGATGTCAAGATAGATCGATAGATTTTCCGGCCACCGCCCCTGTACCTGTCGCTATTCAGACTTCTCAGTTCATACTTCAATTGCAGCTGCCATCTTAAGGAAACCTGACACCCAAAACATTTTTTTGAATATTACCGAACTGAATTCAAGCACTGTTTTCCATTTGAATGTACAGCATATGACACTATGACTGTTGTTCAAGTCCAGACAGAGATGAACTGGTATTGACTTGTAATTAAATGCCTCCATGAACTGCAATTAAAATTTTGTTGGCATGGGCTAACTGTATTGATAAGTTAAGCAGCCCATATCACATATGGAATGCACACAAAAGCCGCACATATTCAGCTCCAGAGTGTGGGTGGGACTGGCTGCGCGTGGGACACAGGCTAGGATGCACTTCCTCACCCTGGGCTATCAGGATGAGGGGAGAGCGTGTTTGCGTTGGTAAAACCATGGAAGCACGTACCCAGTGTCAGAGGCCTCTCTCCTGGTAGGCCCGGCCGCATCCTCCCTGCTGCCTCGCATCTCACGCGCCGCTCGCAGCGACGCGGAGCAAGATTTCAGCCGAGAGCGCATCCTCCCTGTAAGACTCAAAGCTCCAGAACACCCTGACAGCACGCTGACACTCCTGTCTGCCGGATACAAGCTTCTCCAGAAAACAGACAGGGAAAAAAGAGCAGAAACCTTTTAAAAAATATATAAAAAATAAAATAAAACCCTGACAAACCATCTCTCTCTGACAAATCCTATTTGTTTGCTTGACTTAGAATGTAATAATATCTAATGGCATTCTAGCAGGGAAATTTGTTTAGGGGTTCAGAGTGTTTGGTGAGAATGGGGGTGTTGGGGGGGTGGGCAGGCATTTTTTTTTGAGTCAATCTGAGATTTTGAAAAAAAAAATGTAGAATACATCTATTTTTACTCCAACCAACGGATTACAATAACAGCATGCGAAATAGCTTCCTGTCAAATAATAAAAAAACAACCCTTTTGTGGCCAATACACACTAGACCATGTCTAATCAAAAGAAACTTAAAAAAACAGTCATTGTCCCACTTTTTTGGGAGTCGAAGCAGCGGCAGTGAGTTCATTTAAAGCTCTGAACACACGCACGGAGCGAGCGACAGAGCGAGAGATGAAAGAGGAGAAAAGGGAGGATTTAGTTGATTGATGGTAGGAGCATTTCATTCTTTTTTTTTCACACAGCCATTATGAAATTTCAGGGAGAATTCTGGATGCGATTCACACAAGCAATTGTTTTCAGGCCTCACACTAATGCGGTCAACCTAGATTTGGTTGGGGATAAAAAAAAAGAGCTAATTTAAATCAAGTCTGAAGTTGAAAGATCTTTTTTGTTTAAGTTGAAATTTGTGGTGCCGTGGGTTAACATGGCATACATCATTCCCCCCAGGTAGCCAGCACACCGTACGTCTCTGGCATAAATCCATTAGCGGACCCCTCCTAAACTGCAGTCCTCAGCTCGGCGAATAGACAGGCAGGGAAATTACGGTGCAGAGAGAGTGAAAAGCCTTCTCCACAGAGGGACGGGGGAAATAGATTGCCATAGGTTGCTTCGGAGAGGGATAACACATGGGGAGTTTTTTAAGGACAGCTCCTCAGATCCAGCTGAGCACAGAACACTCAACTTTTAATGAGCAAAAAGCAGGTCTTTAAGCCTTGGAAATTTTATTGAGTCTGTAACAGTCTCTGTCTCTCTCTCTCTCTCTCTCTCTCTCTCTCTCTCTCGCTTGAAGTTTTATAAGTTCTATTGTAACATCATTGTACAAATTGTAAGATCATTGCATAAATTGAAAAGTTTTACGAATAATAAAAGGATACGTAGGAAAAACTTTCAGGACAGTACATTATAAATAACACTTATTTAGCCACACCTTATATCGGCAAGTTATACATAGACACAGTTTAAGAGACAGTGGTTCATTTTTGTTTATTTTGTTCATTTCAGTTTATTTTATGAAAAGAAGGCAATTTAAAAGTGTGTCATCTATTCCTCATCTATTGTCAAATAATATCTGTGATTGGCTAGGGTTAGATCTGATTGGTTAGGGTTGGGATTAGGGTTAGATCTGACTGGTTAGGGTTAGATCTGACTGGTTAGGGTTAGATCTGATTGGTTAGGGTTAGGGTTAGGGTTAGTGATTGGTTAGGGTTAGGGTTAGATCTGATTGGTTAGGGTTAGGGTTAGGGTTAGATCTGATTGGTTAGGGTTAGGGTTAGGGTTAGATCTGATTGGTTAGGGTTAGGATTAGGGTTAGTGATTGGTTAGGGTTAGGGTTAATGATTGGTAAAGACCTTTAGTGTCAGACAGATATGCATGCTGGGGTTTCATATTTCCTGTGGTGCATTTGGCTGCAGGGGCAGGATGCTTTGCTTCAGAAATCACACAGAGGATTTGCGGGGTTTTGTGTTAGGGTTAGGGTTAGCGTTATGCAGCCGCTTCTGTTCCCCTATGACATAATGACTGCACAGATCAGACCAGCGAACTGTGTGCCCACTGAAGGCAATGAGCTCGTCTGCATCTCCTGAATCAACATTGGATCAGCAAGAGAAGTCGAGGGACACCCCAGCCTGCTGCCCCTTTAAATATGAGCTGAATTCTGGCCTGGATCGACCCAGAGTCAGATCTTTTATGGAACTGCAGTAACCTCTCTGGATTCTTGCTTTTATAGTGTAACCTGCGTACCGTCTGTGTACCGTTCCATCCACAACCTTCACATATTTTTCTTAGTTACATACCCACTTGTATAAATAGTTTTTGTAATTTCAGTTCATTTGGAAGAATTGTTTTGGAGACAGTAGATTTCTGTTTCCTTCTGCCATTCGTGAGTTTCGATACACTGGAGTGTTTCACTGCTGCTGCAGCCAGAGAAAGCCCGAACATAGCCCTGAATAAAACATTCTATTCACTGCTGTTCTGCTACTCACTGAGCAGCTCTGCCTCTTCACCATAACAGCCATTTTCCTTCTGTCCTCCCTCGACCCGCACCAGAAACAAACAGACAAACAGGTGAGGGGAGGTGATCTCTGATGTCATACTCAGGATTAACATTGTTGCAAATGATACCACCATCCCATTGGTTAAGAGAAAGGGTTCCCAAAGTGGGGTCAGGACCCCCCAGGGGTTAGCGAGACACGGGTGGGGGGTCATGAGATGATTTCCAGAATCAAAAATCAGATCGATGCATAGTGCCCACCCATCTCATTAGGTAAGTTTAATGTTACTTTATTACTATAGAAAAGCCTGCATGTAAGGTTACTAGGCTATTGTGTTCTTTTGTGTTATCAAAGCACTGTGCCCTGTATGAATAGGCCTATAAGTGTGCGTGTGTGTGGATATGCGGGGGTCACGAGTCTCTGGTGCCGTTATTTTGGGGGTCGTGGGCCACATTCCCTCAGTCTGTGGCTGAGGTTCGGGGGAAGAATACGAGATGACAGATAAAGCTAACGGCTGAGGTGATGACAGAGGAGTGACATCGTGTTTTGGACATGGGAAATGTGTTGTGCCTGTCCCTGCAGTTTGAATCACGGCCGTTCAGCTACATCAGCACAATCCACCTGGGCGTATCGCCCTACCAATCGCAATCTGCACACCTACGCTTTGTCTCAACTCCTGGTTCTTCTCCGTGCGAGGGAGGATTTTGTGTTGAGTTTTTTATTTGTTTGTTTTCCTTTTTAGTGCATTCTGAAGAGGATGTTCTCCTCTCTTTTGAGTCCTGAGTTGGTGTTATCCAGCTGACAATTTACAGTTTCCGGAACATTCCCAGAAAAAATTAGGATGAAACGTTCCCATCTCATCAGTTTGTGCAGTTTCCTGGACACTTCCCTTGAATGTTTTTCACTGAAAACTTTTTTTTTTTTTTTCAAACAGAGGAAAACTAACAGAACTTCTTTCATAATAACAAGATGTTCTAAGACTGTTCAGGAGAAGAGTCACCATGAGGTTACATTCTCACAGCCAACCTCCCCCACCAACCCCCCCAACCCCATTTAATTCAAAAACACGTTCCTCTTCAGCTCACTGCTCCTAGCAGGTTTTATTTTTTTATTTCTTAAAAAATGTAATTTGGTTTTTTTGACAGGCCGCCTGACAGGGCCTAATCCCATGTTGGTGAGAAGCCCCCAGACAGCGGGGGGTGCGTAACCCCTCCAAACAGATTAGGGCTGGTGTTTCATCCCACATTATTCATTTATTATTTCTCCCTCCGTCCCTCCCTCCCTCCATCTCTCACTCTCTCCTTGGCTTTGTTTCTTTTTCCTTGTATCCCTCTATCGCTCTCTCCCTCTCACATTCCATGGCTTTCCTGCTGTTTATCCCTTCCCTCTGTTCTAAGACACAATCAAACTTCTCCCTGTCCTCAAATCCAAACCCCTCACCACCCCCACCCCCACCCCCACCCCCACCCACATCACAGGTTGGTGACGGTTAAGGAAGACATAATGCGTGTGTATCTCCCTCCCACATACAGGGCTAACCTGTCGTGCTAAGTGGTGACAGGCTGAGCGCTTTCAAAGTGTCACGCGGTGCTGCGCTCCGCTCCTGTGAAGTGTTAATTTCATCCCTTTGATATGGGATGCACTTTCCGGATTACTCTAAACGCTACCAGGTATTAAGCCTGTAATGGCTTCCTGCAATTTACAATTCAAAGTCACCCAGACGTTTATATTAAACCACTGAGAAAAAAAAAAAAAAAAAAACAACAGCAAGAAAAAAGAGAAAAGAATGAAAATGGAAACATAAACACAATGAGCAGGCATGGGAGGGTGAAGATGGGCAGGGCCTCTTCACTGAGCTGAGCTGCTCCAGGGATGAACCCTGGTCACGAACAGGACAGACCCTGAAGTGTCCACTGTTGGTGGCCATCTTTGTTGTGGCTGCTGGCCTCATTTTTCAGCTGTCAGGAGAAAGTTATTATTCTGAAGTTCATATTATGTTATTCTGAATAACACTGATGTCAGATAGAAAATAAAATACCCCCATAACAGAAATAAAAAACCAGTTACTTTAAAAATATATTCTTAATGTAATTCATGTTTACTGTTCACTAGCTTGAGCAATGCATTACATTGTCATAGAAACTTTACAGCACAAGTTATATTTCTCTCTCTCTCTCTCTCTCTGTCAGATTCATCTGCACACTTTTAGACATTTGTCAGTGCAGTTCTGTCTCTCTCTTTGGCTGTTGGCTAAACAGTTTTGCCTGCAGTATGCAACACTCTGCTGGTAATAATGAAGAATGGAGCGGAGCGAGGCGCGAGCGAAGCGCGAGTGAGACTCCACGCCTGGGCAGGTGCACAGATCACATTCATATTTGTAAATCGCATTATTTGCTCCTCTAACAGATGCCCTTGGCCGATATCCATGGTGACTTACATTATTCATATTTCATTTCTTATTACGGTTGTAAAATCTACCAGGGCCCAAACATGTAGTAAATAATCATTAATTCAGGCAGGCAAGCTGGAAAATGTAGGCAGTCTTAGTGAACACTTTTGATTTTTTTGTAAGGATTGCAACCATTTCTGGAGTTCAGGTCAACCTCCTGCTTTAAGTATTAATGTGGGTCTGTCATGCATGTGCTCTTACATTGTAGCTGAAGTTCTGGAGAAGCTCATGAGTTCCAGCTGAAAATAAGGTATGTGACTTGGTCGAATCGATGAATAGTCTTGTGTTTGTGTACAGAGTAAATTGTTGAGTTAAGGTAAGTGGTAGAAACAATGTCTGCTTAAAGGGTAACAAGAAAGTTAGAGACGGGAGGCCAGCACTGCTCTTGGAGGCCTGTAGGATCTTGCAGTGCTACTCAGAATCCGAAACCAACAGACCTCATGCAGGTTCAAGGGTAGCCTTACCTGCAGTAGGTGAAATAGCATAAGTACTCAAGGTGTGTCTAACATCATGGACTATGCATGCTGTCCTCACGAACGTCAACAGTGTCACACTTCCACAGACTGTCAGGATGACCTACTACTGATTAAGAAAAGACTGACTCAGGAACACAAAAACTCAGACTGAAATAAAAAATGGAGAAAATAAAGAGATAAAAACATCCAAGCACCATGTGCGCTAAATGCCAGACTCCAAACGCAGCTCTGAAGAAGATCTTATTGTGACACACACAGCATTTCCATCTTGTAATGATTCTCTGGTATGGAGCTATTTTGTGCACACTGCAAACAGCTTTGCTAAAATCTATAAGCTAAATACAACAGTAAGCAGTATATATTGGCAGAGTAATCAGAGAAGAAACTTAGTGCCCGATTTTAGACAGCTCATATTTCAGCAACCGAAAGTCCTATCTCAACACGTGTTGGTATATACATAAATAATAAAGGAAGCTGTCTCCTGCCCTTGAATCTCAACTTAAATGAACCTGGTTTCATTTATTCAATATTCTAGTATCAGTATTGTTCTTTCCTGATTCTTGGCATGACTGCAGCTTAGGTCTCTCAAAGAGTGTGGAGACAATGCAGCCCTCCAGGACTGGACTTAAACCTGCAGACACTGTGGCCCTCCAGGACTGGAGTTAAACCTGCAGACACTGCAGCCCCAGGACTGGAGTTAAACCTGCAGACACTGCGGCCCTCCAGGACTGGAGTTAAACCTGCAGACACTGCGGCCCTCCAGGATTGGAGTTAAACCTGCAGACACTGTGGCCTTCCAGGACTGGAGTTAAACCTGCAGACACTGCGACCCTCCAGGACTGGAGTTAAACCTGCAGACACTGTGGCCCTCCAGGACTGGAGTTAAACTGCAGACACTGGCCCTCCAGGACTGGAGTTAAACCTGCAGACACTGTGGCCCTCCAGGACTGGAGTTAAACCTGCAGACACTGTGGCCCTCCAGGACTGGAGTTAAACCTGCAGACACTGTGGCCCTCCAGGACTGGAGTTAAACCTGCAGACACTGCCCCCTACAGGACTGGAGTTAAACCTGCAGCAGACACTGTGGCCCTCCAGGACTGGAGTTAAACCTGCAGACACTGCAGGCCCTCCAGGACTGGAGTTAAACCTGCAGACACTGCCCCTCCAGGACTGGAGTTAAACCTGCAGACACTGTGGCCCTCCAGGACTGGAGTTGAACCTGCAGACACTGCGGCCCTCCAGGTCTGGAGTTAAACCTGCAGACCCTGCGGCCCTCCAGGACTGGAGTTAAACCTGCAGACACTGCGCCCTCCAGGACTGGAGTTAAACCTGCAGACACTGCCCCCTCCAGTCTGTGCACATCACTGCTTCTGTACATACCAGCAGAGCTCTCAGAGCCAAACGAGCTGAGTATTAAATATTCCCCCGTTTAAGCGACTCTCCTCCCTCAGATCCCTCTCACCACTCATCTGGCATCCTCTGCGCGCCCCTCCTCAGGGTCCCAGGCAGGTGCGTCTCTCCCTCCCTCTCAAATCCTCCATGTCTGTGGCTGACCTTTTCTGAACAGATCGCCATTCCTCCGGCTCGGAAATTAGCTGATGAGCGGATAAGATGGAATCAGTGGAGCTCTCGCCTCTGGACTCGGTCTCCTTCTCTCTCAGTGCCGCTATTATCTCCCTAAAACCGTGGGGCAGCGGGGGTGTGGGGTATGGGATATGGGGGTGTGGGGGGCGGAGGGGGCTCGTCACGAGCATTTGGTACATTTGTATTTGTTTTTTTTCTTTTTTTTTAGTTCATCTTTTGAGTCTGTGTGTTTATCAGTGCACCCATCACAGATTTTACTGAGGGTGGAGTTCTGTGACAACGTCCAACCATTACATTAATACAGCTCCCTAACCACTACACTACACTGTAACCTCTGAGCTACAAGCCCAGCTCCCTAACCATTATACTACACTGTAACCTCTGACCTACAAGCCCAGCTCCCTCACCATTACACTACACTGTAACCTCTGAGCTACAAGCCCAGCTCCCTAACCATTACACTACACTGTAACCTCTGAGCTACAAGCCCAGCTCCTAACCATTACACTACACTGTAACCTCTGAGATACAAGCCCAGCTCCTAACCATTACACTACACTGAAACCTCTGAGCTACAAGCCCAGCTCCCTAACCATTACACTACACTGTAACATCTGAGCTACAAGCCCAGCTCCCTAACCATTACACTACACTGTAACCTCTGAGCTACAAGCCCAGCTCCTAACCATTACACTACACTGTAACCTCTGAGCTACAAGCCCAGCTCCCTAACCATTATACTACACTGTAACCTCTGAGCTACAAGCCCAGCTCCCTAACCATTACACTACACTGTAACCTCTGAGCTACAAGCCCAGCTCCCTAACCATTATACTACACTGTAACCTCTGAGCTACAAGCCCAGCTCCCTAACCATTACACTACACTGTAACCTCTGAGCTACAAGCCCAGCTCCCTAACCATTATACTACACTGTAACCTCTGAGCTACAAGCCCAGCTCCCTAACCATTATACTACACTGTAACCTCTGAGCTACAAGCCCAGCTCCTAACCATTATACTACACTGTAACCTCTGAGCTACAAGCCCAGCTCCTAACCATTATACTACACTGTAACCTCTGAGCTACAAGCCCAGCTCCCTAACCATTATACTACACTGTAACCTCTGAGCTACAAGCCCAGCTCCCTAACCATTACACTACACTGTAACCTCTGAGCCACAAGCCCAGCTCCTAACCATTACACTACACTGTAACCTCTGAGCTACAAGCCCAGCTCCCTAACCATTACACTACACTGTAACCTCTGAGCTACAAGCCCAGCTCCCTAACCATTATACTACACTGTAACCTCTGAGCTACAAGCCCAGCTCCCTAACCATTACACTACACTGTAACCTCTGAGCTACAAGCCCAGCTCCCTAACCATTACACTACACTGTAACCTCTGAGCTACAAGCCCAGCTCCCTAACCATTACACTACAGTGTAACCTCTGAGCTACAGGCCCAGCTCCCTAACCATTACACTACACTGTAACCTCTGAGCTACAAGCCCAGCTCCCTAACCATCACACTACACTGTAACATCTGAGCTATGAGCCCAGCTCCAGAAGTGCTCCTGGGTTTGAGCGCATGAGATGGCGTGATGCGGATCTGGAGGGGTGAATCCGTTGCCTCCTGGTGATTCACAAAGCCCCCTCAAAGAGAGACAGGACTTCCTTTACTATCAGCCAATCTCCTTTATGAGAGACAGCTCCCAGAATGCCGTGTGCGAAGGCGAGGGAGGCGACGCCCCCACCGTGAGCATCTCACGCTTTCAGGAGACCTCGTTAAGGGCGAGGTTTCCGGGCAGGGAGATAAAATGAATGAGGAAGAGAAAAGAAAAGGAGACACAGAAAGAGAGAGAGAAAGACAGAGTGAAGAAAGTGTATCTCTCATCTCCTCTCCCTCCTACGGCTGATCCTCTCATCGTCGGCTTCCTACACAATCACTCCGCACCGGCTGATGCCAGGCTGCGGTTTGTTTCCCTCTCCTCCACTCCTCCAGTCCTCTCAGCTTTCACCAGGAGAATCCCATAATGCCTGGCTCGTTATCTCACGCACGTTTATCCTGCTTAGTGACACAGCAGCATTGTTCTGGGGGATTATCCCATAGCCCAAATGAAAGTTTTGGGAAATGTTGGTAGGTGCTGTTTGGCATAGTTTGAATGGGAAGGGGATAAAAGCACACTGTGCTGCAGTGATAGACTGATAATTGAACGTTTTACATACAGAACCTCAGGGACAGCAGTGTGGAAAGCCTTTATTGTGAGATTACTCAGGCTCAAGGGAGCAAACACTGTGCAAGCAGGAAACAGTAAACACTGAGATAGAGGGAGGTATAAAAGCATCTAAACACTCTCTCCCCACACACACACACACACACACACACAGGCATTCACACACATTCACACATACAATCACACAGGCATTCACACACACACACACACACACACACACAGCACACACACACAAGAATTCACACACACACACATACAATCACACAGGCATTCACACATACACACACAACCACACAGGCATTCACACACGCTCACACATACAATCACACAGGCATTCACACACACACACGCACACACACACTTAGAATCACACATGCATTCACACACATATACACACCAACACACTCACATTCACATTCTTATGCACAGACAAAGAAACACACACACAAACAATCACACACTTACACTGACACCCAATCACAATTACATGTACATGCACTTACTCTAACACACAAACTCACTCACTTACTAACGTAAACACACATAAACATTGCCACTCTCATGTGTATGGATACAAAGTCAAAGACTATCTGTTGTATGAAGCACTTATAAACTGTGACAGCATCTGAATAATGATAAATAAGACAATTAAAACATCTATTTTAAATAACACCTTCCAGCCTGACTCTGGAGGTCAGAGATGCTTTAAAGACCAGAGAGGGCCACAGGAAATAGGAAATACCCTTTCTGGTCCTCTTAGGGAGACGGCGTGGAGCCAGGAGCGCGTTAATCATCAGATAAACTCACAAACCATTTATTTCATTTTTTTATTTTGTATAAAACCTTTCCCCTGTTGAAAATATGACAGCTTAATAAATGGATATTACCTATAGGCTAAGCCCACTGAGCGTGCTCAGTGAGAGTTTGTGTGGCCGCAGCCCGCAGCTCAGGGCTCCATTAATGCAAATCAGACATTTTAATTCATTTCCTCTGACAGACGTTTTTTTTTTTTTAATGGCTAATAAATAATGAAATAAATAATTTGGAGGTATGAAGAGAGCCCCTCCCCCCTCTCCTTTTTACTGGGCGCTTGTGAAATTGTTTAACATTTCGCCGGCTCCCCCGTGGTTTCTCCTGACCTTTCATACCTGTGTTTGTGTTGAAAACCCACAAAGTCACCACTTCATAAATGGCAGTGCTGTTGGCACATGATAGGGAGGTCCTGGCTTCAGACAAACGACCCTTTTAACGGAAAGGTCACCCTGAGAAAGGAACAAGGCCGACACATCTAGTTTACATTTACAATAGACAGTAATTACCGTTTAAATATTTACCCAATTACGCTGTGTACATACAATCTGGGATGAAGGTCATGCAATGACTGTGTAAAGGGTTCAGAAGCAGTCCAGTTAGCATTTCATTATTTCAGTCCTGGCTTTAAGGACACCATTCATTTAAATATTCATGACTTTTTTCCTCCGTGTGAGCGTGCGTGTTATTTAAGAATGAGTTCACCATCGTTCTACCTCCAGTTCTTTAGTTATTTATGAAAGCACATTTTAAACCAAAAATAATTGCATCTTTCTGTAATTCTATATTTGAAGGTCCTTTTTTAAGACAGTTCTGTAATAGGCTGGGTTCTCGCAGAATGACCCTGAATGCACAGCGTAGGTGTGTTTAATGAGTAATGAGAGAGAGGGCTGGCCGTTCTCCGCAGCGTTATGCGTGCAGCCTGCTGCCCGTTACAGCTGGCCGTGCATTAAGCAGGGATGTGTCGCATTCTTTGATGTTCACTCAGGCTTGTGTCGCTGCCTCACAGCACAGTCAGATCATTGTGGGACTCCACTTTGGGGAGCTCAGGGGGTGTGCATGCCCCCCCCCCGCCTCCCCTGAATTGAGCTGTACTCTCAGAGCCAGTCCAGTGACCTTCCTCACCCCCCAGGGTCCAGAGAGCAAACGGACTTCCTGACTGCCCTGTTCACGTGCCCCAATCATCTTTCGTATTTATGCTGCAAGCGCAATGCCGATTACTGTCTGTGCCTGTGATGTTAACTGGCTTATCCCCTATTTTCCCAAAGCGGGACTGAGCTAAGCCCTGCCCATGCGGACCTTCGGCCATAGCAAGTAAAGCCACAGCAGGGACACCCAGTCACAGGACTCACTGCTGGACCACGAGCTGGGCTTTCATGTTGAGAGCCGACTGAGTGTGGTGATCATACTGTTAATTAATTTTCACACCATTCAGCTGATGGAAGTCCACCATTTCCCAGCCTCATCTTCAGAGCAGCTGTTTTGCAGCTAGCCAGTAAACTCTGTAATAATTACACTTTTTATGGCTCCTGTGAATCCCTGTACTTGCATAATGTCTGCCAGTTTTCTTTCGGAGTTACTTGACCATAGTTTGATTCTGCACAATGGTGTCGATGATGACCGATTTTATCATTTGCATTTGAGAAATGATTGACTGATCAACTGCTGCTCAGTTTTTGCATGTTGAAACAATAAACATGCCCTAATAGACATTTAGTGCCCCAATTCTTCCCAAACCCTTAACTCTGTGAAGATGCTATGGCCAAGAATTTCAACTGAGTCAAGAAATGTTAATATTTAATATGTCTGTTTCCCTCAGTCAAAGTGCACAAAGTTTGGAAATGGAAAGATATATAAATGATGAAGTCACACCAAAGCACGCTGACAGAGATGTGACAAACATTCTCAGCAGTCTGTGCATCCTTTGCGAAAGGTTGTTTGATGGCTGATGGTGACTCAACCAGATACGCCACTGAAAGCAAAAGTCACCTGTGACAGGTACAGGTACAGAGATCTGAGCAAAAGTACACAAGAGGAGAAAAGTACTGTGTACCAGGTCTATATGAAATATGTATCTTTATTTGTAAGACTAAATTTAATCACAAAATGCTTTTAGTCCCTGTAAGGCTAATATGCAGTAAGCTTAGAATGACTTTCATCTATGTTGTTCTATTGAAAATGAAAAGGACACATTTGCTTGTATATATAAATAATATATTATAAATATAAGACACTCAAAGAAAATGACGTTGTCATGTGAAGTCAACTGAATTGCGTATTCCCTTTATGGGTGTCAGACTGTTTGCTGGAATCTCTCCCTCTGGCGGCAGAAGCCAATGGAAGATCTGATACTGGACCGGACATGGTGAGTCCAGAACAGGGTTTTTTTTGACAGGTTTTTTTCTTTTTGACCAGCGGGTCGTTTCCACACCGGCACACACACATTCAGTGTGTCACAGACGCCTTTCTGTCTGTTTGGGTGCTGCAGCTTGGTGTGCGTCATTTTGGGGGTGATGGAGGTGGGGCACCCCAGAAACAGATCGCGTGATTGAGAACGGCAATATCTATAATGATGTTGTTGATGATGACGCTGGAGACCTCTCATAATCGCAGATGTTGTGATTCCAGCGCATTATGCATGTGTTAAGTGATTTTTAAAGGCTTTTTATGTGGATACTAGCTGCACAAAGAATTTCCCCTCAGGAACAATAAAAATAGAAAGCTGAGATAGAGGGTTGTCAATAGCTGCTCTTCGACCGTTTGGGGGGTTATACTCTGCTCGGCTGTGACTGATGTGTCATCTCTTGCTCCAGTGGCTTTCTGTATTACCAGTGTGGGGGTGGAGTGTTGTGGGGGGGCAGGGGGATATTAGGGGAATAGAAAGGAGACAGACAGGTAGCTCTACTTTACAGGTTGTGCCGTGGGGATTTCCTGACCCCGGCGCCACACCTGGATGGCATGAGCTCCCGTGGGGGTCGGAGGTGGGGGTGGGGGTGGGGGTGGGAGTGGGGGGTCAGGTGCCATAGGGCCGGTGAAGAGGCTCAGGTACCCAGAGCTATCAGCAATAAACACAGGTGAAAAGCACAGGAGAGATCCTCCACCAGAACACCCCTGGGACCAGTGGCACACAGACAAAGCAGTTTACTGGAGTGAAACCCGCAACCCCTCACACACTGGTGGAAAGGGCCAGTTCGTGAGGCAAAGCATGACCCCTGGCTGTAAAGGGCTCCGCAGCCGCTCCCAGTCTGTCCTTTCATCTAATGAGCGGCTGCAGCTGTCGTTCCAGAGACATGCCAAGGTGGGTTTGTCTCAGGGCATTAAGACTATGGCTTCTGTTTATGTGAGGCTCCCAACCACATTGAAATTGATTTCTCTGGGCAAAAAATATGATTTATGTGAGCCCTACTGTTTGGACTTAAAATTAGTCATCATACAAAAGATCAAGCAATTTTATTATTGTCTTAAACTAGTTTTTTGAACCCCCCTACCCCCCACCTCCCACCTCCTACATTCTCACACACACACACACACACACACACACACACACACACACACACACACACACACACACAAACACACACACACTCACACACACACACACACACACACACACACACACACACACACACACACACACACACTCACACACACACACACACACACACACACACACACACACACACACACACACACACACACAAAAATATTTGCATACGCCTCACCATTTAGACTAGTGCCTTTTGGTGATACTGGAATATTGGATTACCAGACTGCTGTTATATCTCCACCTTTCCTTTTCCTTCATGTGAGACCTTGTCTGTGTGCTCTCTAATGAATTTGTGTCAGTAATTTGATCATGTAAGTCCAGCTCTCTGTGGGAAAGAGTGAACACCTGAGCCTTCAGGATTAACACCTTGTGTGTGTTTTAAGCCAATTAACTCTAATAATTGAGTACAATTTAAAACTACTTCTGTTTCCACTGGAGAAGTTGTGGGAAACAGACAGGCACATTCATAAAGCCATTTAAATATATTGTAATTTAAAAACGCTTCCCTTTTCAGGTGTAGTGAACGGAAACACTGCCACACATTCCCACAGTGAGGGGAAAGTGCACACAGGGAACCTGGGAGAGGTCGCGTGGAGAGGATGAGACACAAGCAGCTCGGCGCTGGTGTTGCTTTGACCCCTGACTGCTGGGTCTTGAGCTAACGCAGCCGGCGCAGTTTTTACCCGAGCCGGAGGGCACCAAGGCGAATTGCTCTTCTTGCATTCAGACTGACACGACGGCCGCGTTTCTGTTGCATGAAATGCTGGGAAAGATGAGAGTGATAATGTAAAAAGGGGTGTGACTCGCAAAGCGTGATCCACAGGAAGTGACCCGCATGGCACCGCACCTCTGCTCCCCAACCCAACCTCTGCTCCCCAACCCAACCTCTGCTCCCCAACCCAACCTCTGCTCCCCATCCCAACCTCTGTTCCCAATCCCAACCTCTTCTCCCCAACCCAACCTCTGCTCCCCAACCCATCCTCTGCTCCCATCCCAACCTCCGCTCCCCAACCCAACCTCCGCTCCCATCCCAGCCTCCGCTCCCGTCCCAAACCTCTGCTCCCATCCCAACCTCTGCTCCCCAACCCAACCTCTGCTCCCATCCCAACCTCTGCTCCCCAACCCAACCTCTGCTCCCATCCCAACCTCTGCTCCCCAACCCAACCTCTGCTCCCCAACCTCTGATCCCATCCCAACCACCCACAAACATTTAAGGTCAAAAAACGGTTTTCCTATTGCACAAAAAATGCTAATAAATGAGACAGTCATGTTCCAAATGTCCTTACCAAGAGAGGTGATATATTTTCATAAACACTAACCATATACTATGCTGATAATTGGATAGAAAGCAAATGTTATTCATTCAATTTTTTAATAACACTCTGGTTTGGCTATATTATATAACACTCTATATAACATAATGCACTGGAATAATACCTCTGCATGTACCTATGTTTTAGCAGTCATCAAAATGAATGAAAAGGTGTTTATTAAAATAAAAAGTGTTATTTTCAGGGATAAGTCACAAACAGGACCATCAGCTCCCCGTGGAGCTCTGCTCTGAGGTTTAATTATCACTCTCCATCTCTCACCTGTCTCTCACTACCCATAATTCCCCTGTTCTTTTGGCTCTCACGGAGCGCAGCATGGATCTGTTTGTGACAGTCCAGTGGAATAAAATAACAGATTAATAATTCAAGATCTTACAATTGGAAGCTTCTATCTGACATCTTCATCAGAAATAAGTTATCATGGGAATCACCTTTGTTATATGTACATATATATTTTTTTTTCCAATAAAACCTTTCAAAACAACTGAAATTACTTATTAAAGCATGTGAAAAATACGGTGTAGTTTCAAGATTTCGAGTCCCGTGATAATATTAATGTGTCACTGCAGAGCAAATGAACCGAGAAGTTCAATAAACAGGCACAAGCACCTAAAATTACCTCAAGTGCCCAAGAATCTTAAATTAATGTTTGCATACTAATTATAATAAAAAATAATAATACTAAAATACCCCACAGTCTAATGTTAGATTGAAACAAGGCACAAGGTATTTAAAACTATAAGTTCAATTTATTAGTATGACGGCAAGCTTGCCTTCCCTTTGAGGCTAAGGCATAAAATTCAGTTAAGGAAGGTTGAGGACAACAGAGAGAGAGAGAAGGAGAGGGGGAAGGAGGGAGGGGGAGAGAGAGATGGAGGGTGGGAGAAAGGGAGAGAGGGAGAGAGGGAGAAAGTGTAAAGTGATGTTGATCAGTACAGTAATTATATTTCCCTTCCAGTGTGTTAGAATGAGAAGGAGAGGGGGGAAGGAGGGAGGGGAAGAGAGCGAGAGAGAAAGGGAGAGAGGGAGAAAGTGTAAAGTGGTGTTGATCAGTACAGTAATTATATTTCCCTTCCGGTGTGTTAAAATAAGAAGGAGGAGGGGAAGGAGGGGGAGAGAAAGAGAGAGAGAGAGAGAAAGGGGGAAAGTGTAAAGGGGTGTTGATCAGTAAAGTTACAGTAATTATATTTCTGTATATTATATTTATAATTATAGTATAATTATATTTCCCTTCCAGTGTGCTGACGCTCCCTTATCACATGGTCGACTGATCGTTACATTCAGCTAAAAATAAAGCCTGCTCTCACCTCAAGAGCAGGCTCAGCATTCACTCACTGAGCCACTCAGCCACAAAACTGCCCTCGCCCTCTGTTACTCAGAGCAGTGTATGACAGAGACTCTGTTACCCAGAGCAGTGTATGACAGAGACTCTGTTATCCAGAGCAGTGTATGACAGAGACTCTGTTACCCAGAGCAGTGTATGACAGAGACTCTGTTATCCAGAGCACTGTATGACAGAGACTCTGTTATCCAGAGCAGTGTATGACAGAGACTCTGTTACTCAGAGCAGTGTATGACAGAGACTCTGTTAACCAGAGCAGTGTATGACAGAGACTCTGTTACCCAGAGCAGTGTATGACAGAGACTCTGTTATGCAGAGCAGTGTATGACAGAGACTCTGTTACCCAGAGCAGTGTATGACAGAGACTCTGTTATCCAGAGCACTGTATGACAGAGACTCTGTTATCCAGAGCAGTGTATGACAGAGACTCTTTAATCCAGAGCAGTGTATGACAGAGACTCTGTTACTCAGAGCAGTGTATGACAGAGACTCTGTTACCCAGAGCAGTGTATGACAGAGACTCTGTTACTCAGAGCAGAGTATGACAGAGACTCTGTTACCCAGAGCAGTGTATGACAGAGACTCTGTTACCCAGAGCAGTGTATGACAGAGACTCTGTTACTCAGAGCAGTGTATGACAGAGACTCTTTAATCCAGAGCAGTGTATGACAGAGACTCTGTTACTCAGAGCAGTGTATGACAGAGACTCTTTAATCCAGAGCAGTGCATGAAGGAGACTCTGTTACCCAGAGCAATGTATGACAGAGACTCTGTTATCCAGAGCAGAGTATGACAGAGACTCTGTTATCCAGAGCAGTGTATGACAGAGACTCTGTTATCCAGAGCAGAGTATGACAGAGACTCTGTTATCCAGAGCAGTGTATGACAGAGACTCTGTTATGCAGAGCAGTGTATGACAGAGACTCTGTTACTCAGAGCAGAGTATGACAGAGACTCTGTTATCCAGAGCAGAATATGACAGAGATTCTGTTATCCAGAGCAGAATATGACAGAGACTCTGTTATCCAGAGCAGAGTATGACAGAGACTGCAGAACTGACATTCTGGTGGACTGAACAGCTTAACCAGGTCAGGCAGAAGGGCCAGCAGCTTGACTCATAATTGGGTACTCGAGATCACAGGTGAATGACACAATAAGGTTTGATCAACATGAAGAATAAAGGATGAATAAATGATTCATAAGTGATTCATAAATGATTAATTCATGATTAATAAATGAGCACATTGTTGAGCCCCTTAATAAGACCGGAACATCTGAACTCCAGCAGAATTCTGTGCACTAGTTGCTCGTTCCTGAGCCAATGGGAAGCGAGGAGCTTTGTCGAGTGACCAGTGAGGTGTGCCAATGCTAACGTGCTAAACTGTCCCATCCTCTGCCCAAAGATGTTAAGAGAATCTAAAGTTGAATGTATTTGATTGAATCCAAAGCCAAGTGCATTTGATGGGGAGGATGGGATGTTGGGTCAGCTCGGCTTGTGTTATGGGGTAGTTGACAGTAAAAGGGACAAAGCAGAACCCGTCCACCATTGTTCTTTGTTAGAGCTCAGAGGTCTGACACAAAAAATGAGGAGAGCTTGGAAACAGACTTTTTTTATGCTGTTTAGCAGATTTAATGAACAGTACAAGACAGCAGCGCTGTCCTGGTCATTAAACATACTAAACAGCTCTGTGTGAGCTTCGTCTCCTCTCAGACATTGGCTCAGGATTCTCTCTGTTCTTCGTCGACATGGTACAAAGACCTCAACACTTAACTGGTAATAAAAAGATCTGCTGCAGGCACCAGTCCAGAATTGCCTTTCTAATTATGATCCTTGCAAATATTCTAATAATGATCCCGATATGATCCTCATATCAGAAACTATAGCTGCAGTCTTGTAGTTTTGTGAATAGGAAAAGATGCATAGGAAACCAGTCCCAGTTGGCTCACCCTTGCCAGAGATAATGGATGAAGCCAGTCAGGAGTCATCATTCCATCGTTCTTTGGCACCCTCTCCTGGTCAGTTAGGGTTCTGCAGGCATGTGAACCCAGCATATGCTGACTTTGTGTTCCTCTGCTGGCAAAGGAACGGTCTGTGATTGGCAGTGTGGAAAGTGACGCGCAATCAGCTTTGAAAGTCACATGATTGAG
>CM040750.1:37779385-37789385 GCA_022829145.1 Albula goreensis
GAACATTAGCATTCTCTCTGCTGTTTCTGTTGTTGTTGTTGTTTTGGTGGGTCAGGTTGGGTTCACCGCCTGGGCTGCGCTTAACAGGGTCCAATTTCATCCGTTTCCCCCTCCCGGGGACCAGCAGGGAGACATGAGAAACGGGGCGCAGAGACCGGCAGGGAGACATGAGAAACGGGGCGCAGAGACCGGCAGGGAGACATGAGAAACGCGGCGCAGAGACCGGCAGGGAGACATGAGAAACGGGCGCAGAGACCGGCAGGGAGACATGAGAAACGGGGCGCAGAGACCGGCAGGGAGACATGAGAAACGGGGCGCAGAGACCGGCAGGGAGACATGAGAAACGCGGCGCAGAGACCGGCAGGGAGACATGAGAAATGGGGCGCAGAGACCGGCAGGGAGACATGAGAAACGGGGCGCAGAGACCGGCAGGGAGACATGAGAAACGGGGCGCAGAGACCGGCAGGGAAACATGAGAAACGGGCGCAGAGACCGCCAGGGAGACATGAGAAACGGGCGCAGAGACCGGCAGGGAGACATGAGAAACGGGGCGCAGAGACCGGCAGGGAGACATGAGAAACGGGGCGCAGAGACCGGCAGGGAGACATGAGAAATGGGGCGCAGAGACCCAGAGCCCCGCCTCTCAGCCCACAGCGTTATTTATGAGAGTAAATAGCTTGTCTTCTGGTTAGCAATTATTTAAAGGGTAGACATGCATTAGAAGAGCTAATTAGAGTTTATCATGCGTGTGTTTCTCTCTCCCTCCTCCTCAGTCCCTCTCCATCCCTCCCTCCCTCCCTCCCTCCCTCTCCTAGTTTGGGATTCCGGTGTCTGGAGTCTTCCTGTTGCAGCCAGCTCCAGCAGCTGTTTTCGCGGGTTCAGGCCCTGCAGTTTGGCTGTGGCGTTTAATTAATGATGGCACACATTAAAAATTTAAAGCCAGGCTCTTTGAAGTGCGAGATTGAGGAGGCTCTTCCATCGGCCTCCTCCCCTCACAGCTGGGCTCGTGTAGCCCAGGGCTGGCCCCAGTAAGCACCTCATCCAGCTCTCTAGAAAAACTACACCACCTTTAACCTCCTACTCTCATGCATTTTATCTAATTGCACTTGTCTGATTGTTTGTTTGTTTGTGTTATTTTTGTTTTTTGAGGGCTTGTTTGTTTCTCTGAACAGTAGATGTGTGGAAGTGACCTTGCTCAACACACGCACATGCAGCAGCGTCTTTCCTGTGTAATTTGTGATGCTTTTTTTTCCCCCAAAAAACCGGGGTGAGGCTCACCCTCCACCGTTCTAAAAGTAATTGAGTTTAAAGGTGAACCATAGTCTTAAAATCTCCCAGCTCCTTATAATTCATCAAAAAAGCAGAGCTTTCGTCTTCCTCTCCTCTGCGTGTTCTCGGGACGGCCGGTGAATAATGAGATGAAGAGCACAATTTCTTTAATAGCTGCATTTAAGGAGAGGGGGCAATGCGAAAGGGAACTTTTCCTTCTATAAATCACAGATAAAAAAAGCGAAGGATCCAGGGCTCTGCCTAAATTACTCAGGAGCTAAACTTTAATTCAGCAGTGTATAAACAAAAAAAATCAATACAAAAAGTCAATAAACCATATGAATGCACTATATTAAAGTGTAAAAAATCAATGTCCGTGCACTTTATGAATATGGAATTAACACAGAGCCGGCAGATAGTGACATTTAAAAACTGTTTGGGGAAAGATTAAGCTGTCAGGAGCACCTGGGAAGAAAAGAGCGCTTCTGGAATATGGTTATAGTCACTTTAAATCCTTCATCTGGGGCTTTCAAAACATTATTCCCGTATAACAGATAGATTATGGTGGAGTAAGCAGAGCTCTGATGTGAGGTGAAACAGTCTGAAAGCAGTGGAGGAGAATGAACCACGCTACGATCAGCCAGTCTCTTTCTGCTAGCTCAAGTCACATTCTTCTTAAATAAATGATTTATCTCTTTGATTTCTGCTTTATTTGTCTTTTTTTGGAGGCCTGCAGAGCGGTTTCCCCGTGGCAGAGGTGTTTTTTTTGTTATTGTTGTTGTGTTTTTTCGCTGCCAATGATTCCCTCCTGGCAGAACTCATAACGAGCTTACCTTTTTAATTAAAAAAACGAGCGCGATACGGCGCCTTCAGCCATGCCTCGCGGCTCAGCGCCTCGCGGCTCAGCTCACCCTCCAATCCTCCGCCACGGAACGCCAGCTAGAGCACCACGGCTCCAATACTGCCGGCAAGGCAGAGGACATCAAACCGCGCTCTGGAAAAGCAAGCTGAGGACGCATCTTCCCTGAAATTCAGATCCTGCCCCGGCAGACAAAGAGCTCTCTGACAGCTGAAACATGTGGTTGACTGTAGCTGATTAACTGAGGTTGTTGTTATTTTAGGATGAGGGAATTTAGCAGAAACCCAATGCTCAAACCATAGGAGGGTCATCAGGTTAACGGAATTAAAAGTTTCTCGTCTGAAAGTCATCAGACAGATCGCTTGGCGTTTCCGGGACGACCCCTTCCACCCCACCATCCCACCATTGCCTCCGTGCTGCTGATGCTGCTGCTGTTGTCATGGACGCGGGTCATTTTCAGCGACACGTCGACCGCATAAATAATAAAAAGCCCTATCTTCCTGCCTGCTTGTCAGAGGGATTTTTAAATAAGCGCAGATACGAGCTGAGCGCCTCTTCGCTCCCGCGGCGTGACATTTAAACGGTGGGATATGCACAGCTGGCCCTCTGACAGCGGAGGACACAAACCCTGTGAACAACATGAGGAAACACAAACCCCGTGAACACTGCGAGGACACAAACCCTGTGAACGCACTGAGGACACAAACCCTGTGAACACCGCGAGGACACAAACCCTGTGAACACCATGAGGACACAAACCCTGTGAACACCATGAGGGACACAAACCCGTGAACAGGACACAAACCCCGTGAACACTGAGGACACAAACCCTGTGAACACTGAGGACAAACAAACCCTGTGAACATAGGACACAAAGGAACACCTCGAGGACACAAACCCTGTGGGCGAGGACACAAACCCTTAAATCATGAGGACAAAAACCGAATCAGAACCCCTGAACATAGGACACAGGGTGGGGGGCCTTAAATCCGCGAATCAGAACCTCCGCCAGCCGCACCAGAGTAAGCCAATCCAGCACCAAGAGGAGAAGGAGAAAAAGGACAGACACAGGCAATGGAAACATTAAATATTAAATGTGTCAGAAATTGAATAAGCGAACTGCTCTTTTCACATCCTCATTATTCAATAATGCATAATCCGTAGTCTGTTACTATTTTTGATTTTACCTTTTTTTTTGAAGAGGTAAGACCAGCATAGCCGACCGGCTATGCCCTCGCTAAGATAATTGCCTGTTCTGGGCGGCTGAGCAGCTCGGGCTGCGGTAGATGGGGTTTGATTTCACTTTGCATGATATGAGCTTACAGGCTTTCCTCTGCAGGCCCCCTCACGGCAGAGGACAACCTGAAAAGGAGGAGGGCGGCTGTGCGTTTGCGTTTTCGTGCTGTAGGGTGGGCATTTCAGGACATCCTCAAGTGGCACCTGTCAGCCAATGAGGGACCAGCACCAAATACTGTCAGCCAATGAGGTTGAATTTCTCATCCCAAGTTGAATCTTATTTCGTCCAATAAGCCTCGAAAATGGGGTGACACAATGATCCAAGTATGACAGCTAACATCAGTGAAAGTCTGAGAAATTACACCTTAAAGGTACATTTTATGGATGTCTAAAACAGTTCTCCACACGCCCTGACTTACACTTTTATGTATATTACAGATGTGATGTTGGTAATCTCTTCCACTGTCAAAGCAATCCTTCAGCTGAAACTACTGGGTAAGTTCAGCTGGACTGAGCTTGTAAAGGGATCAAAGATAGTGTGCAAAGGCAGCAGGGTTAGGGCATGGCGGGGCTCGGCCCATAACCGACTGCATTTGGCGTGCTGGAGTTGAGTAAGTGACGTATGAACAGTTGGATCATAACCGTAACTGGGTCTGTAGCTCTTTGAGCCAATCACACATTAAATCTGGATGTGCCATTAGGATGGCACCACGGCAACCCAATGCCCAGAGCAGACCTGCTGTTTAGTGGATGGGGGGTTGGGGGGCAGAGGTTCTGTTATGGTTGTCCTTGTTGCTGAGGTTGTTGCTGGACAACAGGAAGCACTGAATAGTAATATTTGGAACTTAGTAGAGTTATTAAGCAAGATAACATTCCAAAAATCAGCTGATCTCCCAGAAACAGAAAGCATGATCCTGTCGCTTGGCTGTCATGCTGTAGATCTGCAGTGTTGGGGCATGTTTATGGTTTGAGCCCTGCTATATACCTGTCTTATGTGCACATAAGGTGATAAGGTAATAATTCTCGGAGTTCAACATTAACATTCCAGGAGTCATGTTAAACATGAAGTGCGTGTGAAGGTAAGGCTAATTCTGCAGCTACAGCAAAGAAAGAGTTACGTTTTCCAGCTGATTTGGATGACAGCAGCAAACTTGCTACAGACTGTGTAGACCTGTCCTGTACAGCTCAAAACGCAAGACTTGAGCTTTTGTTTTATCGTTTTGAAGAGGGGCAACGAACTCTCAGATGGATTAAAAAATTCTACATTAAATTTGCAAATGCAAATTCAAGGAAAACAGTGGATATTCAAATACTTTTAGAAGAGACAACTTTGTGTGGAACAAGTAAATAAGTTATCATGATGTAAAATGCTCTTTTCATAAAGCCTTCCAAAGTAATTTTTTCTAATGTTGAGGTAGTGAAGGAGTGCAGAGAGTTGCTGGTATGTGTGTGTGTGTTGAGGTAGTGAAGGAGTCGTTGCAGAGACGTTCGGTTGCTGGTATGTGTGTGTGTGGAGTTTTTGTGGTGTTTGTTTTTATTGAAATGCTCTGGTATGTGTGTGTGTGTTGAGTGTGAAGGATACATTTTGCTGGTACTGGAGTTTTGTGGTGTTTGTTTTTATTGAAATGCTCAGTGTGCAGATACATTTTCACTCATTGTGTGTTTTTCTAATCGCTCCGTCCAACCCCCCTCCCCCCCACTGGCACACTGTGAGCGTCTCAAAGCGTAAGATGAAAACCTCTCAGTTTCGGTACCTGGTAATCCATAATTCAACAGGACTGTGAATCAAGCCACATCCCTCGATCAGATTCAATATTTGCCTACGCAGCTTGGCCCTGGTTTCCACATGAACGAGCCGGAACATAACCAAAGGAGAACCATGATGGTTAGCAGACTCACAGATCTGTGTGTGTCATAAAAATGCTTCACCCACCTGAAGATGGCCGACAGACAGATGAATCAATAAGGCCATTGATTCATTCATATTGAGCTCAGCTTCATCATTCCCCCTTTCTTATTTATTTTATTTAATCCTGGGGGGGAGAGGGGAGAGGTAGAGGAAAAAAAGGGGGGAAAATCGTAATGTAAAGTTTTGTATTGTTATGCGTGTCTCTTATGTATTTCCTTACATTGTAGGCTAGGATTTCTTTTAATTCCTTAGGGCAAGATCACTTTTGCTGCTTAAAAGTTGGCTCCCTGAATAATTGGCTATTTAAATAAAGACTACAGCAAAAAAATGAAGTGAAAATCGGTGTATGTGAGATATATTAAGGTGGCTATCCTGTGTTAATGACACGAGCAGGAGGGTGGGTGGGGCGGGGTAGGGGCGGGGTACGGGGCGGGGGCGGGGGTGAGGGGGGGTTGATATTTACCCTCAGGGTCCTGGGGGCTCAGAGATGATGTTGCACACATCGGTCTCCCCCCTCACCTGTCTGAGATGACAGGCACACACTCAGGTGACACAGTGCCCGCCTCCCCCCTCCATCGCTCTTCTCACGCCCCCGCGGCTCGGAATCGATATTCCCGCGGCGCTGAGCGCGCAGGGCCCCGCCCTCCCCGCGCGTAAGTGATGGAATCTCTAAATTGCTTTTTTTTCTCCCATCCTGCGTTTTCCAACACCCACCCATTACAGCTACACTGAATGAAAAGTTTTTTACGCACAAAAAATAAAAAAAAAAATAGAAAAAACTGGATTTATTGACGCTGTCTGTGTGTGTGAGATTCTGGGGCCGGAGGTCTCTCTGAGGGAACGGCGCTACGGACGGCCTCGTTTTTCATCCGAGCGCGTCTGAGACGAGTCGTTTTTTCATGACCAGGGCTTGCGTCCAATCAGCCCTTAGCCCTGACTTTCACTCATAACAGAGTATCCTTCTCAGTGAAGCACGGAGCAGAGCCACATCTCACTGCTGTTATTTTTTTATTACGCACATTCATTTATACAGATAGACATTTTACTCAAGCAATTGAGGGTAAGTGCTTTGCTCAAGGGTATAACAGCAGGGCGGCTGGTGCCGGACCTCTCCCCTCTGAGCTGCGCTCCATCTCAGCTACTTAGCCGGCCTATCCAGAGCAACTTACAGTGTGGGGGAAAACAATCACACAACCAGCCAAGTGCCAAAACACACTCGCCAGTGAAAGTCTGAGTATTTTGGTTGTAAAAGTCAATTTTCTGACTTCCTGTTTCCAAATGTGCAGTGATGCAACTTCCTGCATATTTCACAAATGACCAAATAATATTGCAGCTGTTTGGGTGAACTTGTATTTCATCACCCTCCACTTCTGTTTGTGAGTATTTTTTAAAGTAAAATCAGGGAGTAAGTTGGGCTCGATAAAGCCTTTAAATAGAGAGGCATGAGAGAGAGTGTGTGTGTGTGTGTGTGTGTGTGTGTGTGTGTGTGTGTGTGTGTGTGTTCAGGGTTTGGGTATTTCTGCTTTTTAAACCAAGCCTACAGCCATTGCCTCCTCAAACACAGTGTCCCTATCGGTATGAAAACCACAAACCCAAATCTCAATCCTGTTACTTTAGCTCAGTTCTGAGTCACTTCCAGCGCAGACCTGAGAGAGCCCTGACACCCACTTCCTGTCTAACTATAGCCTCTCAAAGGCCGCAGTCTGCTAAAAGCACATCTCCATTAAAAGCGCCACTAAGTCCATTTACACATTAAAGCTCAGCTGTAACTGGATAAAAATACAGAGTTATGAGTCATTA
The DNA here is from genome assembly GCA_022829145.1 of Albula goreensis. NCBI lineage: Eukaryota > Metazoa > Chordata > Actinopteri > Albuliformes > Albulidae > Albula > Albula goreensis. The sequence continues at coordinate 37,786,459 of CM040750.1, forward strand.
AGAACCATGAGACTGATATTCCTTAAAAAAGCATGGCAGGAGAATAGATAAATCGTTCATATTGTGCCTTTACGTGTGAATGCATCCACTTCAGCGGTGCAGGACATGAGAAAGTCGAAGCTGCCCTGTGCGAATGCGTGATGTCATACTTGAGTGTGTCGTGATGTCATAGTTATGTGATGTGATGTCTGTGTGAATACGCCACAGAGAGCTCCGTGTTTTGAGACCATCGTTGTTGGCCTTCATGGGGCTTGTTTAGCTAGATAATGCAGGCGGATGTCACTTTCTGTTGACTTCCAAAATGTACTAAACTAAATCTCCTATGCTGTTAGCTAAAAGTATTAAGTCTTCCCTGCAGGTAAATGCATTACCTGGTACCTGCACCGCTGCTGTGTTACTGCTCCCAGCATCCCCACCTCCATCTCTCTCATTATTCTGAGGAGGGTTGAGTGGGGGGGCTGTGAGCTTGGTCCCCATGGCCAAGAGTGACCCGACCCCCCTGTGGACTCCAAGATCGAGATCAAACACAGAAAAATGTTACAAATACATTTTACTGAGGTTTTAATGAATCCCATTTCAATATGCATGTCTGCTCAAACGCATATATCTGCTTAATGGAAATATATTCAACCGAAGGTAAAAAAAAAAGAGTGAGAAGATTTAAGCCTCCGTACACACCAGGGACAGAACCTTCAGACGGCATTAGCCAGTCAGATGCAGCGGTAGTTTTGTTGGAGGATATGCATATGTTTGATTTAAAAGTTACTGTTAATCAAGGCCCTGTCTGGGAAGTGGCTGTGGCCGTGGAGACTGGCAGGGGAAATCTGTGGAACATGGCTCACACCACAGGGGTCAGACCCACCTAATGGAGCAAGTGGGTCTGATAATGCATGCCTTTCTCAGCAGGATTAATCTGACACCCATATACCGTTTGTGGAATTCATGCCCACTCAGACATTACATCCCTGATTGTATAACCGTGAGACTGGGGGACATGTGTGCTGTTCAGAAAGGTACATGATACACGTGTGTGTGTGTGTGTGTGTGTTATGTGTGTATGTTAATTTGTGTGTGTGTGTATGCATGCATTTATTTGAGTGTGTATGCATGTTTGAGTGTGTGTGTGTATTTGTATGTGTGTGTGTGAACATGTGTGTGTGTATGCATGCTGGTGTGCGTTTGAGTGTGTGTACATGTGTTTGAGTGTGTGTGTATGTGTGTTTGTGTGTGTGTGTATGCATTTTATGAGTATGTGTTGAATTTGAGCCCAACCAGCATGTCAAACTGTGTCCCTAAGAAATGCTATGTAAGAGAGAGTGAAGTGACAATACAAAACCACATATAAGTTACCATCTAGCACGACAAAACATCATCAAAACACACTTGCTGAGAAAATAAATTCCAATCAATGACAGACTGCTCCCGAAAGGGAAACATAAATAATGAAATAAAATAAATAAAGAATGGATGGATGACAAATTCTCCAAAAATACACCTATTGTGAACCAAACTGCAGATGGAAACTCATTCATGCCAGCAACACTTTTAACAGTTTTATGGGATGTCTACATTAGTGGCCAGTTTTATCCAGGGGGACATATTTAGATTTGGACCATTTCCTCTGTTGCCATGGACACCATACTGCAGGTTGTGGACTTCATCCAATTTTCGGGGAACCGTATACCAGAGAAACATTTCAGTTGTGCAACGTCTGCCTTCAGATAGCATGTAGGTGTATTTCAACTTCTGTTAGTGTTTATAAACTTCATACAAACCCTCACCAGCATTGAGCTGCAGTACACAAGACCCTGGACTCAGTCCAGTTCGCATTTACACATTCAGATGCTCTGATCTAGAACACATTACACAATGTCCATTTATACAGCTGGATACACACTGTAAAAATTCAGCTAAAGTACCTTGCTTAGGGGTACAAAGACAGAGCGCTAGCTGTAAATTGATCCAGCATCTTCTGAGCTCGACTTTGATTTGCATTGCATTTTCAAGTTTTCATGTTATACTTTTTTCTTCCATCAAGGACAATGATAGTAAAATCCCCTGCATGCATCGGTCAGTCAGGGTTAAAGGGATGTTTGACTTTGGGGGTAAACTTCGGCTTCAGCGCATTTTTACCTCAGTATGCGTTCATGAACAAGCAGCCATCAGCTGGCCCTGATGTCTGCAGACATGCACAGAGCTCTGCCTCGATTTCTCACTCCATTGACCCACATTCATTTCTGAGGACAGACTCAAAAAAACATATTTCTCTCTCATACACAAACACTGCCAATATGGGTGTTGAATACGGGTGTGAAAGCCAGTTGATCCCCATGACTGCCATTTCATGAACTCAGGTTAAGGATTCATTACGGCCTCATAGCCGAGGGCTCAACAAAAGTGTACCATCAAACGTTGATTGAATTCGGACACGTCTCCCAGACCAAACGAGATGAATTTGCGGTGTGTGTTTTCTCACTCAAGTGTGCCCAGAGGCGGACTAAACAAACAGTCTCAATGGATCATTGATGGGAACCGCTGAGGACCATGGGATAGCTGTGATTTGTGAATGACAAACGTTATTTTTCCTTTTACTATTTTATTGTATTTATTTTTTTGCTGTGGTAATCCCACCTGATGAATCTGGAAGGTTTTTCACATGATAGAAATAATACCCCACTGCTGTGTTTGTATATTTGTTTTCCTTTCATTTTCTGACATTTTAATCTATCACATTGTACATGGACATTTGAATGGCCAGATGCCAAAACACATATAATTTCTGTACCTCCATTACCTTCCTGCCTGTTCCAGATCTTTCTCTCTGTCTGCATTTCTGCCTGACAGCTGCTGGCATGCCTTTCAAACTAACAAATACCCGCGCACTCAAGAGACACGTTGCCTTGGGTTCAATCAATATGTGTCCTTGA
>CM040750.1:37794385-37824385 GCA_022829145.1 Albula goreensis
AATTGCATTTATCAGGGGCTGGAGTTAATGGTATGCAGAGTGAGGTGCTGTAAAACAGTCTCGCTTCCGCAGCACTGCAGGGGGGTGGGCAACTAATATAAATGCAGTTATAATAAGGATTGGGTGGGGGGGGTAATTGGTGGGGGAGGACAACTTTAATTCTGAATAAGAAAACCCCATATGCTAAAGTCTTAATGGAATCCTGTGCGTACCGTTTTTCCCTATTATTTTTTAATGCACCGTGAGCTTCGCCATCGCTCTTCTCTCCACACTCAGCACCTCGGGGAGATTGCATGTGTCCCCTCACTAATTTCCCCTGTAACTTTCTCTACCACCCTCACAGGTTACAGTGTAGTGTAATGGTTAGGGAGCTGGGCTTGTAGCTCAGAGGTTACAGTGTAGTGTAATGGTTAGGGAGCTGGGCTTGTAGCTCAGAGGTTACAGTGTAGTGTAATGGTTAGGAGCTGGGCTTGTAGCTCAGAGGTTACAGTGTAGTGTAATGGTTAGGAGCTGGGCTTGTAGCTCAGAGGTTACAGTGTAGTATAATGGTTAGTGGGAGCTGGGCTTGTAGCTCAGAGGTTACAGTGTAGTATAATGGTTAGGAGCTGGGCTTGTAGCTCAGAGGTTACAGTGTAGTGTAATGGTTAGGAGTTGGGCTTGTAGCTCAGAGGTTACAGTGTAGTGTAATGGTTAGGGAGCTGGGCTTGTAGCTCAGAGGTTACAGTGTAGTGTAATGGTTAGGGAGCTGGGAGCTGGGAGCTAGTTTAGCAGCGGAGGTGGGAGTTTAACCAGGCAGTGAGGGTTACAAATCTTGGGGGGTTCAGGCTCTCACCGGCCCCTTCACACAAACATAAGGCTGAAACTGAGCTCCCCGCCCAACACAGCGCTCATTTCACCTGTAAAGCAGAAATCAAAGATTTTCCATTCTAATATTCAATTTGAACGATTTATGACTGTGTTATTACGCATATGCATAGCTCCTTTCCTGTTATTAATTACTGTGTTATTAGGCATGCGTATAGCTCCTTTCCTGTTATTAATTACAGTGTTATTAGGCATGCGTATAGCCCCTTTACTGCTATGCAGGCTTTATAAACAGTGCAGCAGTAAATTATGGCGTGAAGCTTCATGGCTGATTTTGGATCACTCACACTTCACTTCATTTGAGGGTGTTTTCATTTACTGTTTTAGGTGAACATCTGTCACAGAATGCACACTGTCCACAGAAACTTCAAATCCACACATACCCAAACAATGTAATAACAGCTGCAAAGAGCAGTACCACTGATGAGACATTCAAATACTGTGTTTATCAATGTGATTCTGGGCCAACTAATGTTCCACAGGTCTGCTAAGGCTAATGTGAGGTACATTCAGTCCCTCTTTCACCTAAACATTCCATCTTCTTTCCGACTGTCTGAAATAAAGAAAAAAAAACACAAAAGGAGGGTGAAAAAGATACCCTGTCTTTCTGTTGCGTCTGGGGCTGAAAACAGACGACGCAGAAATCGAACCTGTGAATGGATCATTCTCTTTGCATCGTTTTGCTTGATTAACAAGTTTGCTGATTACCCAAACATCCCATTCTGTCTGCATTAAATGCTTCTATTCTTCAGAGTGTCTCCACAGGAGAAATTGCTCTTTCCATTGTCACTTCAGAACATCTCAACAAGTTCAATTTGGCTAAAATCAATTGAATCAACACACTGGCAACCTGAATCACCCAGTAATTACATATTTCACTAGGCTTGTCTTTGAAGCGTATCATGGCTGAGAGAACAGGAGGTGATTTCTCCTGACCTGTGACTCACGCTCAGATTATCAAATCGTTAGGCGACCAGCATGACCCTGAAATGTGAAAGAAGAGCAGCAAATCCATCCCTTTGGGGACGGGGAACACGCAGTGCAGTTCTGAGCCTTAGAAAAGAAAGAACACCACAGCAGCGCACATTTAGGAGGATGGGCTGGCTCACGTATCAAAGTCTTTCATTCATTCGTAAAGCAGGGCTAAACCCTGTGACTGGGTGATTGGGTCCCATATCAGAAAAGGGAAGCACTGTTCACCAGCAAGGTCTTCAGCAACATGCAGGGGCTGTGTATCTTCACCCAGGACACACAACCACAATCAGACACTCTCTGGACTCCTCTGTGTGTGTGTGAGTGTATGTTTGTGTGCGTATGTGTGTGTGTGTGTGTTCAGCAGAATGGGAAGTGTGTGAGGTCTCTGGAGGGTGTAAAGCTGACTGTGGCCAGAGGAGATTAGAGTATTACCTGTCTGCATGCTGTCACCAAACATCCAGGTGACCCAGAATGCCCGACAGAGAAAGGCCACCTGCCAGCCAGCCGGGGAAGAGTTTACCTTTCACTGTGCGCTCCACAGCGTGAGGAGACAGGTCTGTGAGACAGTGACCCGAGCTCTCTCCTCCTCTCCCATCCGCCTTATTTCACATCAGTGTCAGACTTGGTCTTTTCCCTTTTAACCTGTTAACTCAAAAAATAATGAGGAAAACATGGAAAATGGAATTAATAAAATAATTCTGCATAATTCCTTGGAACCCTGATGTCTGTCTGTCAATCTGTCCTTCTGTCTGTCTGTTGAGCAGTTACAAAAATCCATCCATGATGTGTAAATATTCCAGTCGACAGTTGGCATTCTCCCATTTGAAATTAGCAGAAATTGAAATTAAGTTCACCAAGGCAATATTATCACAGCACAGCAAAGTGGAGCCACCTGTTCATAGAGGATTACAGAATGCAGCCGATAAGATTTACAATTTACAACACGAAAAAGTATAAAATCTAATAACTTAAATCTTGACTGGCTTTGCATAATCCGGTGTTTTACGTGTGGCATTACAGAGCCTCCCCAGATGCTGTGATCAGACCTACTTTATTTATCGCCTCCATGGTTTCATCAGCATCATCATAATGGTGCTGGGAGAGGTGGAGGGAGGAGCAAGCTCCTCAGCTCCTCCCATTGTACTGCTGTCACTCTCCTGGTTCCCTCCCTCAGCCTGGAGAAGTAACTGGAGCTGCAGCAGCAGAGGCCTCACGAACAGGCAGGCTCACCTGTGAGTGATTCCTAATCATCTCAGCTCTGAACACTTCAACCTTCAGTTAGGCCTTCTATTTGAGCACAGCCGAAGAGGCTGAAGGGATCTTTTTTTGGGTTTTGTGTTGGTGTTTTGTGGATGGCTGTGCTATTTTTGTGTTTCTGCCCTATTTGGTATTTCGTCCATTTGTTGTGTTTCCTTTTCCCCCCAAAAGGGGTAAATAAATGGCCTTTGGCCCCTTTTTGTGCAACCTTTGTTGTGTTTCCTCTTCCGCTGACCACCCGGCCCAGTGGCCCAACCTGCCACGGTGTCACTATATATATATATGTATTTGCATTTCTGGTTACTGAGTAGAATGCTGCTGAAGGAAATAACAGCATATGTTCTGATGTGATCGGTCTGGAGTTGATGGTGAGGAAAAACTCATTGGCTAAAAGGAGGAAAATGGTGAAAGGATCCCAGCACATAGGTGGTGCCCGTCTGCTTCAGCATGGCACTTTGCAGGGCACAGAACTGGGTGACTGTGAAACAGGCCCGGGGCTGGCCCCTCCCCTCTGGGGGAGGAATGTATCTGAAGGTGGGTAAGGTCTCTGCGGGCTTTGTTCTGTCCCCCAGGCCTGAGTCTGTGCTCTCAGAGCAGCCCCAGTCACTGCAGTAACACAATTTCCCCGTGTTCAACAAGTTTCGCCCCACAAATGAAAAAACGGCTGTCTTTATCTCCAGCAGAGCTCAGATTATCCAAGGTGTGATGGCTCAGCGGGACGGAGAGGAAAAGAACAGGGAACAGAGTGGAATCTGCCTCCAGCCCGGCTTCACCTGCAGCCTCAAAAAAGACAAAGGAACGGATTCAATCAAACAAGCTTAGCCTCTTTAACACCAAATACAATTCAATCAAACAAGCTTAGAATCTTTAACACCAAATACAATTCAATCAAACAAGCTATGTCTCTTTAACACCAAATACAATTCAATCAAACAAGCTATGTCTCTTTAACACCAAATACAATTCAATCAAACAAGCTATGTCTCTTTAACACCAAATACAATTCAATCAAACAAGCTTAGCCTCTTTAACACCAAATACAATTCAATCAAACAAGCTTAGCCTCTTTAACACCAAATACAATTCAATCAAACAAGCTATGTCTCTTTAACACCAAATACAATTCAATCAAACAAGCTTAGCATCTTTAACACCAAATACAATTCAATCAAACAAGCTTAGCATCTTTAACACCAAATACAATTCAATCAAACAAGCTATGTCTCTTTAACACCAAATACAATTCAATCAAACAAGCTATGTCTCTTTAACACCAAATACAATTCAATCAAACAAGCTTAGCATCTTTAACACCAAATACAATTCAATCAAACAAGCTTAGCATCTTTAACACCAAATACAATTCAATCAAACAAGCTTAGCATCTTTAACACCAAATACAATTCAATCAAAACAATGTATGCTTTTTAGATTTCAGACTCATTTAAAAGACATGCTTGCTTGTGTCAAGTAGTGTAACATATTCAAAGATATATGTAATGCGTGGTGTGAATTGATGGATTTGCTTATGTCCTTACTAAGACTAAGTGCATTTGTTTTATCCCTTATAAGTGATACTTTTCAAGAAAGGTGCGATATTTAGCATGTGTTAATACAGTCGTTAATTTGTAATACAGTAGTGCATTAACATGTAACTGATTTGACAGTAATGTGTTTATTAACAGTATTAATGTGAAGATTTGAGGAAATTTTATTACTGATGGGTTAAAAATGAAAATTCATAAAAGTTATTCCTCCACTTTAGCAATTTCATTTGCAGCGTAAGACATAAATGATTTTAGAAATCTTAATGACGGGTATATATTAATATCACTTTTTTTCCAGCAAAAAATGACACCGTTGTGTAAAAATGTTAATAGAACAGTTTGCCCTGATGGAGGTGAATGTTGAATTTTGATATTGAGTGTGATTCTCTTTCCTCTCCACTCATTTATCCTCAATACAGACAAAGAGTTAGAGTGGGACCCATTCAAATGAAAATTAGTTATAAGAGCTTGTGCATTTTAATCAAAACAGACTTTAGTCTTAAGGGCAAAGATTATGTTAATAGTTTTTTTCTCAACAAGAACAGTTTGGTGAGTTAATTTTCTCGATGTTTGAAATTCATGATAATATACATGGTGTCTCACCAAACTGTGTCATTGAAGATTAAAATGAACATTTGCATTGACTTGAGCCAAAATTTTGCAAAAATATTGATTGAATACCAGCTGAGCCAGGGAGTATTTTTGATTTAATTGCAATCAGTTTCATTTGATTAGGACCCAGGCAACCTGCTCTGCTGTGGCCCCACGCTCCACTCCTCCCCCAACCCAAAACCTGCCTCAGCCTCCAACAGTATACCCAGTCACCCTCAGCCTCCAGCAGTATACCCAGTCACCTCAGCCTCCAGCAGTATACCCAGTCACCCCCAGCCTCCAGCAGTATACCCAGTCACCCCCAGCCTCCAACAGTATACCCAGTCACCCCAGCCTCCAGCAGTATACCCAGTCACCCCAGCCTCCAGCAGTATACCCAGTCACCCCAGCCTCCAACAGTATACCCAGTCACCCTCAGCCTCCAGCAGTATACCCAGTCACCCTCAGCCTCCAGCAGTATACCCAGTCACCCCCAGCCTCCAACAGTATACCCAGTCACCCTCAGCCTCCAGCAGTATACCCAGTCACCCCAGCCTCCAGCAGTATACCCAGTCACCCCCAGCCTCCAGCAGTATACCCAGTCACTCCCAGCCTCCAGCAGTATACCCAGTCACCCCAGCCTCCAGCAGTATACCCAGTCACCCCCAGCCTACGGCAGTATACCCAGTCACCCCCAGCCTCCAACAGTATACCCAGTCACCCCCAGCCTCCAGCAGTATACCCAGTCACCTCAGCCTCCAGCAGTATACCCAGTCACCCTCAGCCTCCAGCAGTATACCCAGTCACCCCCAGCCTCCAACAGTATACCCAGTCACCCCCAGCCTCCAGCAGTATACCCAGTCACCCTCAGCCTCCAGCAGTATACCCAGTCACCCCCAGCCTCCAGCAGTATACCCAGTCACCCCCAGCCTCCGGCAGTATACCCAGTCACCGCCAGCCTCCAGCAGTATGGTAGTAGAGCTCAGCAAACTCTCCAGTGCAAAAGATAATATATTTTCTGCCAGAGCACAATTTACTCTTTCAAAGTTTATTTAACGTTGGACTTTTAACTGTGTACTGAAAGCTAATGCCCTGTGGAATGTATTCATTCATTCTCAGATTTGAAACTAGGATGAAAATTCATTAAGTCATTGGTTTTTAAGCAAATTTCAGCTTCAGAAACCCACACTTTACTCAATAAATGATTTAAAACAAATATCAGCTTGAAACAGGGAGGCTGTTCCTTTTGGGATAGCTTTGGTAACGAGCTGTAAACTATGATGATATGAATAGCAATAAAAACCCAAATTAAAGGTATAAAGACCGGGGATGTTTTTTTCCCACATCTCCAAAACAAAGATGGTGGGTTCTGTACGGAGCTGGCTTTAAGGCGTACAGACACCTCTGTGAAGAGATTCCTCAAGGAGAAGTGAAGCTGTAAAGATGGAACTGACAGAAAAAGCACGGACATCGTACTCTACAAAGTGCATGTGGAAGCTGCCCTTTTGAAGCTGGATCTGAAACCATGTTTATGTGGCACACAATCTTTTATTGCTGAATTTAACTGCAAATGAGCTACATAAAGAACATGAAGTGGCCACCGACACAAAGTGGTAGGGGCAGCCAATAGAATGCAAAGTTGGTGGTCCAGCCCCCAGCATTGCCACAGTAAGATGAGTGGAGCTTTTGGGCCACTGGGCCCTTATTATACTCCACCTTACTCCAGGGGGGACTGGCCCCTGGCTTAAGCTAATTAACTGTAATTCCCTTTGGATGAATGTGTCAGATAAATAACTAAATGTGGCTCTCACCACTAAAATCTCTCTTGGCAGGAGGTTTTATAACGGTCATTGGTAGAATTTTGGTCATCCAGACTGTGCCAGGAGCTGAAGCAGGACTGAAGCCTTTTGGAGAGGTATCTGAGGAGATGAGAGGAGAGAGGAGGTAAACCTTTACAGACAGGCCTGCTGTAGCAGCACCACCGGGTACAGAAATGTGTTATTCTTACCCACAATTACAGTGACAGTTCTATAAAACTCAATCATTCCTATCAATTCACAGTGAAAAACATTTGGCACTGAGGGGAAATTGAAAAGGCATTCCTGTTATGAGAGCGTGCAGCATGCAAATTTAATGGCAGCTGGGGAGTCAGAGGACCAGATTCATGCATTTTCAGCGATGAGTGAATTTTAATCTTAAAATGGCTTCAAATCTTTTGACTGTCTCAAATCCTAATTCTGACTCCTTCTGGCTAAAATGTAATATTGATAAATATGCTTAATTCATATCATCCAAGTTTAATAAATTCTGTCATAAAATGCCCTGCATGATGTGCATGTGAGAGAGGGAGACTTTAATGGAAATGTAAAACTTAAATCACAATTGACATTTAAGCCTAATTTTCCTTATGCATTAAAACTGAAGATTTAATAACACTGCAATAATGTGCTCTTATGATAAATCAAATGGTAATCAAGGCATATTACTGGAAAAAGATAAATAATTTAACCATCACAGCATTAAAAGTTGCCAATAAAAAAAATGTTTGCAATAAAATCCATACTGAGACAAAAAAAGAGAACTGTGATTCAGGTGTATGTTTCAGAACACTGGCATTTCACAAGTTTGGCTCAACATACAGGTGGCAAACATGGGTAGGCCTAACATAGGGGCAGGGGGTACCAAAAAGGCTCCTCTATTAAAGAGACTCATCAATCCCAGCATGCACTGGGTGATGGACACACTGGATACAAACGTTCGACTCCACTTGGTTTCCTGTACATATATGTGTGTGTGTGTGTGTGTGTGTGTGTGTGTGTGTGTGTGTGTGTGTGTGTGTGTGTGTGTGTGTGTGTGTGTGTGTGTGTGTGTGTGTATTAGTTTTATACATTTAACTGCGACTGAACTAATGACTGAAACAGTCTCATCAAAATTAGTGGTGGTCCTATTGACTTTACATCAGTGATTCCATTTTTGTATCCAGCACTTATATTATAAATGTATGTGGCTCATAAAAGTGCAAAGATTTCATTACACTCCATTATTATTCTCAGGTTCATTCCCTTTGCTTCCTCATAAACGTGTGACTAATGCGTTTTGTGAGGATGAAGGAGGAGCCGCTACACAACAAGCGAAACCTCAATGATCGTGTTTATCCAGCCATTAAATTAACATCCTCCAACGACTATTAGTAATTTAACTGTTCTTTTTATAAATCTAAAATATGATCTTAGAATTATTTCTGCTTCCGAAAGCTGAGTACCATTTTAATATGTTTCCTCTACCTCCTCATCAAGATGAATTTGAATGAAATGGAAATTTTGGGAAAAGTTTTGTCAGGTGGTCTTTCAGTGAACCCTCACACTTCGCCCAAAACTCTCCTTGCAAATTACCCCAGTCTCTCCTTCCTACTTCCTGCTTTTTAAAAATTCCTGACAAGCACTCCGTCAGCCCCCTTCTTCCTGCTCTGTACTTTTTACCCCACTCCTCCTGCCCCACACTTCCTGCCCCACTCCTCCTGCCCCACACTTCCTGTTCTGTATTTCCTGCCCCACACTTCCTGCTCTGTATTTCCTGCCCCACACTTCCTGCTCTGTATTTCCTGCCCCACACTTCCTGTTCTGTAATTTTCGCACCACACTTCCTGGTCTGTATTTCCTGCTCCACACTTCCTGTTCTGTATTTCCTGCCCCACACTTCCTTCTCTGTACTTTTTGCTCCACACTTCCTGTTCAGTATTTCCTGCCCCACACTTCCTGCTCTGTATTTCCTGCCCCACACTTCCTGCTCTGTACTTTTCGCACCACACTTCCTGCTCGTTAGTTCTTGCCCCACAGTTTCTGCCTTGTTTCCAATCAAAAGGCATTCTATTTTGAGATCTCCCACCATGTTACGATCTACTATGTTTATGCCTCATACTGTTTATGCTAAAAACACAGGAAATACATTTAGGATTTAATAAAAAAAACACTCATCCATAACTTTGACTTAAATAAATGCTAATGGTTTATCTCCTCCACCACACAGTTTCCCTGCATTAATTTTGGTGATGCTGAAATCATATCATCAAACTGCAAAAACCTCCCTTTACTTAATGTGGGGTAATATTTTATTGACAAATTGCACTAAAATAAATTTGTGTTAGTATTAGCTGTGGAGCTAGGAAATATAGAACAGTCACACAGCTGACTCACGCACTGTGATTATGTTTGACCCAGCAGTGTGGTTTGGCCATGTCTGACACAGCAGTACTCTGTGACCACGTCTGACGCAGCTGTGCTCTGTGACCATGTCTGACCCAGCAGTGCTCTGTGACCATGTCTGACCCAGCAGTACTCTGTAACTAGTCTGTTTGACTGTGAGAACACAGTCTGACTGTCCTGCATTAGTCAGGCAGATGTCATAACATCCAGTTCCCCAGCCCAGGTTGTTAGAGTACCTGTTCTCTGAATAAAAATGCAGTTGATTGGGTCTGTCTCAGCTTGCCCTGAGAGTATGTGCTGCAGTATCAATCACTTGCTGTTCTTCCAGACTTAGACTGGCGATTGGCATCGTTAAAAAAATATTTTATACAAGCCACGTTTCAGAAAACCTCATGTTCTGAGGTTATTTCAAAGCAATATAATAACCTGGGCACAGGAATCCATGAATCAGACCTTGTCTTTATTTATTTGTTTCCTTCTTCATTTCTTTGGTTTTTGGGCAGTGCCAAAGGTAGAGAGGATGAGCAATCTGGGGTTGTGCTGTAGAGGGAAAAGCAGGAAGGTGAGACATCTGGCCCTGGGGTGCTGGGGCCCTGAGGTGCTGGGGCGCTGGGGTGCTGGGGCCCTGGGGTCCTGGGGTGCTGGGGTTCTGGGGCCCTGGGGTGCTGGGGCCCTGGGGTCCTGGGGTGCTGGGGTTCTGGGGCCCTGGGGTCCTGGGGCCCTGGGGTCCTGGGGTCCTGGGGCCCTGGGGTGCTGGGGCCCTGGGGTCCTGGGGTGGGGTGCTGGGGCCCTGGGGTTCTGGGGCGCTGGGGCCCTGGGGTTCTGGGGCCCTGGGGTGCTGGGGTCCTGGGGTGCTGGGGTGCTGGGGTTCTGGGGCCCTGGGGTGCTGGGGTGCTGGGGCCCTGGGGTTCTGGGGCGCTGGGGTGCTGGGGCCCTGGGGTCCTGGGGTCCTGGGGTGCTGGGGTCCTGGGGCCCTGGGGTCCTGGGGTGCTGGGGTCCTGGGGTGCTAGGATGCTGGGGTCCTGGGGTGCTGGAGTCCTGGGTTCCTGTCACAGTCTGCACCCAGCAGACCCATGTGTGGGTTGACCTCTACATTTCAAACATGGGGCATGGACCAGAGCACAGATGGGAGGTGCAGTGAGAGGGGTGCACCCCTTAGGAACATGACTGGTGGGGGTCAGGGCTGTGTCTCGCTGTCATTACCAGTCCCGAGCTGGGACATGTGCTCGGCACGGCGCAGGGAAACGAGAAACAAAGCGTGGTCTCGACCCACGGGAACCAGACTCCAATCCGACTCATGCCGTCTGGGAACAAAAACTGCTGACAACATCGTCTGTGAAGAACACAGAAGAGCCTCCCTCACTCAGTGAGATGAAGAGCGCTCTTATACATGTCCACCATCTCTCAGCCACTGTGGACATTACTGCTTCTACCACAGAACAGGAAGGAGATAGAGGAGGAGAAAAAAGGGTAGATGAGTACAGTGGTCAGGAGAGAGAAATGCACATGACATTTGAGAGGCCAAAGGTTTGTCACTGTGGAGCAAGGTGCCTTTATCCAGGTGATGTCAGTCTGACGGCAAAAAGTTTACTATCTTCCGTAGAGGTGACTTTGTGTTTTTCTCTTAATGATCTCTTTTATGAATGATAACAGTTATTAATTAAAATATTAATAAGATATTGAACCAGCACATGAGTTTTTTTTTTTTTTTGTGGCGCTAAGGTGAAATCAGGAAGGTCAGTGTTTGATTAATGGTTGCTGGGTTTATAAACGTGGTAATGTGAAAACACTGATGAAGATTTTTCCTTTCAAAACACTGGGGGAGCCGAACCTGCTGTAGCTCAGAGGTACACTGAAAACTGGAGAGGAGGAAGATCCAGCGCTTCTCATCATGGTCATCCTCATTCACAGCTGACACACCTGTAGGCGTTATTTCTCTCACCTGGGGAAGGGGCCAATCTCAGACTGCTCTCTGGAGCCTGCGGGGAAGAGTGAGCAGGAGAATGATGAGGGGAGAGAGACACAGAGATGAAGAGCGATGGAGATGGAGAGACAGGGAGAGACGGAAACAAAGAGAGCGATGGAGATGGAGAGACAGGGAGAGACGGAAACAAAGAGAGCGATGGAGATGGAGAGACAGGGAGAGACGGAAACAAAGAGAGCGATGGAGATGGAGGGACAGGGAGAGACGGAAACAAAGAGAGCGATGGAGATGGAGGGACAGGGAGAGACGGAAACAAAGAGAGCGATGGAGATGGAGAGACAGAGAGAGACGGAAACAAAGAGAGCGATGGAGATGGAGGGACAGGGAGAGACGGAAACAAAGAGAGCGATGGATATGGAGGGACAGGGAGAGACGGAAACAAAGAGAGCGGTGGATATGGAGGGACAGGGAGAGACGGAAACAAAGAGAGCGATGGAGATGGAGGGACAGGGAGAGACGGAAACAAAGAGAGCGATGGAGAGACAGGGAGAGACGGAAACAAAGAGAGCGATGGAGATGGAGGGACAGGGAGAGATGGAAACAAAGAGAGTGATGGAGATGAGAGACAGGGAGAGAGAGTCAGAAATGGAGAGAGACAGGGAAACTGTCGAGTACACTGATGTCCTCACCGGGAGACATAAAAAACTGAAATAAAGCAGAGAGCACCAGCAGACCCATGCAGTGCCAAAACACAAAAACACAAACAGCGTATCCCACATGCATACCTCCTGAATGGGAGCAGTAAGTTATTTTTTCCCCCTCATGTGCCGCTAGGCCAGCATCCTGAAGAACAGCTAATCTCCACATTCTCATCTCTCAATCTGGAGCTGATCCTGGTGGGAGGAGTCCCCGGCTGATCCTGCCGCACACCGGCAACGCCGCCACCACCTGCCCCCTGTTTGCTAATGGGTCTATTTCTGTTTTCAATCATCCCCATTCCTGAGCTACAATCAGAGAGCAGGCTGTGTGTCTGTGCTAGAGACATGGTGATGAGAACAAGCCAGAGTTAAAAAGAAGAGGGACACTTCTGTAACACATACAAACATGGTTAGGGAGCTGGGCTTGTAGCTCAGAGGTTACAGTGTAGTGTAATGGTTAGGGAGCTGGGCTTGTAGCTCAGAGGTTACAGTGTAGTATAATGGTTAGGGAGCTGGGCTTGTAGCTCAGAGGTTACAGTGTGTGTAGTGTAATGGTTATGGGGAGCTGGGCTTGTAGCTCAGAGGTTACAGTGTAGTGTAATGGTTAGGGAGCTGGGCTTGTAGCTCAGAGGTTACAGTGTAGTGTAATGGTTAGGGAGCTGGGCTTGTAGCTCAGAGGTTACAGTGTAGTGTAATGGTTAGGGAGCTGGGCTTGTAGCTCAGAGGTTACAGTGTAGTGTAATGGTTGGGAGCTGGGCTTGTAGCTCAGATGTTACAGTGTAGTGTAATGGTTAGGAGCTGGGCTTGTAGCTCAGAGGTTACAGTGTAGTATAATGGTTAGGAGCTGGGCTTGTAGCTCAGAGGTCACAGTGCAGTATAATGGTTAGGGAGCTGGGCTTGTAGCTCAGAGGTTACAGTGTAGTATAATGGCCAGGGAGCTGAGCTTGTAGCTCAGAGGTTACAGGTTTCGGGATAGGGACTACGCTCACGCCTCCTTGTCAGTCCACACTGTCCCGCAGCAGCAGTGCACAGGTGTCTCAGGTATGTGTTCAGGTGGCAGCCCCCCCTGCTGTGGGCTGTGTTCTGTGTTAACCTGGGCCTCTCACTGTACTCACACACAAGAGGAGAGAGGAGAGAGAGGGCCGCCACTGAAATGGAAAGAGAAAGAAATGAAATTTTGCACTCACTGAAAATAACCCTCCTCCAGCCAGATGGGGCCTAAAGTAAATTATCCCTCCGTGCTGTGTGCCCGGGGCCCGGGAGAGACCCTCGGCCTGAAATCTATTTACTGAAGGAGAGGCACATAAAAGCCTGGTGACATCCGCCGGCTTATTTTCTCCAAGCCATAAACAAGGGCAATGGGAGGGTGGGGTGGGGGTTAACCATCACCGTGGTACTGAAGGTAGGAGAAGGTGACTGGGTTTTTGGGGGGAGGAGGGGGTCTGTGTGCATTGCAGTCACAGAGGGTGGGAGAGGGTGACTGGGTTTTGGGGGGCAGGTAATGCATCTGTCTGTGTGCTTCGCAGTCACAGAGGGTGGGCACAGGTAAAGCACATTAGAGACCTGTCTGTCCTTCCCGAGTCTGGACAAACCTCGAGTGTGAGGCATCGCCTCACACTCCATCTGCTACGTACCCCTCATACACACACATTCACACACACACACCCTCATATACACACTCCCACTCTCACACATACACACACACCCTCATATACACACTCCCACTCTCACACATACACACACACTCACACACACACACACACCCTCATAATCACACTTACACTCACACACACACACACCCTCATATACACACTTACACTCTCACACACACACACACACACTCACACACATACACACACACACACACACACACACCCTCATATACACACTTACACTCTTACACACTCACACACACACACTCACACACCCTCATATATACACTTACACTCTTTCACACACGCACTCACTCACACACCCTCATACACACACTTACACTCTCACACACAAACTCACGCTCTCTCACAGGCACTTCACACAGACATTTACACACGTGTACACAAACTTAGATGTACACAAAGAAACACTAACAGACAATTTGACATTTGATACACAAACACACAAACAGAGACATAAGCTCAGACTCAGATTGGCAGACACATCAAAAACAAAGAGAGATCAAGCACACACCATTTTCCTCAGAAACACAGAAACGTCCTGTGCAAAGTGAAAGGCATAAAACATCATGGTACTCTCACTGTACTCCATTATTCATTCACTCAGCAGACACTCACATCCACCTCCGATTACGTAACTTACATTGTGCATGCCGTGCATCCACAGGGCTGAAGGCATTGCCCTGCACCTAAACACACCTGCAGCTCACACCTGCCCCCAGGCACAGTCCTGTAACTGCCCAACCACTCAGGCGAGTAATGCTAACCAGTTCCAAAACCCAACCTGCGGCACATAGCACATGTCTGCCATTCTGTAACAGCTCAGATTTGTAATTCTAACATGCATCATCATAGTCTCCATTCTAAACCTACCACAGCCTAACTTTAACAAACTCAAGTGTAACCTTAGCCATAACCCTGCCTAACCCTATCCCTAACCCTAACCCTGCCTAACCCTAACCCTAACCCTAACCATAACCCTAACCTTAACCCTGCCTAACCGTAACCCTAACCATAACCATAACCCTGCCTAACCCTAACCATAACCCTAACCATAACCCTGCCTAACCCTAACCCTAACCATAACCATAACCCTGCCTAACCCTAACCCTAACCCTAACCATAACCCTGCCTAACCCTAACCCTAACCCTAACCATAACCCTGCCTATCCCTAACCCTAACCCTAATCCCTAACCCTAACCCTAACCCTATCCATAACCCTGCCTAACCCTAACCCTAACCCTAACCCTATCCATAACCCTGCCTAACCCTAACCCTAACCCTAACCCTGCCTAACCCTAACCCTAACCCCAACCCTAACCATAACCCTGCCTAACCCTAACCCTAACCATAACCCTGCCTAACCCTAACCCCAACCCTAACCCTAACCCTGCCTAACCCTAACCCTAACCCTAACCCTAACCCTAACCATAACCCTGCCTAACACTAACCCTAACCCCAACCCTAACCCTAACCCTAATCCCTAACCCTAACCATAACCCTGCCTAACCCTAACCCTAACCCTAACCCCAACCCTAACCATAACCCTGCCTAACCCTAACCCTAACCATAACCCTGCCTAACCCTAACCCTAATCCCTAACCCTAACCCCAACCCTAACCATAACCCTAACCCTAACCATAACCCTGCCTAACCCTAACCCTAACCCTAACCATTACCCTGCCTAACCCTAACCCTAACCATAACCCTGCCTAACCCTATCCCTAACCATAACCCTGCCTAACCCTAACCCTAACCCTAACCATAACCCTGCCTAACCCTAACCCTAACCATAACCCTGCCTAACCCTAACCCTAACCCTAACCATAACCCTGCCTAACCCTAACCCTAACCATAACCCTGCCTAACCCTAACCCTAACCCTAACCATAACCCTGCCTAACCCTAACCCTAACCCTAACCATAACCCTGCCTAACCCTAACCCTAACCCCAACCCTAACCCTAACCATAACCCTGCCTAACCCTAACCCTATCCATAACCCTGCCTAACCCTAACCCTAACCCTAACCATAACCCTGCCTAACCCTAACCCTAACCATAACCCTGCCTAACCCTAACCCTAACCCTAACCATAACCCTATCCATAACCCTGCCCCACACACATTTACTCTTTAACACAGAAAAAGGGGGGAAACTCAGCTTCATAATGGCACTTACTCTGTTTCTCATACTCAGCTTCATAACGGCACTTACTCTGTTTCTCATACTCAGCTTCATAACGGCACTTACTCTGTTTCTCATACTCAGCTTCATAACGGCACTTACTCTGTTTCTCATACTCAGCTTCATAACAGCACTTACTCTGTTTCTCATATTCAGCTTCATAATGGCACTTACTCTGTTTCTCATACTCAGCTTCATAACGGCACTTATTCTGTTTCTCATACTCAGCTTCATAACGGCACTTACTCTGTTTCTCATACTCAGCTTCATAACAGCACTTACTCTGTTTCTCGTGCTCAGCTTCATAATGGCACTTACTCTGTTTCTCGTGCTCAGATTCATAACGGCACTTACTCTGTTTCTCATACTCAGCTTCATAACAGCACTTACTCTGTTTCTCATACTCAGCTTCATAACAGCACTTACTCTGTTTCTCATACTCAGCTTCATAACAGCACTTACTCTGTTTCTCATACTCAGCTTCATAACAGCACTTACTCTGTTTCTCATATTCAGCTTCATAATGGCACTTACTCTGTTTCTCATACTCAGCTTCATAACGGCACTTACTCTGTTTCTCATATTCAGCTTCATAACAGCACTTACTCTGTTTCTCATACTCAGCTTCATAACAGCACTTACTCTGTTTCTCATACTCAGCTTCATAACGGCACTTACTCTGTTTCTCATACTCAGCTTCATAACGGCACTTACTCTGTTTCTCATACTCAGCTTCATAACAGCACTTACTCTGTTTCTCATACTCAGCTTCATAACGGCACTTACTCTGTTTCTCATACTCAGCTTCATAACAGCACTTACTCTGTTTCTCATATTCAGCTTCATTACGGCACTTACTCTGTTTCTCATACTCAGCTTCATAACGGCACTTACTCTGTTTCTCATATTCAGCTTCATAACGGCACTTACTCTGTTTCTCATACTCAGCTTCATAACAACACTTACTCTGTTTTTCATAATGCAAATGATGATATACACGTGGTATCACTAAACAATGCGTCTGAGACATGCTTTATTTCTTTATGAAAAATGTTATTCAATCAAAACAGACTTTTTGTCTCAGTAAAATCATGTGCTGTTCTACTCCAGAATTGAAAGATCACAAACTTATACTGAAAGAAGAATAAGTCATAATGTAATGCCTGCTTTGACTGAATTGTATATGCTCTAAAAGAAACCCTTACAAATTGGTTTTATTTAATTTAGTAATTGCTGAAGCTGAAAAACAAAACAAAACCCGGAAACTTCTCTGACATTCTAGTGCCAGACCTGCTGTCCGCTGCACTGGAGTGAAACAGTCAGTATCTACAGTGTGTTGATTTGACAGGAAAAATATGGATGGTTTCTGATGTAAATTACGTCCATATTTGACTACCAAAAAGTTATCTTTGGACATCATACATAGTAATTCTCTGAGTCTGAATAGTGATTTTAAGATGCTCTATAACTGAAATTAATGAGTCATTTTCAGAGCATGTACACCTCACCCAGAAATGTTCTCAATCCAGAAATATGAAGCCCAAAAAACCCCTCAGTGTATTGGTCTTTTTTTTAGCCCGGTGTCATTTTTGTATCAGAGTGATGTATGAGTGTTATATATAGCTGTGCTGTGTCATGAATATCTCACATCCAGACTGTCTTTCTGGGTGAATCGGGCCCAGAAAGACCCAGGTGAATCTCTCAGTTTTACAGTCTTCCTGTTCCTCTGCTTTACGAGGATGCTGTGCCCGGTCAGAGGACCCCGATCAGCACCCTCCTGCCTGAGGCCTTTCATCGAGCCGTTCTGTGGGTTTTATGCTGATGATAACAACGGTCATGATCCATGATGTCATATTTTTATCCGCCACGTGCCTTTTTACTGGACAAGCATCCTGCCCTGTTCAACGAGACGCGAGATTTACTGCCTCACCTTTGCCTGAGTTCACCTTCAGCTTCAACTCTATAGTTACACCTGTGTGAAAACAGAACACTCTCACTCTACAGCTACACCTGTGTGAAAACAGAACACTCTCACTCTACAGCCACACCTGTGTGAAAACAGAACACTCTCACTCTACAGCTACACCTGTGTGAAAACAGAACACTCTCACTCTACAGCTACACCTGTGTGAAAACAGAACACTCTCACTCTACAGTTACACCTGTGTGAAAACAGAACACTCTCACTCTACAGCTACACCTGTGTGAAAACAGAACGCTCTCACTCTACAGCTACACCTGTGTGAAAACAGAACACTCTCACTCTACAGCTACACCTGTGTGAAAACAGAACGCTCTCACTCTACAGTTACACCTGTGTGAAAACAGAACACTCTCACTCTACAGTTACACCTGTGTGAAAACAGAACACTCTCACTCTACAGCTACACCTGTGTGAAAACAGAACACTCTCACTCTACAGCCACACCTGTGTGAAAAGCCACACCTGCTACACCTGTGAAAACAGAACACTCTCACTCTACAGCTACACCTGTGTGAAAACAGAACACTCTCACTCTACAGCTACACCTGTGTGAAAACAGAACACTCTCACTCTACAGCTACACCTGTGTGAAAACAGAACACTCTCACTCTACAGCTACACCTGTGCGAAAACAGAACACTCTCACTCAGCTCTATGACAGGCAGAGGGTAGCTGTGCTGTTATTCTGACAGACTCCATTAGTATTAGCTATCGGTTGAAAACACACCACATGACTTGAAAAACATATGGCTGCACTGGTAAAAATAAAAAGGAGGTGTAAGGTTTTTGTGTTTGCATGACTCAGATGATGGGAGACAAACCACACTGAGATGTATAGAGAGCACAGACAAGTTTTTACAGCATGTTTCATCGCCCAGGCCCCGTGAGGCTGATCGCTGATCCCCACTCTGATCCCTCACACGTATGGCTGCTCCCTGCGGAACAATCTTCGCTCTACTTTTAATTGCTCTTTGCAGCAGCACTGCTTCAGATGACTCAGCAGTTGTAGCTTGTTCCTCCACAGAAAAGGGACACAGAATACAGAGCGAGATTAATTGGCTAATTTCTTGGTGTGAGAGCAGCCATGTGGAGCTTAATGCTGGCAAACGCACAGAAAAGGGTTTTTGATTTCTGTGAAAAGAGTGCTTCAATCCCATAGCAATTAAAGGAGAAAATGTTGAAGAAGTAGAGTGGAAACTTAACACTAAAGCTTTATTCAAAAAAACGCCTACACATACGCTCACACTCATTCTCTTTCTCTTTCTCACACACGCAGGCATATTCTCTCTCGCACACTCTGACTCTATTTTATATGCACACACACACACACACACAAACACACACATTCTTTCACATACATAGGCATGTCCATACACACATACAATCACCTCTCAATTGCCTCAGATACACACTCACACATTAACTCAGTCTTCCTCTGTAACAAACATACACACACACACACCCTCACATACACACACACACACCCACACACACTTACACACACAACACACACACACACACACACACACCTACAAAAACACATACCCTCACACCCACATCCTCACATACACACACACACACGTGCACACACACCCTCACATACACACACACACTCACACACACACACACACACACACACATCCTCACATACTCACACACACACACACACACATGCACACACACCCTCACACACACACACACACACTCACACACTCACACACACTCACACACTCACTCACACACACACACACACACACACATACATACTCACACACACACACACATACACACACACACACACACACTCACACACAAACACACACACACACACATACTCACACACACACACACTCACACACACACACACATACACACACACACACACACACACACACACACACATACACACACACACACACGTGCACACACACTCACATACTCACACACACACACACACAGTCACACTCTCACACACACACACACATACATACATACACACACACACACACACACACACACACACACACATACACGCAAAATATCCAAATTACACAAAGGGCCATGCATCACTGGTATTGCTAAAGAATCATATTTGGGAAAATAAACAAGCTGGCAAACAACCATGATTAGCAAACCCCATGATTCAGTCTTTTGGATGTACAAATCCATTTCATGAAGTAAACAACTGGCAAGCCAGCTTAATGGCAAAATGAGTACACACAACTCAAAAGCAAAGAAAAGGAAGCAAGCTAGCCATAAAAATAATACAAATAATAATGCAAAGCTAGCTATAATATAAGTTGTCTCTTATTGGAAAGGTGAGCGATAAACACAAACACCCCTTTTCTATGTTTAATAGCATTTAAAAATGATTGTCCTCCTCTGTAGCTTGTGTGCAGAGACGTTTTCAAAAGGAGGAGGCATAATACAGCAGCGGCAGCAGCACCTGCATGCGCGTGATAAAGCATACATTTTTAATGCAGTGTTTTCTACATTAAAGGATGCGCTCATTCGAAGCACTGGGGGCTGTTTTATTTGAGCAGGGGAGTCAGAGACGTCTGCTCGTCAGTCACCGCAAGCGCCGCCACCATGTGAGCGATCGCTCTCCAGCTTTACGCTCCGAGTCCATATCTTCTGCTCTTCCTCATGCGCCTCCTGCTCAAAAGCATTCACCCTGAAACATGCGCACATATGTTATTTATTTTCCCAAACCTGAAGCGTGTATTTTTTGCTTTATGAGAGCACAACGAGCTGTTTTTTTTCAGTTGTCACCTGCAGATACACGGGTGCTTACAATTTGTGCCTATGTGGCATGACAGGAGATGCTGCCGGTTTAATTGTTGGCTAATTAAACACAAATTAACTTAATTTAATTGAAGTCCAGAAATGACAGTAGGCTTTTTTTTTTTTTAAAATAAGATGACAGTTATATAATTAATGATTCCAATTAATCAGGGATTTAGACTTATTAAACTGGTGTATGTAAAGCCCTCCATTATTAGTCCAGGAATTTACTCAGAATACAGGAATACACAGACACATATAATACACACACACACGCACATTCTTTCACAGACATAGGCATGCACATTCATACACGTACAGTCACACACACACACACAAAAACCTGGTCCTTTCGAGAGCTATGAGGCTGCATACAGACTGCAGGAGAATGGCAGCGGAAGGCGATCAGAGGTGAGTGGATGGAATCTTTAAAAACTTCCCTCGCTCCTGTAATTGGGCCTCTCGGCCCATAGCAGGTAATCAGCAGGCTCTGGGTTAGGATGAAAACGTGCGCTCTCCTGAAAGAGTGACTGACACCATCTCTCCCATGCACACAGTCACAGAGTACAGCTCCAAAGCAAAGTCACCACCGTCTCCATTACTCCATGGAGCGCACCTCGACCGACTCCACAGTCCACCAATTCCAGCAGCTGCTCTTCATTTCCAATTCATTATTTACTGAGTGCACAAAGGAGATGAAAACCCAGCTTCTACTCTGATTTATTCCAGGAATATCCATCCCTACAGGGCACACATTTTATGCAGTTTTTATTTTTGTTTTGGTTGATAAGAAATTAATTAACCATTTAAAGGTGTTGATGACTCAGTTAATTCACCTGAGCAGTTTACCTTTGGGGGTAAATTGGAGCAGATTTCAAGGTAAAAAAGAAAGCCAGTGTCCATCAGGGCCTTCAAGCACCAAGACTTCCTTCCTTTATAGGCTATCCTCTGTTTGTGCTCTGTCATACATTGTTCATTTTGTCATTGGTATTACTGGTTACGTGCTGACATTGTTTCTCTGTTGCTGTGTTTGCGTGTTATGCATTTTTTTAGGTTTGCTGCTGGAGGAGGCGGATTTCTTTTCCCCTTTGAGAAAAAAAGAAAAAAAAAGTTCTACTATTCCACTCAGTCCTGCGCCCCTGCTCATTAATTCAAGCACACCTGAAAACAATACAAATAAAATCTAAAAATGTACAAGGCATGTTCTGAAAAACAGCAAAAAAGGATGCCAATGCAAAGTGCGCCTGTACACTAATAAACATTAACGTGTACAACTAACATGCAAAAAAAATAAATAAAATAAAAACAACAAAAATAAAACAACAAGAAAGGAGCTTTTGCACGTGTTTGGCACAAAGCAGCTCTGAGAAAACAGCTCTCAATGAGCTCTTCCTGAGTAGCAGGGGAGACAAATCAACAAAATATAAGCACACATATCCCAGGTAAAGCCTTACATCGATCTCCCACAGGTACAGTGAGAGAAACGCTACAGCAGCTCACACAACCCAGAACAGTGTGGTCCGTAAGTCACTAACGGCTCAGAAAATGGGATGGTACTGGGGGGGAGACACACCCTTCCCAAGGAGGACAACCCGCTAATCTGGCCTCTCCACCTGTTGAGCAAAAGTAAAAGAAATTTACTGTCACACTTTGTTGAACTTTTACCGTAAAAAAAAAAATGTGTAAAAGCGGAGTCTCATTAGGGGTTCCTCCAGAGGCAAAGTCAAATAAAGACAGATTTATAGCTTGTGAAAAGGGGCTGAAGCACCGTGTGATCGCCAGACTGCAGTGCTCCTGCTTTCATCAGCCAGACTCAGGCATTAGACCTTTAGCCGGCTTACCTGTGTAATAGTTATGGAGCTGGGCTTATTCCCTCTGTGAGTTTTTGGTAGCTCACCTCCATGTGCCCTTTTATCAGCATGCTTCACCTGAATGACCTGAGTAACCAGCCTGTTCCATAAAAGGGCAGTGTTTATCTGTTGGTCTGAACAAGAGTATGTAACATATTTAAAATGAAATGTTTAAAAATAACCCAAAAAAAGCATAAGAACACCGTGTGATGTGGTTTTTTTTCTCTTGTGTATCTGGTTTTTACCTCTGTGAGGTATGCCTGGAGTTGGCAGCGAAGTTATAGGAACAAACTTGCCTTCTCGTGGTGTGCGGGTCGAACTTTCTGAGCATTAACCAGTACCTGAGCTTCATGGCTACGGTTAGAGCTGTTCCCTGGCAGTGAGGCGATTTATAAAACCCTCTGTCTGGATTCTAAGGCACACACGGCTGACAGTTCAGATCCAAAGCAGCACAAAAGCCAAACCAAAATCATTCAGTCAGGGTATGAAAAAACACGCAAACTTTTATCGGTCAAACAAGTCCACTATCAGGAAACTGAGGGCATATATAATGTTGCAGGCAGCCAAAAATATATTTTTTTAAGATGGTCTATCAGGGATTGAGTGCCTGGAGACATACATATATGCTTCACACTAAATATATATCAGGTGCTGTGAGTAAAACAATAAGAATACATTACCAAAGTGAAAACCTTGCTGTCTCCTTGCCAAAGGCTGTTCAGCGAAGATATATTACAAAATACACATCATAACACATCGCATTTATATGTGTGTGTGTGTGTGTGTGTGTGTGTGTGTGTGTGTGTGTGTGTGTGTGTGTGTGTGTGTGTGTGTTACAGATTCTGTAATAAAGGTACCCATTAATGATTTTTTTCCTGTTATTAACGCTTCATTAAACATTTATAAAACAGCCCTGATCAAGTAATTCAGAAGTCAACTGTTCCACACTTTTCAAATACCCTTGAAACATTTTGTCTTTTAGCACTAATTAGCCGTTATATATCGTCAACTCGTCTTCAAATTATTGAACCATTAAAGCCTGAATCATACAAATTAAAGCATTTCAATAAGCGAGAAATTACCTTTAATGATGTGTTTGGTCGTATCAGAAAAAAATATTAGCACAGCAAACATGAGGGATGAGGCCCTGAGGAGAGAGGAGGGACTTTAGGAGCTCTGTACTGCCCAAGCCACGTTTACACCCGTTTACTTTTTAAAAAGGAGGAGACGTTTGCTGTGTTCTCTCGAAGCAGAGACTCGGGACGGAACAGCGACCTCCACAAAAGGCTCTCCTTGGGTCCTGTGGCATAATGAAGGCCATCGTTACCCTCCACACTCAGCCAGAAACACCATCTATCTCACCCACATGCAGAGCAGGCCACACAGCCTTTTAACTGCCATCTGTCAACAGAGGGTGAAAACAAAAATAATAAAGCTGGTATTCAAACTCTTTATCAGCCTGCAGTAACAGCCTGGCACGTGTTCTCTTACCACTGTGGGCAGGCGGAGCTACTCCACACACTGTGAGAAAGAGAGACACAGAGAGAAAGAATTATCTAAAAAAAAACAGATTCTGAGAGTGAAAAAAATATCACTGGTCAAGGACATTTCTGAGGATTGGGAGAGAAGCAAGGGGCTTGGATTTGATCAACGTTGTTCTGAAACTTCGATACAAATAAAGTAAAGTGTTACCTTCTGTCTTCAGAAACACAGTTTGGCAAGTTGGTTTTGCTGACTACTGAGCTCTCCAGACTTCGCTTCTGCAGTTCCTGAGTGCTTGAGCGCGTCACACTTAAAGAAATGTGTTGATTGAAACCAGGTGATACATCCAGGTTTCCAAATGTGTGTGTGTGTGTGTGTTATTAACTTTGTTATTATTATGATTTTTTAACTGACACTTTCATCCAAAGTGACCAGTTGTGATGGGAGCAACATCCAGGGTTTCTTGGTGTGGCTGGATGGGTGCCAGCCTCAAGGGTCCCAGGGATCCAGCTACAGGCTGCCCCTGTGTGTGTGTGTGTGTGTGTGTGTGTGTGTGTGTGTGTGTGTGTGTGTGTGTGGTGTGTGTGTGTGTGTGTGTGTGTGTGTGTGTGTGTGCTCAGGTACGACTCAAACGTCATTTACTGCAGGATATTTTCACAAAAACATGCCTCTGAATAACCATTATGTGCATCATAAACACAGTAACGGCGTGTCCACATTTTCGCATCGGCTATGGCATGAGACGCACCGTTTGATGGGATAAAAGGACTCTCTGCCAAGGTGTTGTAATTTAATCACGAACCAGTGAATTTAGAAGTAAGCTTTGGGAACATTGATGAAAGATTCGGCCTGTGCTTTGCTGGGCTGAGAAATGTATCCTTTTCTGGGAGGAAACAAACAGAACGTTTTACACCGTCTACATTTATTGCCGTGTGTACCTTGAGAAGCGTTAACAAAAGCACCACTTCCCTTCATCCTGTGAGAGGGAGAGAGGGCTCGGTTCTAAGCATCTCACCCCCCCACCCCCACCCCTCTGGCAGGCGATTAGGGCTTTTATGTTAGCCATTCATTAAGGGTAATCAGACAAAGCTCTGAAAATAACATTCCGCAACGTAAATGACGAATGCACTCATGAGGAATGTTTATTATCCGGTGAGAGCGCTGTTGGGAGACGAGGCTCACTTTTCTGCCCTTATCGTTCACTCGCAGGGTTCGCTGCCTAATGATTTATGAACATTTGAACATCGTGTTCCCTTATCGTTACAGACCCAACCATCTCTGCTCCGCAGCCAATCCCCTTCTGTTTACCGCCAAAAATTCATGAAGGAGCTCTTCGGGATCCTGTATAGCAAAGAGCCGGGTTTGTGCGTCGGGTTCGAGGACGGGGGTAGAGTGCCGGGTTCGAGGTGCAGTCACGGTTTGCTGGAGTTGGTACCACATCAGAGTGCAGGCTGTGCCCTGTGGTTGCAAGTTCGAGTCCAGGCTATACCTCCTGCCAGCTACAACAGGAGCAGCAGGGGGAAACCTCTTCCCACCAGGATTAGGATACATTTAGGGGGGCAGTCTGTTGTCTTGTGGCTAAGGTTGGGATGACTGGGACCCTTGAGGTTGGCAGTTCAAACTCCAGTACAGCCGCATGAACACCATTGCTGTTGAGCCCTTGAGCAAGGCCCTTAACCCAGGGGGGATTGGCCCTTAACACAGGGGGATTGGCCCTTAACACAGGGGGATTGGCCATTAACCCAGGGGAGATTGGCCCTTAACACAGGGGGGATTGGCCCTTAACCCAGGGGGATTGGGGGATTGACCCTTGGTTAGCCTAATCAACTGTAAGTCACTTTGGATAAAAGCATCAGCTAAATGACTATAATGTTTAGTCGCTAGCTCTCTCCTGTAGTACTGTGTGTGGCCTGTAGGGTGTACAATGTAAACTACGTGTGAGTGTGAGCAACTCAAGGGGAATAATCCCTTATTCCAGATTAGTGTGGGAAAAGAAACAAAAATTAGGGGGGAAATATACCTCAAACATTAAAAAACATGAGAAAAAATAAAAGAGGAGGAGAAACTGTAAAGGTTTGGCATTAGTTCAGTTCTGGCCCAGTCAAACCCCATCCAGCACTTCAAAGGGAAGCCCTCCTGCTGGGCACCCACTGATCTGCTGGGCTTTCATCTTTTATTGATGCTGTTTTTACCTGCTGTCCCCACCTGCTTCACCTGTCAGAGAGGAGGCCATGCCCACCACCAGAGCGAGGCTCCGCCCACCACCAGAGAGAGGCTCCGCCCACCGCCAGAGAGGAGGGGGGGAGAGAGGTAAATAGAGAGAGGGAGAAAGGGAGGGGAAGAGAGGGAGAAAGAGAGACAGAGAGAGGGGGGATTGAGAGTGGGAGGAGAAAGAGAGGGGGAGAGAGAGAGACTTTAACTAAAACCCATTTTAATGGATTACACAGCCCTAATCATATCTGCAGTGACCCCAACACAAAACCCACAACAGAAAAAAAGAAACCCTAAACTTACACAAACAAAATGCAAAATGGATAGAAACCATCAGAACAAGAAGTCTCCATGTCACATAATCAAAGCTTCAGTTCTAAAGTATTCCCCACCACCGCACAAAGAGTGTGCTGGACACACCACATGGCTTCAAAAACAGGCAAATAATACTCAAATTTCAGCCGAATCCGTTCCCGGAGCAAAAACTGCAGCCACCTCACCATATAAGTTTGGCCTGCTCCCTTTAGCTTGTGCTTCTGGGTCACCCACATAGCCACCTTAGCCTGGACCAGCACAAAGCTAACCACACCTCGCTGCAGAAATTGCCCTGTGGAAACTGTGAACTACCCGCCTTTGCAGGTCTCTGAGAGAGGGGAGAGAGAGAGAGAGAGGGAGAGAAAGAGAGAGAGAGAGGGAGCTACTGACAGACAGACAGAC
Source organism: Albula goreensis (assembly GCA_022829145.1). Lineage (NCBI taxonomy): Eukaryota > Metazoa > Chordata > Actinopteri > Albuliformes > Albulidae > Albula > Albula goreensis. The sequence continues at coordinate 37,821,330 of CM040750.1, forward strand.
AGACATGAAGGCAGATGGACAGATGCTGTTTGTATGTCAGTATATTGTCAGTGATTTATTGCCTCAGAGAGGGAAAGAGGGAGAGAGAGACAGATATATAGAAAGACAGACAGACAAAAAGATAGATAGACAACAGACATGAAGATACATGTATGGACAGTGTATATTGACTGTAACTCACGTCTGTTGTTGCTATGTATGTATGTATGTTGCTTTGGCAAATATTGCTGTGGGTTTTGTGTCAGTAATGAACAATTGAACTGACTTGAAAGAAACAGACAGATGGATGGAAAGAGGCATCGAGAGAGAGAGAGAGAGAGGGAGAGAGAGATTGAGAGAGCGGGGCCTGTTTGCACCCATCCTCGTGTGAGCCCCACAGTTCATTGCTCCATTGATTTTACCACTCTCCTTCTCAGAGCCCGTAACCGCCGGCGATGCGAATGCGTAATGGCCAAGTTTACATCGCTGTCACTATCAGTTTACTGCCACGTCACCGTGGGCCCAAAACAACCGACACAAAATGCCAGACCCACCACCCTGCCAAGGCACTAACAGGAGAATATCTACATTCGAGTGATGTGCCAACGCAAGCAAAAGGAGCATAGAGGATTCTGGGATATGTAGCATAATATCTATAAATGAAAAATCAAAGGTAGGTTATACTAATCCTGTACAGAATTGCCTCTGTCAGCCCACATTTAGAGAGCGCTCACACTGAGGGAGAGTTTGGAGCTCCTCGGGTATCACACGATCGGAAGAAAGTACAAACTCACCAAAAATGTTGAGAGAAAGATAACAAGACTTGAACTGGGTTTAAAACTTTAAAATAAAAAAGTCTGACATTTCAGTATCAACAAAAAGAGACTGGAGGTATTGGAAGGTTTTTTTTTTTTTTTAGGGAATTAACAGAGGACGTTATATTTTTAAAGTGGGTTGAAAAGCTGTCGAAAGTCAAATTCACACTGACAACGGGACACCTTTTAACACGCAAAGGTGTGAATGTCAGGAGAGGTTCACCAGGACCCTGGGTAGTGGAAAGAAGCCCACAGTCTGGGCTCCACCGCACGGAGCTGGGCACTCTCCAGACCTCTGCTCCGGATCTCCAGCCTTGAGGAGCCGTGGGGTGTGCAGATGCTTCCTCCAGCCAAACGCGCTCCTCACTCATTCATTTACACCATGGGCCTGGGTGATGATGTAATCACCGAGCTCAGATAGTGAAGGTGCAAAGATACTCAGACACCGAGGCCTTCGTGACCTGCAGAAGGATACTGCATCTCCAGATTCCCAGACAATGCTGGCTTCAGTGGCTTGTTATAGTCATCAAGCTCTCATGCGTTTCTGAAGTGTCTTTTGTCGGAGACAGACAGTCTCTCAGCCCACTGCCAGGAGCATAAAGGAAAGAACAGACAGACTCTCATCCTGAGGAAGAAAATAAGATCCTTAAATTTCAATCATTGTGCTGTGGTGAAATGAAAATACAAGAACAAAGGCCGCTTGCTCGTCTCAAGGATGGTCGGAGAAAAAGAGACAGGAGAAGAGGATTCTCCTCAAGCGCTTGGTTTCCGTGGTTTATGCTGGCTTGAGGTCAGAGCTCTGACTCTGAACCGGCGTTCCTGTGGGTCTGGAACCAGAATGGGAAAAATGACCCAGGACTGCGTTCATCCTCACTTCTGCAGCTTGCTAAATGAATGAGCTCCCTGCCAGAATTTCTGTAGTTCACAGTCTTGCCAAAAGTTGTGTGCGATCTTTGTTTAACTGGGTAGTTTAGTCTGCCGGCCATACAGACATTTTGAAAAAAAAAACATGAAGTGAACTGCTTTGACAAGGTTTTGTCTTAATTATTGTTTTCTCTCCTTTGCACATTTTCTCCCATAAAATCTCTGTCTCTCATTTTCTCTCTCAACCCAGAAGCACCAGCTGTGGGGTGCAGGCCAAACAGATGTGGTCATGTGGTTTCAGTTCTTGCTCTGGGCTCGGATAAGACTGGAGTTTGAGTATGATCTGCTGATGTATGATTTGTAGTTAAGAGATGTGTTCAGCAGGCTCTTTGTGCAATAGTGGGGAATAATTTACTGCTGAAGATTTGACTGTGAGATATATTTCACATTCCTTTGAAATTTTACAGCACAATGACAAACTTCTACATTAGTTACAACACTGTCACTCTTCCACATTCACCTGAGTGCCACACCCACCAAAACAAAGCGTGCTTAGTGTCCTCTCTGGACACCGTACAGAAACAGCCCCGGCGACCGCTTACAGCTATAAATAGATGAAGAGGAACTCGTTGAGCCCTTTCGCGCCGGCGGGTTGTGATTGCCGCCACTCCACTGTCTCGGCGGGACTTGAGACAGGAAACTGTCAAGTGTCAATTTTTCATTTTTCCCGTCGCCGGCATTTCTCTCCCGCGCTCGGCTGGGCTTGATTGATAGGACGCACTGCGCTCTCCCGTTAATTTCATGCATTTTTAAACAGCTCCGCCATGGACGCGGACCGTGAACTTATTTCCCAAAAAAAAAAAAAAACGCGGGCCGCCGTATTCTAATGGGAAAGGAGCAATGCTGGCTCAGCGTTTTGTATCGATTCAAGGTACTTCTCAGATGTTGCAGTGCATTGAAAAAAAACTTGGCAAGGCATTAAAAAAGAGAGAGAAAGAAAGACAGAACGATACTGCTTCCAAGGGCAAAAGTATGTGTGCGCTTATCTACAACAACAACAACAACAACAAGGTCATGAGCGATTGGCTGTAAATCTCTGACATGTGGTTGATAATTCAGAAATGATCGATCAGACACAGTTATAGCTATTGAACTGTCAGAAACAAGAGGGGTCCCCGTGCCTGATATCCACCCGTTCATAAATCACTGGCTTTCCACTTCCTTGTTCATCATACAGATAAACCTCCATGTTTATTGTTGCCATGTATATTTTACAGAACAATAACTCAGGAGGGAGAAAAGAGGGTGTTTAATATTTCAGCATGCCTAGCACATAGCCGCACTGAAGAAGCTTCTGGAATGTGGTGAAAGCGTAACAAGCCTTCAGCAGCTCCAGAT
>CM040750.1:37829385-38034385 GCA_022829145.1 Albula goreensis
CCTGAATGTCAAACCCGTGACGATAACCCCGGGGGTGGGGAGGGGGGGGTGGTTGCTTGTTGCTTTTAGAATTCCCTCATCAACTACGCACTCCAGAGGACACGCCTCGGAGCGTTAAATAAGGAACTAACGGCGTTTCCCCAACACGCTCAATATGTCCCTGGAGCGTTTCCTATAAAATAAACCCAGCCGTCTACGCAAACTCCCCCTGCAGCAGTTCCTCGCGTAATTTCATACACAGTTTCTGGCAGAGTTAAGTTTCCTAGCGCCACAACATCACAGCACAATGCCTCCTCTCTCTCTCACGGGGTGCTGAATAAATTTAAATGCATGATTTTTGTCTGCTGAAATTACCATACTCCCCTCCCTGGCAGCGGCGAGAGGCAGAGCTGGAATTTTACAGAAGAGAAGCCAAGGATGGCGGGGGTACAAGCTGAAGTAATAGTCTCAGAGCGGCCGCTGACAAGTTCATTTGTATATAATTACTTACACTCCTCGCATAAGAAACAGACATTTGTCACCGTGACACTTGGATTCCAAGCGAGATTAATACATTATATCCATGGCTTTATAGTGCCTATCATCAATTTCGCTCTCTCTTTTTCTCTCTCTCTCACTCTTTTAGCGTGGGCCCTACCTGCATGCTACAGACCGCAAGCGGCGTGTGGGGCCTGCAGGTAGAGTGGGACAGGTGTAAGAGCTGAGGGGGGTCCCCTTAATTTCAAGCATAATGGATTGGTGGGCCAAACCAGGCTCTCTTTCGACGGCTGCTCTCATAGCAGCGCTGCGATGCCGCAGACCCACAGGAGCTGAGCGTAAGTCACATGACCCAGGAGCTGAGCGTAAGTCACATGACACAGTCCTCATCCGCTTCGCTCTATCTCCTTCCACACCTGCAGCTCCACATGCATTCTTTAAATCAAACAGCTGAGGTGAAGAAAAGCATCATTGACATAAATCCCCTCAGTCTGCAGCTCTAATGTAAACTCCAAATTGGGGGAAAGTGATGTTTTAAGAAACAGGAATGCATATATCACCGCAGAAATGCGCTCGTTGCACTCCACGGTGTCCTATTAGTCAGTCCTCATTGAGGAGCTGAGAGCAGACGGTTTTCCATCTACGGTGCGTGCCTCAAACTCCCTCCGTGGGGACTTCCATAATACTCATGGGAGATTTTCCATATCTGCATAACACATCAGTCACACTGAACACAGGAAACACCGGTATTCCACACATAACTGCATATATTCACATGGAGATTTACACACGACGGCTATACCGCTTCCTCCTTAGACTACAGACGCCCCCACTCCTCTCAGAGATTGAGCTGAAGGTGGTGTCAGAGATTGAAGGTGGTGTCAGAGTGCTGTAGCTGAAGGTGGTGTCAGAGTGCTGTAGCTGAAGGTGGTGTCAGAGATTGAGCTGAAGGTGGTGTCAGAGATTGAAGGTGGTGTCAGAGATTGAGCTGAAGGTGGTGTCAGAGTGCTGTAGCTGAAGGTGGTGTCAGAGTGCTGTAGCTGAAGGTGGTGTCAGAGATTGAGCTGAAGGTGGTGTCAGAGTGCTGTAGCTGAAGGTGGTGTCAGAGTGCTGCAGCTGAAGGTGGTGTCAGAGATTGAGCTGAAGGTGGTGTCAGAGATTGAGCTGAAGGTGGTGTCAGAGATTGAGCTGAAGGTGGTGTCAGAGATTGATCTGAAGGTGGTGTCAGAGTGCTGTAGCTGAAGGTGGTGTCAGAGATTGAGCTGAAGGTGGTGTCAGAGATTGATCTGAAGGTGGTGTCAGAGATTGAAGGTGGTGTCAGAGTGCTGTAGCTGAAGGTGGTGTCAGAGGGATTGAAGGTGGTGTCAGAGATTGAGCTGAAGGTGGTGTCAGAGATTGAAGGTGGTGTCAGGGATTGAGCTGAAGGTGGTGTCAAGAGTGCTGTAGCTGAAGGTGGTGTCAGAGTGCTGCAGCTGAAGGTGGTGTCAGAGATTGAGCTGAAGGTGGTGTCAGAGTGCTGTAGCTGAAGGTGGTGTCAGGGATTGAGCTGAAGGTGGTGTCAGAGATTGAAGGTGGTGTCAGAGTGCTGTAGCTGAAGATGGTGTCAGAGATTGAAGGTGGTGTCAGAGATTGAGCTGAAGGTGGTGTCAGAGATTGAGCTGAAGGTGGTGTCAGAGTGCTGTAGCTGAAGGTGGTGTCAGAGTGCTGTAGCTGAAGGTGGTGTCAGAGATTGAGCTGAAGGTGGTGTCAGAGATTGAGCTGAAGGTGGTGTCAGAGTGCTGTAGCTGAAGGTGGTGTCAGAGATTGAGCTGAAGGTGGTGTCAGAGATTGAAGGTGGTGTCAGAGTGCTGCAGCTGAAGGTGGTGTCAGGGATTGAGCTGAAGGTGGTGTCAGGGATTGAGCTGAAGGTGGTGTCAGAGATTGAGCTGAAGGTGGTGTCAGAGTGCTGTAGCTGAAGGTGGTGTCAGAGATTGAGCTGAAGGTGGTGTCAGAGTGCTGCAGCTGAAGGTGGTGTCAGAGATTGAGCTGAAGGTGGTGTCAGGGATTGAGCTGAAGGTGGTGTCAGAGTGCGGAAGCTGAAGGTGGTGTCAGAGATTGAGCTGAAGGTGGTGTCAGAGTGCTGTAGCTGAAGGTGGTGTCAGAGATTGAAGGTGGTGTCAGGGATTGAGCTGAAGGTGGTGTCAGAGTGCGGAAGCTGAAGGTGGTGTCAGAGATTGAGCTGAAGGTGGTGTCAGAGTGCTGTAGCTGAAGGTGGTGTCAGAGATTGAGCTGAAGGTGGTGTCAGGGATTGAGCTGAAGGTGGTGTCAGAGTGCTGTAGCTGAAGGTGGTGTCAGGATTGAGCTGAAGGTGGTGTCAGAGATTGAAGGTGGTGTCAGAGATTGAGCTGAAGGTGGTGTCAGAGTGCTGTAGCTGAAGGTGGTGTCAGAGTGCTGTAGCTGAAGGTGGTGTCAGAGTGCTGTAGCTGAAGGTGGTGTCAGAGATTGAAGGTGGTGTCAGAGATTGAGCTGAAGGTGGTGTCAGAGTGCTGCAGCTGAAGGTGGTGTCAGAGTGCTGTAGCTGAAGGTGGTGTCAGAGTGCTGTAGCTGAAGGTGGTGTCAGAGTGCTGTAGCTGAAGGTGGTGTCAGAGATTGAGCTGAAGGTGGTGTCAGAGTGCTGTAGCTGAAGGTGGTGTCAGAGATTGAAGGTGGTGTCAGAGTGCTGTAGCTGAAGGTGGTGCCAGAGTGCTGTAGCTGAAGGTGGTGTCAGAGATTGAAGGTGGTGTCAGAGATTGAGCTGAAGGTGGTGTCAGGGATTGAGCTGAAGGTGGTGTCAGAGTGCTGCAGCTGAAGGTGGTGTCAGAGTGCTGTAGCTGAAGGTGGTGTCAGAGATTGAGCTGAAGGTGGTGTCAGAGATTGAGCTGAAGGTGGTGTCAGAGTGCTGTAGCTGAAGGTGGTGTCAGAGTGCTGTAGCTGAAGGTGGTGTCAGAGATTGAAGGTGGTGTCAGAGTGCTGTAGCTGAAGGTGGTGTCAGAGTGCTGTAGCTGAAGGTGGTGTCAGAGATTGAGCTGAAGGTGGTGTCAGAGATTGAGCTGAAGGTGGTGTCAGGATTGAGCTGAAGGTGGTGTCAGAGTGCTGTAGCTGAAGGTGGTGTCAGGGATTGAGCTGAAGGTGGTGTCAGAGTGCTGTAGCTGAAGGTGGTGTCAGAGTGCTGTAGCTGAAGGTGGTGTCAGAGTGCTGTAGCTGAAGGTGGTGTCAGAGATTGAGCTGAAGGTGGTGTCAGAGATTGAGCTGAAGGTGGTGCCAGAGTGCTGTAGCTGAAGGTGGTGTCAGAGTGCTGTAGCTGAAGGTGGTGTCAGAGATTGAAGGTGGTGTCAGAGTGCTGTAGCTGAAGGTGGTGTCAGAGATTGAGCTGAAGGTGGTGTCAGAGATTGAAGGTGGTGTCAGAGTGCTGTAGCTGAAGGTGGTGCCAGAGTGCTGTAGCTGAAGGTGGTGTCAGAGATTGAGCTGAAGGTGGTGTCAGAGATTGAAGGTGGTGTCAGAGTGCTGTAGCTGAAGGTGGTGTCAGAGATTGAGCTGAAGGTGGTGTCAGAGTGCTGTAGCTGAAGGTGGTGTCAGAGTGCTGTAGCTGAAGGTGGTGTCAGAGATTGAGCTGAAGGTGGTGTCAGAGATTGAAGGTGGTGTCAGAGTGCTGTAGCTGAAGGTGGTGTCAGAGATTGAGCTGAAGGTGGTGTCAGAGATTGAAGGTGGTGTCAGAGTGCTGTAGCTGAAGGTGGTGTCAGAGATTGAGCTGAAGGTGGTGTCAGAGTGCTGTAGCTGAAGGTGGTGTCAGAGATTGAGCTGAAGGTGGTGTCAGAGATTGATCTGAAGGTGGTGTCAGAGATTGAAGGTGGTGTCAGAGTGCTGTAGCTGAAGGTGGTGTCAGAGTGCTGTAGCTGAAGATGGTGTCAGAGATTGAAGGTGGTGTCAGAGATTGAGCTGAAGGTGGTGTCAGAGATTGAGCTGAAGGTGGTGTCAGAGTGCTGCAGCTGAAGGTGGTGTCAGAGTGCTGTAGCTGAAGGTGGTGTCAGAGTGCTGTAGCTGAAGGTGGTGTCAGAGATTGAGCTGAAGGTGGTGTCAGAGATTGAAGGTGGTGTCAGAGATTGAAGGTGGTGTCAGAGTGCTGTAGCTGAAGGTGGTGTCAGAGATTGAGCTGAAGGTGGTGTCAGAGATTGAGCTGAAGGTGGTGTCAGAGTGCTGCAGCTGAAGGTGGTGTCAGAGATTGAGCTGAAGGTGGTGTCAGAGTGCTGTAGCTGAAGGTGGTGTCAGAGATTTGAAGGTGGTGTCAGAGATTGAAGGTGGTGTCAGAGTGCTGTAGCTGAAGGTGGTGTCAGAGATTGAAGGTGGTGTCAGAGTGCTGTAGCTGAAGGTGGTGTCAGAGATTGAGCTGAAGGTGGTGTCAGAGATTGAGCTGAAGGTGGTGTCAGAGTGCTGCAGCTGAAGGTGGTGTCAGGGATTGAGCTGAAGGTGGTGTCAGGATTGAGCTGAAGGTGGTGTCAGAGATTGAGCTGAAGGTGGTGTCAGAGTGCTGTAGCTGAAGGTGGTGTCAGAGATTGAGCTGAAGGTGGTGTCAGAGTGCTGCAGCTGAAGGTGGTGTCAGAGATTGAGCTGAAGGTGGTGTCAGGGATTGAGCTGAAGGTGGTGTCAGAGATTGAGCTGAAGGTGGTGTCAGAGTGCTTAGCTGCCTGAGAAACCATTGTTATTTGAGTGAATTTTTACGGAGAGGAGTGTGTCGGTCGGGGTGGGGTGTTAGGGGTGCGCTTTTGGTGGTGGGTGTAGGATTACTCCCCCAGTGATGCGACGGTTCCTTCCCCTTGTCCATTCGCTCGTTCCTGTCGTTTTTCTGGCGGCGTTTAGCGAGCGCTGGCTCAGCAGGACGGGCCCTTCCCGAGCAGAACCCCATCACCGTCATTACGCCGCCTTCCCTGAACCACTGCCAGTTTTTTTCTCCTTTTTTTTGAGTTTGGCACATCGATTTGGCAGCCTGACTTTGGGCCAGGAGGGTGTGGGCGCTGGGGGTATGGGGGGTCATTCCAGGCTTCATTAAGGGAATCGGTTCTTAATGGACACTGTGGCTGGAGTAGCGGGTGATTAATACAGCGTTTGGCCGTGTACGGGGTTCACTCCCTCCAGCCCCTCTTTCACTGCCATTTTACAGCTTTCTCACACAACGTGATGCGAAGCAGATCTTCCGCTCACAAATTACGGCAAAAGCAAATGAGATTGGGTGACAAGCGGGTAACGTCTCCAAATGTATGATGAGGAGCTTAAAACTGCCGTTTACTCACAGGATCACTGTACCCCACACGCAAACACAACCAATCACACTGCTGTTCACTGGCAGGATCACTGTACCCCATACAAAAACACAACCAATCACACTGCTGTTCACTGGCAGGATCACTGTACCCCATACACAAACACAACCAATCACACTGCTGTTCACCGGCAGGATCACTGTACCCCATACAAAAACACAACCAATCACACTGCTGTTCACTGGCAGGATCACTGTACCCCATACACAAACACAACCAATCACTCTGCTGTTCACCGGCAGGATCACTGTACCCCATACACAAACACAACCAATCACTCTGCTGTTCACCGGCAGGATCACTGTACCCCACACGCAAACACAACCAATCACACTGCTGTTCACTGGCAGGATCACTGTACCCCATACACGCAAACACAACCAATCACACTGCTGTTCACCGGCAGGATCACTGTACCCCCACACGCAAACACAACCAATCACACTGCTGTTCACCGGCAGGATCACTGTACCCCACACGCAAACACAACCAATCACACTGCTGTTCACCGGCAGTATCACTGTACCCCATACAAAAACACAACCAATCACACTGCTGTTCACCGGCAGGATCACTGTACCCCATACACAAACACAACCAATCACACTGCTGTTCACTGGCAGGATCACTGTACCCCATACACAAACACAACCAATCACACTGCTGTTCACCGGCAGGATCACTGTACCCCATACACAAACACAACCAATCACACTGCTGTTCACTGGCAGGATCACTGTACCCCATACAAAAACACAACCAATAACACTGCTGTTCACCGGCAGGATCACTGTACCCCATACACAAACACAACCAATCACACTGCTGTTCACTGGCAGGATCACTGTACCCCATACACAAACACAACCAATCAAACTGCTGTTCACTCACAGGATCACTGTACCCCATACACAAACACAACCAATCACACTGCTGTTCACTGGCAGGATCACTGTACCCCATACACAAACACAACCAATCACACTGCTGTTCACTGGCAGGATCACTGTACCCCATACACAAACACAACCAATCACACTGCTGTTCATTGGCAGGATCACTGTACCCCATACACAAACACAACCAATCACACTGCTGTTCACTGGCAGGATCACTGTACCCCATACACAAACACAACCAATCACACTGCTGTTCACCGGCAGGATCACTGTACCCCATACACAAACACAACCAATCACACTGCTGTTCACTGGCAGGATCACTGTACCCCATACACAAACACAACCAATCACACTGCTGTTCACTCTGGTTTTTCCACACAACTTCACCATTACCAGCACAAGGGGTGGGGGGAGCGTTCTGAACAGAGGTGCCACTCAGATCTGCTCCTCCTGCTAAGTATTGATGAAGTGTTTCAGAGTAAGATCCTGGATCAGTTTTGCTTTTTAGCTCAGGAAGAATTAGGCTAGGATATAGGCAGGAGAAACATGATCATAGATCAAGGCTTCTACACTGAAAACGGGCCGTAAGCTTGGGTCAGTTTTATTTAACAGTGTGGATTCACTCACAGATTTAGGATACGGGCAGTGGGAACCTGATCCTAGATCAGCACTTCTGCACTGCAGAGTTTTACTGCGTATTAGGATATGAGTGGGGAAAACTGATCCCAGGTCAGCGCTCTTGCTCTGGAGGCACAACGCAGGCCCTGATCTGCATGTCATTCATTTATCTCCAGCGAACTCACAGCCGAGTGCTGCGCTGTGTTCTCAAACAGCTCTTCGAGCGAAGCAGGGACACACTGACAGCGTCCTTTACTCCCGTCTTAATGGGCTTTTGCTGGAGATTCAGTATTTAAAGCGGAGTTAGCCAAGGGGGGGTTTGAGAGAGGGATCGGCGGAGCAGAGCGATCTCTGAAACAGCTTTCATCAGCGGGCTGCTGGAGAGACAGCCATTAGAGCTCTTTAACACCGTGTTGATGATAATAGCACCTCTCGCTCTCTTGCTCTGCCCTCTCTCACTCACTCACTCACTCTCTCTGCTTTCCCCCTTCTACTCTTTTTCCGCTAACACGCTCAAGAGGTTTTCCAAGACCCTCAGTTACAAATCAACCCTGCTTTTTCAGGCACGTAAACACATATACACACACACACACACACACACACACACACACACTGACACACAAACATATTCACACACACACACACACACACACACACACACACACACACACACACTGACACACAAACATATTCACACACACACACACACACACACACACACAAACATTCACAATCACATACACATGTGCACACAGACACCACTGGCCATCTGTATGCATGCATAACTGCTGTGGGAGCGCTTTGCATCTCATTATTACACAGTTACACATCCTCACTGTGTGTTATTACACTGCTATAAACCATTATTACAGATAGACATCGTTAGAATTCATTATTACAGCACAATTCATCATTATTACAGAGGTACGCCCGTCGTTTGTTATTACAGTGTTATTATTATTTAGTAATACATCAAATTTGTGTTTGTTACAATGTGCTGTTACAATGTTGTAAATCATTATTTAAAGGTCACATTTCCTTATGTTATAATACAGCGGTGCAACCCTTTTTCGGGGTCTTTAAAGTGTTGCAGTTACTCAGCATTTTTCTATACTGTTGATTCACTGTCTGCCATCAGTCAGACGATGTTGTGATCAACGAGGTTTTAGGAAATAGAAAGGAATGCTCTGCCAATTACGCTCCGCCATGCCTCCTAACTCTTCACCCCCAGTGATCAGCTACGTCATGGTTTTGTGTTCCGGCACATTCTGCTCTCCCTCTCAGGAGCTCCTTGTGTGCAAACCCGTGGGTGTGAGGCCAATTAACACGACTAAGAGCTGTTCTGTAAACTCAAATCCCCTGTTTAACGCAGTCTGACAGAATACTTTAAAAAAACAACAAAACACAAAACCTATTCTCAAAAGAAACACCCTCACCTTTCATTAATTCACCTCGTTTACATAAATATCTGCTCCCATCGTATCCCAGAACCTGCTCCCGTATGCTCCCCGCACTCAAACAGAATTCATTTATACATAAACAGCTGCTTCCCACAGCCTCAAATAAAAGTGTGGTGTTTTTTTTAGAAGCTTCTTAATACACCACGCAGAAGTTACACTTTTTGTTTGATGTTGGGTGTGTTAAAAAGAACCGTTCAGACTCACATTATTTCTGGACTCTAATGAAAACGGTGATGTCAATACAAATTTCTAGCCTTAAAAGATGTGCTTTGTGGCTTCTCCTGTAATAGGGAAATTTCCCCTGACATTTAGGCGGTGCAGAAGCTTATGAATTCCTCTACGATCCTTAATGCACATCACCTTATCTCCCACAGGCAGGCCCGGGACGCTAACTTTGCTAATCCTCTCCCTTTCCTCACACCTTCCACCATCTTATTTCAGGACGGCCTGAGGGTGATGGCACCGCCACCATCAGCGTCCCAGATCTCTTATCGTCATGGTGTTCCCCTTAGCACCTTCAAGAAGATTCCCATGGACTCCCATCTTTTATTTGTTTACCTTCCTGCAGTACGTTAGCTTAGCCGGTTTAGACTCACTGAGCTTACACACCTGCAGTACATTAGCTTAGCTGGCTTAGGCACACTGAGTTTACACACTTGCAGTACATTAGCTTAGCCAGCTTAGACTCACTGAACTTACACACCTGCAGTACATTAGCTTAGCCGGTTTAGGCACACTGAGTTTACACACCTGCAGTACATTAGCTTAGCTGGCTTAGGCACACTGAGTTTACACACCTGCAGTACGTTAGCTTAGCCGGTTTAGACTCACTGAGCTTACACACCTGTAGTACATTAGCTTAGCTGGCTTAGGCAAACTGAGTTTACACACCTGCAGTACATTAGCTTAGCTGGCTTAGGCAAACTGAGTTTACACACTTGCAGTACGTTAGCTTAGCCGGCTTAGACTCACTGAGTTTACACACTTGCAGTACATTAGCTTAGCTGGCTTAGGTACACTGAGTTTACACACTTGCAGTACATTAGCTTAGCCAGCTTAGGCACACTGAGTTTAAACACCTGCAGTACATTAGCTCAGCTGGCTCAGGCAAACTGAGTTTACACACCTGCAGTACATTAGCTTAGCTGGCTTAGGCAAACTGAGTTTACACACCTGCAGTACATTAGCTTAGCTTGCTTAGGCAAACTGAGTTTACACACTTGCAGTACGTTAGCTTAGCCGGCTTAGGCACACTGAGTTTACACACCTGCAGTACGTTAGCTTAGCCAGTTTAGGCACACTGAGTTTACACACTTGCAGTACATTAGCTTAGCTGGCTTAGGTACACTGAGTTTACACACTTGCAGTACATTAGCTTAGCCAGCTTAGGCAAACTGAGTTTACACACTTGCAGTACGTTAGCTTAGCCAGTTTAGGCACACTGAGTTTACACACTTGCAGTACATTAGCTTAGCCACTTTAGGCACACTGAGTTTACACGCTGAACCTTCATGGTATTTCCTTGCATTTTCCCTTTTTCCCAGAGTTAGGGATTCACTTTCCTTTTTCGCCATTGCCTCTGGGTTTCATTTAGTGTGGATTAGGGAACCAGGCTTGGGGTAACTCAAAGGTTGCAGGTTTGATTCCCAGGAGGGTCACTGTGGCTTTTCCCCAGACCATGGTTCATCTTAATTGTTTCAGTACAGGGGCAATCAGAATTGTTTCATTCAATATCCAGTGGTATATACATGCAAAATGCAGACACTCCAGATACTTGTGAATAATGTTATTTTTATATTTTAAATGGAGTTAGATAAATCCAGTTTGTTGAGCTAATGCTGAAATCATGCCAAAGGTCTCACCTTATAAAGAGACATAAAAAATGAAGTACAAAGCTATAAAATCAGAGCTGAAAAGAAGAAGATAGTGTGGCTCAGACACACATAAAAGGGCTTTCATCTTGAGCAAACGTGTAGGTGTACATACATACAGGTTCTGCCTCTGAACATAAGATCACTCCAGAAAACCAGAACACAGGAGAGGTAGAGGGAAACTCCATTCTAACCGGAACACAGGAGAGGTAGAGGGAAACTCCATTCTAACCGGAACACAGGAGAGGTAGAGGGAAACTCCATTCTAACCGGAACCAGGAGAGGTAGAGGGAACACAGGAGAGGTAGAGGGAAACTCCATTCTAACCGGAACACAGGAGAGGTAGAGGGAAACTCCATTCTAACCGGAACACAGGAGAGGTAGAGGGAAACTCCATTCTAACCGGAACACAGGAGAGGTAGAGGGAAACTCCATTCTAACCGGAACACAGGAGAGGTAGAGGGAAACTCCATTCTAACCGGAACACAGGAGAGGTAGAGGAAACTAGAGAGAAACCATTCTAACCGGAACACGGGAGAGGTAGAGGGAAACTCCATTCTAACCGGAACACAGGAGAGGTAGAGGGAAACTCCATTCTAACCGGAACACAGGAGAGGTAGAGGGAAACTCCATTCTAACCGGAACACGGGAGAGGTAGAGGGAACACAGGAGAGGTAGAGGGAAACTCCATTCTAACCGGAACACAGGAGAGGTAGAGAGAAACTCCATTCTAACCGGAACACAGGAGAGGTAGAGGGAAACTCCATTCTTTATCCAATTCCCACCCCACCACGATTAATTTCGGAGTACCCAAACTCTCAATTTCATTTCCCAGCACTTGAGAAATAAACCTGTGCTATGAGCACATTGATTAATTTCCTCATGATTCATATCTGTAAAATGTATTTTTTTATTCTGACTGTTTGGAGAATCTGTTGAGATGTAATAATGGGTTATGTATGAGAGCAGCGGCAGAAGCAGGCAGAATTCAAACATGCGGCTGCACAAGGGAAACATCTCCTATATATTTTGTCACCCGACGAAATCAGCATATTCATGAAGCCAGCCAGCTTAGTGAGAACAAATTTCTCCAGCTTCCACTGTAATCACGGGAGGATGTTCTCCCCGATGTTTATTTAGTTTAAAACTTTCACCCATATCCCACAATCCAACAGGGCATGTTATTGTTTATCCCCTCGTTTGACTCTGGGAAATGCGCCTCTATGCCGAGCTGAGAAAATGCAATACTGTTTAATTACATCACCTCCTTCAGAGTTATTTTTTATGATAATCTCACTTTCTCTGCAGATTCCTGGTTATATGAATATGATATAAATTATGTCAGTGTAAGAGGAACACAGCAGATAACAGGAGACATAAATGAAGGAAGTCACGTTCTTACCCGCATGTTTAGCAGGTCTGCATGCGTGCTGTACCAGTGATCACATACATACCTGTGATCAGGTACCTGTGCTTGCAAAATGTGATGCTTTTTAAGTTTTCCCAGCTCCACAGCCAGCAACTCCACCATCACAATGTATGTTCCATTTATTTATCAGATGCTCACATCCAGAGCAGCCACACCACCCTGTACCCTTCTACTGTCACACTGCTGAAGCTAAGCAGCCACACCACCCTGTACCCTTCTACTGTCACACTGCTGAAGCTAAGCAGCCACACCACCCTGTACCCTTCTACTGTCACACTGCTGAAGCTAAGCAGCCACACCACCCTATACCCTTCTACTGTCACACTGCTGAAGCTAAGCAGCCATACCACCCTGTACCCTTCTACTGTCACACTGCTGAAGCTAAGCAGCCACACCACCCTGTACCTTCTACTGCCACACTGCTGAAGCTAAGCAGCCACACCACCCTGTACCCTTCTACTGTCACACTGCTGAAGCTAAGCAGCTACACCACCCTGTACCCTTCTACTGTCACACTGCTGAAGCTAAGCAGCCACACCACCCTGTACCCTTCTACTGTCACACTGCTGAAGCTAAGCAGCCACACCACCCTGTACCCTTCTACTGTCACACTGCTGAAGCTAAGCAGCCACACCACCCTGTACCCTTCTACTGTCACACTGCTGAAGCTAAGCAGCCACACCACCCTGTACCCTTCTACTGTCACACTGCTGAAGCTAAGCAGCCACACCACCCTATACCCTTCTACTGTCACACTGCTGAAGCTAAGCAGCCATACCACCCTGTACCCTTCTACTGTCACACTGCTGAAGCTAAGCAGCCACACCACCCTGTACCCTTCTACTGTCACACTGCTGAAGCTAAGCAGCCACACCACCCTGTACCCTTCTACTGTCACACTGCTGAAGCTAAGCAGCTACACCACCCTGTACCCTTCTACTGTCACACTGCTGAAGCTAAGCAGCCACACCACCCTGTACCCTTCTACTGTCACACTGCTGAAGCTAAGCAGCCACACCACCCTGTACCCTTCTACTGTCACACTGCTGAAGCTAAGCAGCCACACCACCCTGTACCCTTCTACTGTCACACTGCTGAAGCTAAGCAGCCACACCACCCTGTGCCCTTCTACTGTCACACTGCTGAAGCTAAGCAGCCATACCACCCTGTACCCTTCTACTGCCACACTGCTGAAGCTAAGCAGCCACACCACCCTGTACCCTTCTACTGCCACACTGCTGAAGCTAAGCAGCCACACCACCCTGTACCCTTCTACTGCCACACTGCTGAAGCTAAGCACACACCACCCTGTACCCTTCTACTGTCACGCTGCTGAAGCTAAGCAGCCACACCACCCTGTACCCTTCTACTGCCACACTGCTGAAGCTAAGCAGCCACACCACCCTGTACCCTTCTACTGCCACACTGCTGAAGCTAAGCAGCCACACCACCCTGTACCCTTCTACTGTCACACTGCTGAAGCTAAGCAGCCACACCACCCTGTACCCTTCTACTGCCACACTGCTGAAGCTAAGCAGCCACACCACCCTGTACCCTTCTACTGCCACACTGCTGAAGCTAAGCAGCCACACCACCCTGTACCCTTCTACTGCCACACTGCTGAAGCTAAGCAGCCACACCACCCTGTACCCTTCTACTGCCACACTGCTGAAGCTAAGCAGCCTCACCACCCTGTACCCTTCTACTGTCACACTGCTGAAGCTAAGCAGCCACACCACCCTGTACCCTTCTACTGACACACTGCTGAAGCTAAGAAGCCACACCACCCTGTACCCTTCTACTGTTACACTTCTGAAGCTAAGCAGCCACACCACCCTGTACCCTTCTACTGTCACGCTGCTGAAGCTAAGCAGGTGCAGGTTTAGTGAGCACTGAAATGAGAGACCTCATGGGAGAGCTAAGTTGCTGCTGAGGTATTGGACGTCCCACACTCTCCCCCATCATGGCGATGGGTACATCATGCTGTAGATGGCATCCTAAGGGTTCCATAGCTCTTAAATGAGGGGCGTGTTGGCTCTGGTTTCTGTTCCATAGCTCTTAAATGAGGGGCGTGTTGGCTCTGGTTTCCTGGTAAAATTACCATTGAAACGGCCCTTCACGGCTGGCAACTGAAACAGCCCCTGCATCCGATTGGCTGCACTTGCAATCCCAGGCAACACCCCCTCACTATGATTCCCCAGATCACAGAACTGACCTCCCAGGGTATATAAATAAACCAAAATGCTGCTATCGCTCTTTTTCTCCTTCCCCTCCCCTCTCTGTGTCCCTCTGTCTTTCTTTATCCTATTGATTGTAGGTTCAATAGGAAGGTTCAAAGGCAGAAGTCAAATAATGGCAGGGAAAAAATCGGAGATCATTAAAAAAAAAAGGACACAAACTGGCAGGATCTCACCTGCTCACCTGTGTGACCTGTCGCTAGGACACAGGATGTCGGGAGAGCCCCGCAGTGCCCCCCCCCAAGTCTCCTGGAGAGAGAGAGCCAGCTGGAGGAGCTCCAGGGGTACAGGCACTGCCTCAGGCCCCCCCCCCCAAACTGGAGCAGAATCTCATTCACTATTGATCATTCCTGAAGGGCTGAGTGAGACAACACATGTCAGAGCAAGTGTCCATTTCGCCCCATTCCCCCATCCCACTTCCAACACCTCTGCAAACTTCAGAAATGAAAGCTTACTTTCTCTCATATGCTTGAAGAAATGCATTATGATTCTCAGAGACGGCCTTATAACTTATTCATTGTACTGCAGTAGTGTGACTTGCAGGGTTGTCATGGCGAGAGGTATGACAGCGTGTGGTGTATCGCGGCAGAGACAGGAAGGAGTGTGAGGCCCCGGAGCAGCCAGCGTTCACACTGAGCGCACTCTCAGGTTATCATTACTGTTTCTCCCCATAGTAATTATCCCTTCTTTAGATCTACATCACAGACAAGTAACACACAAGTTTTCACCTTCAGCTTCCCAGTGAGTGCTATGTGTGTGTGTGTGTGTGTGTGTGTGTGTGTGTGTGTGTGTGTGTGTGTGTGTGTGTGTGTGTGTGTGTGTGTGTGTGTGTGTGTGTGTGTGTGTGTGTGTGTGTGTGTGTGTGTGTGAACAGGTTTCTGTTCTATGAGGTTGCAATCTCAATGACAGAACCTATACAAGATGTATGAAGTAAAATCAATGAAATCCTCTCACTGTACACTGAAAAAGTTTGAATGAAACCTGGCACCAAATACTGTATGTGTCTTACAGAGAAAAGTCTTCAGACTGCAGATGTTAAAACGGTCTTTGAGGACTTTGATCTGTTAACTGAAAGTTAAAACAAGTTGCAGTATGAAAAGAGTGCCCCAAGCAGATACACATTTTTAAAACCGTTCTGCATTTTATCTCCACTTAGATGCTGACACACTGATCTTGCTGTGAAATGGCTGCCATAACAGACAGATTCTAGTTTACTGTGCTCTGCCCTACCCTGCCTGCCGGAGAGAGGCACCAGCTGACTGAATCACTGCAGCTAAAACAGAGCACAAGCCAGGAAACAATGTCATTGCTCTCCAGCACCCTCTCCTGGCCACCCAGGTTCATGCGTGTTCCCAAGCTGGACCTATGTTGGAGCCATGTTCCTCTGACGCTGTAGGCAATGTGTCATAAGAGTCACATCTGCGATGTGAAGAAAAGCCACTCCAGAGGAGTCATGTGTGCACGGGTTTCTCCTCCAGAACATTACCCACAGGAGTCATGTGTGCACGGGTTTCTCCTCCAGAACATTACCCACGGGGAGTCATGTGTGCACGGGTTTCTCCTCCAGAACATTATCCAGAGGAGTCATGTGTGCACGGGTTTCTCCTCCAGAACATTACCCAGAGGAGTCATGTGTGCACGGGTTTCTCCTCCAGAACATTACCCAGAGGAGTCATGTGTGCACGGGTTTCTCCTCCAGAACATTACCCAGAGGAGTCATGTGTGCACGGGATTCTCCTCCAGAACATTACCCAGAGGAGTCATGTGTGCACGGGTTTCTCCTCCAGAACATTACCCAGAGGAGTCATGTGTGCACGGGTTTCTCCTCCAGAACATTACCCAGAGGAGTCATGTGTGCACGGGTTTCTCCTCCAGAACATTACCCAGAGGAGTCATGTGTGCACGGGTTTCTCCTCCAGAACATTACCCAGAGGAGTCATGTGTGCACGGGTTTCTCCTCAGAACATTACCCAGAGTCACACGGGTTTCTCCTCCAGAACATTACCCAGAGGAGTCATGTGTGCACGGGGTTTCTCCTCCAGAACATTACCCACAGGAGTCATGTGTGCACGGGTTTCTCCTCCAGAACATTACCCACAGGAGTCATGTGTGCACGGGTTTCTCCTCCAGAACATTACCCAGAGGAGTCATGTGTGCACGGGTTTCTCCTCCAGAACATTACCCAGAGGAGTCATGTGTGCACGGGTTTCTCCTCCAGAACATTATCCAGAGGAGTCATGTGTGCACGGGGTTTCTCCTCCAGAACATTACCCACAGGAGTCATGTGTGCACGGGTTTCTCCTCCAGAAAATTACCCAGAGGAGTCATGTGTGCACGGGTTTCTCCTCCAGAACATTACCCAGAGGAGTCATGTGTGCACGGGTTTCTCCTCCAGAACATTACCCACAGGAGTCATGTGTGCACGGGTTTCTCCTCCAGAACATTATCCAGAGGAGTCATGTGTTACTAAATTACTGGGGTATCTACAGTAGGATTGGGGTATTTATTGTAGTATGGGGTATCTACAGTAGGATTGGGGTATTTATTGTAGTATGGGGTATCTACAGTAGGATTGGGGTATTTATTGTAGTATGGGGTATCTACAGTAGGATTGGGGTATTTATTGTAGTATGGGGTATCTACAGTAGGATTGGGGTATTTATTGTAGTATGGGGTATCTGCTGGTAGCATTCCTCTGAGACAGGGGGGAGGGGTTAATGTGTGGACCTGAAAACAGCTCAAACTGGGTGGTAAAATAGGGGCAAATGTAAGAATTGCAACTTAAAGTTTTCTACGTTTTGTGGTTTCAGTGTTGAGCAGAAGCCATTGCAGGCTGCCAAGAGACTAAAGCATTTTAATACAGCACAGCATTGCTTTGCAAGTACCATTGTTGGTCTTTCAATATTGTTTTTTTTCGTAAATTTTCTAATTCAGAAAGCTTGTCGACATAAGAACCGAATGTTTGTTCCAAGGGGTTATTTTGTCACACTAAATTCCCAAAGTGCTGCACCAAGGCTAGGCTTGCATTCCTGGCCGTCACAGCGACCAGCAAGCGGATCAGTCTGAGAGGGTTTAGTGCGTCGTACGTTTACAGAATGGAATTTGGAATTTTAGAAATGTTTTCATAATGAAAAAAGCCGTTTGAACAGAGTCCTCTTGTCACAGTGTGGCGCAGATGAGGGCAGACCAAGAACAATGGGCCACGGAACACAGAATTCTCACTCTTTATATCTCTGAGTCTGAAAAAAGTTTCAGTCGTTATCTGGAGAGTAATTGGTTGAAACATGCCTGTCATTCCTTTTGTACACAGAAATTCTTATGTTTGGAATGGGGGCGTTTCTCCATGAGTCCAAGTCCTTCCTGGGTAGGTACAGCCTTGTATGTCAGAGAGAAACAGAAATGGCAAACGTATGACATCCAGAATGTATGCAGAAAACATGGAAAACATTTATGAGGAAAACGGTACATCTGGATCTGTCTCTGAGTGTGCAGTCATGATGAACATCAATAAAAAATGCAACAGAAAAACATAAAGCTGGAATTGTCAGGTTTTCCCCCCTCACCCAAACCATGCTGGGTGTAGAGATATCTCATCATACTGACGTTTTATTCATGCGGTCTGCGCTGGAGCTGTTACCGCTGTTAACACGCTGTGCCCTGTCACGGTCTTGCGGATTGTGTGGCGGAACGGTAGAGAGGAGCCCGGGCTGAGTGTCGCTTCGCTGCTCCCAGAACAGCCTCCGTAAAGGCCCGGTCTCATACACACCACCGATAACAGCTCCTACGGGAAATGAGCAGATAGCACCCGCATTTCCGCCTCACTCCCTGTGACGGCAGAACACCCACTCAAGAGTATCCCAATATTTTGAGCATCCCATAAAATTGTGTTTTTTCTTCAGTTACATCAAGCTAACCTGTGAGGCCACATAACCACGAGTGCCTCCCTCAGGGAGAAAAATAAATCAATATGATGACTGGAGATCAGGCCCCTGTGTTTATAGAATCTCACAGTGTGTTTGAGCTGCTCCAGGATCAGCTGTGCCTCTTAGAACATAAAGTATAAGGTTAAGTTATAGACAGAGTAAGCCGATCCTAGACCAGCAATCCTGCTCTGAGACACTTTATGAATACAGGCCCTGCCTGAGTGTAATATTTTATTCTGCTGCTCTGAAGCTCTGCTCCCCTGGTTCCCCCCTTCCACAAGCTGGGCCGTCCAAGAGTCTGATCTGACTGGTTTTTTTTTTTCTACTTTTTCATTCCATCCTGGTATCCTTGGATATCCCTCACCGTGGTGTCTGCCTTTTCCTTTTCTCTCCGAGTTCACCGGCAGAAGACGAAGACACAAGATCTACTGAATAATTGTTTTTCTGAACCCCCAGCCCTTCCTTTTGCGCAGTCTTTTCTTCGCCGTGACTGAGGTTCTTTCTCTGAGTTTGTGTCCAAGAGCCCCGCCGGCTCCATCTGTGGCTCGCTAGCTCCCCCTGCTGCACGGCAGGTGAAGTGGCCATGTCGGTCAGACACAGTTCTGCAGCGGACCAGGAGATAATCGCTCGGCCGTCTCTGGAGCCGTATGAAGCGCCTGACCTGCATGCTCAGTGCAGATAGCACAGGAGCGCATGGGCGACAGCGCCCTGCCACAGCCATACATACACCACATGGGTACATACATCCTTATGTCCAACAAACCATAACTGAAAAACAAGATGATTCAGTTTAAAATATCAAAGCTGTAACACATATAGAATTTAAAACATTTTGCATAAAGATAACTATACACACATACAGAGAGGGTCAAAATGACTTTTTAAAGCATTTCAAAGGATCGTTAGTTCCTGGTGTGTCTTGTGGCAGGGCAGGAGCTGGGGGGTTATTGCAATCGAGGTGGGGGAGCTCAATGTGCCCCCTACACCCGCTCCCCCATGCCCTAAACTCAGAGGAAGAGAGCAAAGCAGTTAAAAGCAGCAGGAGCAATGGAGAATGGAGCCAGGATCCCCCCACCACCCCCCACCCCCATCTGGCTTCATTCTCTGGTGCTCCTGGAGGAGGTGACGGAGGTACTGTAGTCTCAGCTACATCCCTCTCCCTCTCTTTCTCTCTCTCTCCATGCCTGTCTCTCTCAGTCTCTCTCCCTCTCTTTCTCCCTGTCTTTCCTTTTCTTTCAGTCTCGATCTCTCTCTCCCTCTCAGTCTCTCTCCCTCTCTCCCTCTCTCTCATTCTCTCTCCCTCTCTCTCTCAGTCTCTCTCTCCCTCTCACTCTCTCCCTCTCAATTAAATTAAATTCAAAATGCTATCTCTTTCTCTCTCGCTTTCTCTCTCTATCGCTGATGTTGATTTCCTTAATGATCCTGTTGTAGTTTGGGGTTTGGGGTTTATCTGTTGTCAGCTGATGGATTGTCTAGTAGGGGGTAGCATTTTCGGGGGTGGGGGGTTAGGTTTTAAGACCCCCTGCGGTGGCATCTCACCAGTAAATTGTGTAAGGTGTTCATCAAAGGTGGTTTTTAATAAAAGAGTATTAAAGGGCTGCCTTTATGATATGTAATTTGCATAAAATCATATTTTCCAGAGAACTGGCAAATAGATACAAGATATAAAGAGAGAGAGAGAGAGAGAGACACTGCCATCACCTCGGAGGTGAGCTATAAAAACACACTTACCTCCAGCGGTTGATTCTTCATACATAATGACACACAAACATTACCGTACACCAGTTAAATCTCACAGTCGATAAAATATTTTTATCCCTTTTTTATCAGGAGAAAATTAAAAAGAGACCACAGTACTGTCTGACTGATTGTGTTTTTGTTGAGGCAAGGTCATGTTTCAGTCCCACACAGCAGAGATGGAACAGCAGGGGACTGTGGATTCTGTGTCCGAGTTTAGGGTTCACATCATTTCTGCTCTAAAGATGGAATTTGCCTTTTATACAATGAATGGTACAAAACCTGATAGAGTCTGCTGGCAAATGGCACACATTAATGGAGTACTGTGTGAAGGGAGTGAAAGAACTCAAACACAGAAAAATAATAGCTGTTTTTTTTTTTCTTGTTTGTACCTTCAGTTCTCTTTTGAGTTTAAACTGTTTTTGTTGTGTCTGATTTTTTATGGCTTAGTAGAACAAAACTGAAATTCAATGCTATGTTAACTGGAGTCCCTCTTTTCTCCATTTCTTTCCTTCTGTCTCTACCCATCTTTATCTCTCTCTTTCTCTGTCCCACCCCATGTGTTTCTGTCTCTCTTTCTTTCCCTCTCTCCCTCACTATCACTCTCCTTTACTGTCCTTCTCCTTTTCTTGGTCTCTCTCTCTTTCTCTCTTACACACAAAAATCAATGGAGGAGATTTTGATAAGCGATAAGGAAAGCCACTTTTAAAAGATGAAAAATCTCACAGAAATCAAATCTTTCTTTCCCTCCTCACCTCTCTCTGTCTCTCTCTCTCTGGCTCTTCCTCTCTGGCTGAGTAATGGGGTTTTAGCAGGACCAGGTCAGGCTGGAGAGAGCTGCTTCTTCCCCTGGATGATGTGAGGAATCCGAGACACCTACGACCTCTACCATCATCACCCATCTCTCCTCAACACACCTTCTCCCTCCCTCCCTCCCTCCCTCCCTCCCTCCCTTTTTCTGTCTCGCTCTCCCACTTCTCAGCCTCTTTCTTGTCACCTGCATTTGCCAAATATTTGAAATGAACTGATGATTAAACATGAAATTATGTTGATGTATCAATACAGTTCTGATGTGTTCTGTATTCCACATACCAGTGTGATGAACCCCCATCTACCACAACAACACAAACACACTCATATATGACCACACACACACACTCTCTCTCACACACACACACACACTGACACACACACACACACTCACACACACACACACACACACACACTCACACACACACACACACACACACACACACACTCACACACACACACACACACACACACACACACACACACACACACACACACACACACACACACACACACAACACACACTCACACACACACACACTCACACACACACACACACTCACACTCACACACACACACACACTCTCTCTCACACACTCACACACACACACACACACACACACACACACACACACACACACACTCACACACACTCACACACACACACTCACACACACACACACTCTCTCTCACACACTCAACACACACACACACTCTCTCACACACACACACACACACACACACACACACTCACACACACTCATCCTTCATAACAGACCAAGGGCAGAAATGTCATCCTTTTCCCATTTCCTTTCCAGACCACTCTTCATGCGCTATTGGGTTCCCTCTCTCTCTTCTCTCCCTCTCTCCTCTCTCTCTCTCTTTCTTTTCTCTCTCTCTCTTCTCTCTTTTCCCTCTCTCCTCTCTCTCTCCTTCTCTCTCCTCTCTCTCCTGTCCTCTCCTCCTCTCTCCTTCTCTCTCCTCTCTCTCTTCTCTCCCTCTCTCCTCTCTCTCTCCCTCTCTCTCTCCCTTTCTTTTCTCTCACTCTCTCTCCTCTCTCCTTCTCTCTCCTCTCTCTCTCCTCTCCCTGTCCTCTCTCTCCTTCTCTCTTCTCCCTCTCTCCTCTGTCTCTCCTCTCTCCCTGTCCTCTCTCTGTCTCTCTCCTGCTCTCCTTTCCCCCTCTCTCCTCTCTCTCCTTTCCCTCGCTCCCTCCATCACACATAGGTTCATTAGCCTCCCCGGGGGTACCTGGCCAGCGGCACACCTCAGTGGGCAGGTGTGCTGGGTGCAGGCTGCGAGGGAAGGGCGGCACACCTCACTCACACATTTACCTGTGACTCTGCTGTTCTCTGCTCCATACTCCTGAGCCAAAGCCAGTGTGAAACTGCACTGAGACTCAGAGCAAAACACAACAGTGGAAGAGGAGAAACAGAGGGAAGAGCCAGGGAGAGAGAGAGAGAGAGATGGAGGAGGATTTGAAAACAGGAAGTGAAAGAGAGGCAGGAGAGGAAATTGATACAGAAGCAGAGCGAAAGAAGAAGCACAGAAGCAGAGAGAAAGGAGAAGCACAGAAGCAGAGATGATTAAAGATCCAGACAGTGAGGAGGTATCTGTGCTGGACGGAGGGAGAAGGAGAAATGGAGGAAAAATCTGAGTGGAAACAGATATGGACAGAATAGGGAGAGAGAGAGGGAGAAAGGGAAACAGGGAAGGAGTGACACTTGTGTGTCTGTATGAAATCCTGGGCTTTGCTCGCACTCTGGCTGAGAAGAACAGAGATTTTCTGCAGGGTTAGCTGGTCTTAATTTCCAAACAGGAAGTGACAGGTGCTGGAGGGGCCCTCTCATCCAAGAGAATATCTTTAATTTGGTTTTCAAATCATAAGCAAATGCGTGGCTCATGAGAGGGACAAACGCATCGGCAGAGGGGAGCTGGGCCGCGGAACAGGCAGCGGATTTGGATAATTGTTTTAAGGTGCAGATAATGCATTTCCTCAGGGCGTGTAAGCGGGAAAAGGAGCTTCTACCGCAGGCCCCGAGGCCCGGGACCACACCCAACACCCATGCAGCTTCTACCGCAGCCCCGAGGCCCGGGACCACACCCAACACCCATGCAGCTTCTGCCACAGCCCCGAGGCCCGGGACCACACCCAACACCCATGCAGCTTCTGCCGCAGCCCTAAGGCCCGGGACCACACCCAACACCCATGCAGCTTCTACCGCAGCCCTGAGGCCCGGGACCACACCCAACACCCATGCAGCTTCTACCGCAGCCCCGAGGCCCGGGACCACACCCAACACCCATGCAGCTTCTACCGCAGCCCCGAGGCCCGGGACCACACCCAACACCCATGCAGCTTCTACCGCAGCCCCGAGGCCCGGGACCACACCCAACACCCATGCAGCTTCTGCCACAGCCCCGAGGCCCGGGACCACACCCAACACCCATGCAGCTTCTGCCGCAGCCCTAAGGCCCGGGACCACACCCAACACCCATGCAGCTTCTACCGCAGCCCTGAGGCCCGGGACCACACCCAACACCCATGCAGCTTCTACCGCAGCCCCGAGGCCCGGGACCACACCCAACACCCATGCAGCTTCTGCCACAGCCCTAAGGCCGGGACCACACCCAACACCCATGCAGCTTCTGCCGCAGCCCCGAGGCCCGGGACCACACCCAACACCCATGCAGCTTCTACCGCAGCCCGAGGCCCGGGACCACACCCAACACCCATGCAGCTTCTACCGCAGCCCCGAGGCCCGGGACCACACCCAACACCCATGCAGCTTCTACCGCAGCCCTAAGGCCCGGGACCACACCCAACACCCATGCAGCTTCTGCCACAGCCCTAAGGCCCGGGACCACACCCAACACCCATGCAGCTTCTGCCGCAGCCCTAAGGCCGGGACCACACCCAACACCCATGCAGCTTCTGCCACAGCCCTAAGGCCCGGGACCACACCCAACACCCATGCAGCTTCTACCGCAGCCCCGAGGCCCGGGACCACACCCAACACCCATGCAGCTTCTACCGCAGCCCCGAAGCCCGGGACCACACCCAACACCCATGCAGCTTCTGCCGCAGCCCTAAGGCCCGGGACCACACCCAACACCCATGCTGTCAGCCAGAAGCCAAAGGCCAAAGGCTACCCAATCACAGGAGGCTAAAACAGCCGGCCAAACCTACCCAATAACAGGAGGCTAAGACAGTCAGCATGCACCAGCCTGCTTATAAACTGAATGAGACGATCACTCAGCCAAACAGAGAGCTAGGAGGCCGGAACATTGTGGCTACAGGTTATCAGCTGATTAGCAAGTCAGGTTAAGCTCAGTATCATCTGCTGCTACGTGTGCAATAGCAATGCTTTCAAAGGACCGGCAGCTTCCCAAAGCCATTATGCATTCAAATTGACCACATTTATCAGTTTTCTTCTGTTTTGTAAAAAAAAACTACAGAGCTAGTAATTAAGGACCGTATCTGATAGGTGAACGGACTAGCAGGTCGAATATAAAACTAGAAGGAGCCGTGTGCCATTTAGGAGGCTGGGGTCACTGAGAAAAACTTCTTAAAATTGATAAAGGATTTATTAGGCCGTATCAGGGTAATTTAAATCCATATCCTTATGGATCCAGGTACATTCTGTTCTGGTGTCACTGCCTCTCCCTCACCCTTCACAAACTTCATACCTAAATATGCAGGTAACAGCCTTTGAGGATTATGTTTGATGTTTAAAAGAAAGCGAGAGAGAGAGTGCGTGTGTGTGTGTTTGTGTGTGTGCATGTGAGTGTTTGTTGAGTGTGTTCATGCACAAACTCTGGGACAAACACTGGTGTGATATTGTTTTTAATTATGAGTTTACTGAGAGGAACTGTTCCACTATTTATTCCTCTTTCTACTTTCTCATATTTCATTATGAATTCTTGGAGCTTCAGCTGATTGAATTCTTTAATTTATTCATCATTCTTAATTAATACAGACACTAATTAATACTGAAAGTTTTAAAAGCTACTCAGAAATCCTACTGGTTTTTGCCTCTTCCATAATTTTGAGGATAAGCTGTTGCTGTAGCCATAAATGCTCCTAATATCCTCTAGTAAGGAGTCCCAAGGCAAAGCAGCCATGACAAAGAGCCTGTGCGTATGCTGGATGCTCCGTACTTTCACAGCCGCTGTTTAAATATCGTGTCTTTGTCCTTCTCGATCTCCAGCCCCAGCCTGTTGCAGACTGATTACTTCATCCTGAGATCTGCACTTCAAAGCAAAAGTGAAAACTGGATATTACAGCGCAGAGCAAAACAATTGGTGTTTTTATTACTTTACACACAATGAATCAAATCAAAGGGAAAAGAAATGGAATGAAAAACAGTTTTGTTTTACCTCGTTTTTTTTTGTTTCATTTATTTTTTTTTCTTTACAAGTTGAGCTCTGCTGGTTTTCAGGTCATCTCAAAGCGGTGGTCTTTGATAAAGAAGGTGAGGTGTGCAGCCAAAAATTCTGTAGACGCACCGAACGCTCAGGTCTCTAATCTCAGCTTTGAAATTCTGTCTCAGTTCCATCCAGGCTGAAACATTCCAATCTGATGCACCTGCTGAGAATGTATAATATGCCCAGACCATCAAATGTGCATGCTGATCTCACCCGGAGTCCTACTCACAAAACGGAACCCAAAGAGAGGAGGGGAAGTGGCACAGTTGGAAAAGTAGCACTTTTGCTCAGTGACTTTATGAGCAGAATAGAAATATCACACCTGTAACAAATGTAAGAATATATGTCACAATGTTTATGAAGGAAGTCAGAAAATAGACTCTTATGGTCCAGTTACCAGTACTGGTACCTTTCCTGTTGCGTCCATTATCGGACTTGAATCTTTCTTAAAGTATTTTCAGTCAACAGCATGTGATATATACAGCTTAAATCCTTCATAATTAAGAAACTCCTCTGACTTATCTTAAAATTCCAGCTACATTCCAGCAAACCCTTACTGTATAAAGTCCCTGGACCAACTATAGACCTTGGGAAAACTGTTTTTAATTACCTTGCATCCAAAAGCTGGCATGATCTTCAGAACCAACTTGAAATGGACTTGTTAATAACATTCTGGGATTGTAGATCCTCATGCTCTGTACTTTTAGAGGAAAGTGAATGGGTTTGAAATGTTTTACTCAATGTGTTTATATTTTAATTTTCCTCTTTTCATTTTTTCCAGTATGTTGTTCTGTCATGCTGCTTGTTACTGTGTGTCAGGTCCCCCTTTAAAAAGAGATGTTAGCATCAACAGGGTTTCCTTTTAAAATAAAGAGTAAATAAAACATTTTAATAAACAGGGTAACACAGACCGAGTTATCTCATGAGTTTGTAGACTCTTTTGTTCCGCTCCAAAGCAAAATATTGTTGTTCTTTCCCAACCATCCTCTCCATTACAGCCACAGGGTTCTCAGAGAGGACGGCTGTGATAACGGGCCTGCGCTCAGCCAGCAGAGAGAAGCACAAAGCAGGTGAGAGCCAAGGCCCAGCAGGGGAGCTCCGCAGAGAGCATCTCTGAATGGAGAGAGGTCGTTTTCATCACAACGCCACAGCTGAGCCGCACAGAGAACCGCGGCTCCACAAAGGACAGCGCACTCTGCCTCCGCTCCTTCTCCCTAGCCTCCTGCGGCTTCCCTCCTCAGACCTCCCATCATAATTAAGCCTGTTACTTTAAGAGTGTGTTTTTCCCCTCGAATGAAAGAGTTGTGTGGTTTGGCTGTCCAGAATGTACTGCATTATAATTTAGGAAATTAACACTAATCTAAGCCATTGTAAAGGCTCACTATCTGCTGGGGAGGAAGTAAGCTTATGGTATCTGTGTCTTTTATTCACAGGTCAACACTGTTTGAAACAAACACACTGGATTCACATGCTGGGATACCTTTAAACAACAGGTATAGGGCTCTTCTATAATGGTTACAACATAACAGAGCTTTTTAACTTGAATAAAAATTATTTTCATTTTGAAACTGTGGGGTACTGCATTTTGCAGTTTTTCACACAGGTATAGGCCAGTACACTCTTACATCTCCATATATGATATGAAAAAATACACTTCTCAACCAATCAGAATTAAATATTTAAGTCATAGTAGAACCATTTATAATCAAGTGGTGCTTGTGGAATTTTATTTATTGCTATATGCTCAGATGAAACTATCAAAATAATATTTGAATCTGACCCTTTTCGGGGTGCATGTTGTGTGGCTGGGATCCATTTTGAATCTGACCCTTTTCAGGGTGCATGTTTTGTGGCTGGGATCCATTTTGTTAAGGCCCGCTCAGTTCACTCATTGTCACATATTACTTAACTGTCAGTATTCCTGACTGATCTGTTTTTTGTTTCTGTTTTTCTCTGTCAGTTTGGTTTTTTCTGTGTTTTGGTTTGTTACCTGTCCATGTGCTTTTGTTTTCATTTTGTGTTGCTCCGCCCACCTTGTTACCTGCCCTGTAATTACCAATTTGTTCCACCTGCCCTGTTGTGCACCTGTGTCTTGTTAGCTTGTTAGTTCTGTGTATTTAAACCCTGCCTTGTCTCTTGTTTGTTGCGAGTTCGTCTCAGTTACTTCTGTTCCTGTGTGCGCTACGAGCCTTTTGTTCCTGTTCTGCCTGCCTGTTGTTACCCTGTCCGTTTTTTGGTTTTTGATTTATTGCCTAGTGTTTTTGTACCGTTGCCGTGTCTACTGGTTTTTGAATTTCTGCCTGACTTTTTGACTATTCTTGTGGATTGTGTTTTTGTGCTTTTGCTGTGCCTTATCGGACATGACCATTGCCTGTTTTTCGATTACGATTCTGGATTTCGGACTTTGGCTTCTAATAATAAACCTCTTACGTATTACGTCCGCATCTGAGTCCTTCCTGAGCCCTGACAGTACGAACTCGCCAGTCATGGACTCAGCGGACGACAGCCTGTTGCGTACCATGCTGAACCAGCAGGATTTGCATCTCTACCGACAACAGAACCAGCTTGAATCGGTAAAGCGGGTGTTGGAATCTTTTGCGGCCAGCATGACCAGTCTTTCAGCCCAGTTCCAACAACTCCAGCAGGAACGAGAAAAGACGGCTGTCTCCCCTGATCCTTCTGCCCAGGCAACATCCACTTCAGTTGGAGTAGAGCCACGCCTTCCCTCTCCGGAACCCTATGCCGGGGACCCATGCACCTGCCGCTCATTCCTGTCTCAGTGCGCCCTGGTTTTTGAACTGCAGCCCGCCACCTTCCCTTCTGACCGAGCCAAGGTGGCATATGTCATCACACTCCTCACCGGCCGAGCCAGGGAGTGGGGCACAGCAGTATGGGAAGCCCAGTCTCCAGTCTGCTCTACCCTGGCAGCCTTCAGGGAGGAGATGAAGAGGGTTTTCGACCGCTCTCACTACGGAAGGGAGGCCGCCCGGGAGATGCTACAGATGCGACAGGGCAATAAGACGGTCTCTGACTATGCTATAGACTTTCGCACACTGGCTGCTACCAGTGGATGGAACCAGGATGCCCAGTTTGACGTCTTCCTCCATGGGCTTTCAGATGATATTAAGGACAAGCTGATAACCCACGACCTGCCGGACAGCTTCGACACCCTTGTAGAGATGGCTATTCGCATCGACCAGCGCCTGTCCATTAATCGCCGGGAGAGACTGGAGAGAAGGCGCCCCAGCTACAGATTCTCAGAGGCCAGAGCTTCCGAGCTGAGGCAGAAGGACCGCACCCGACTGACCCCCGCTGAACGCCAGCGTCGCATCAGATCCGGTGCATGCCTCTACTGTGGGAGACTTGGTCATTACCTCACCACCTGCCCACTAAGAAACCAGCGCTCACGAGTAGCTGGGGGATTACAGGTGGGCGTTACCCCAATTCAGTCTGCTAACTCCCGGCCTGTGCTGTCTGCTTCTCTCCTTATCAACGGTGATTCTCGGGTCGTCTCTGTCCTTGTGGATTCGGGAGCGGAAGGAAACTTCATGGACACCCAGTTTGCCGCTCGTCTCCAGTTACCCAGTACACCTCTCAAGACCCCCCTGGAGGTCCTCGCCATCACTGGCGCCTCTCTGGTCCGCATCACCCATGTCACTCCCCCGCTGAGCCTGTTGCTGTCTGGAAATCATCGAGAAGAGGTAGTATTTTTCCTTATTGACTCTCCTCAAGCTTGTGTGGTTCTGGGACACCCCTGGCTTGCTAAGCACAATCCCTGGGTGGACTGGGCTACTAATCGCATTTTGGAATGGAGTCCCTATTGTATGTCACACTGTCTTCGAGATGCCCAGGTACCCATGTCGCCAACCAGACCCGCTGCAGAGGAGACCACTGACCTGTCTGCAGTTCCGCCTGAGTATCTGGACCTGAGAGAGGTATTCAGTAAGACCCGCGCCACTTCCCTGCCACCTCACCGACCTTATGACTGTGCCATCAATCTCCTGCCAGGTACGTCGCCTCCCAGGGCCGCCTGTTCTCTCTCTCACGTCCGGAAACTGAGGCGATGAATAAGTATATCCAGGAATCGCTGGCTGCGGGAATCATCAGGCCCTCCACGTCTCCTGCCGGTGCTGGCTTCTTCTTCGTGGCCAAGAAGGACGGCGGGTTGCGTCCCTGCATCGACTATCGGGGACTCAATGCAATCACAGTAAAGAATCGCTACCCTCTGCCACTAATGTGTTCTGCTTTTGAGTCCCTGCAGGGTGCAGCCATTTTTACCAAATTGGATCTCCGCAACGCTTACCATCTGGTCCGAATACAGGAAGGAGATGAGTGGAAGACGGCGTTTAACACCCCAACAGGCCATTATGAATATTTGGTAATGCCGTTTGGACTTACTAATGCCCCAGGGGTCTTCCAGGCTCTAGTCAATGATGTGTTGCGGGATATGATCGGCCAGTTTGTCTATGTTTACCTGGACGATATCTTGATTTTCTCCCGTTCCAGTACCGAGCACGCCCAACACGTCGACGTGTGCTCCAGAGACTCCTTGAGAATCAGCTGTTTGTCAAGGCGGAGAAATGTGAGTTCCATTGCAAGTCTGTCTCTTTTTTGGGGTTCGTTGTTTCCGCAGAGGGCGTCCTGATG
The DNA here is from genome assembly GCA_022829145.1 of Albula goreensis. Lineage (NCBI taxonomy): Eukaryota > Metazoa > Chordata > Actinopteri > Albuliformes > Albulidae > Albula > Albula goreensis. Next base: position 37,859,255 of record CM040750.1, read on the forward strand.
GATCAACGGAAGGTACGGGCAGTGGTGGAGTGGCCGAAACCTGACTCTAGACGAGAGTTACAGCGGTTCCTGGGGTTCGCAAACTTTTACAGACGCTTCATTCGGAACTATGGTTCTGTAGCCGCTCCTCTCACCGCGCTAACATCAGCCACCCGAAGATTCGTCTGGACATCCGATGCGGAGCAAGCCTTCCGGGATCTCAAGGTGCGTTTCTCCTCTGCTCCTGTCCTGATCCAGCCGGATCCGTCGCGGCAGTTTGTGGTGGAGGTCGATGCCTCCGATGTGGGAGTGGGGGCTGTCCTCTCTCAAGTCTCTGCAGTCGATGGCAAGTTGCACCCTTGCGCTTTCTTCTCTCACTGCCTTACCCTACAGAGCGGAATTACGACATCGGAGACAGGGAGCTGTTGGCAGTTAAGTTAGCGCTCGAGGAATGGAGGCACTGGTTGGAGGGTGCAGAGGTTCCGTTCCTGGTATGGACTGACCACAAAAACCTGGAGTACTTGCGGGCGGCTAAACGCCTCAACCCTCGTCAAGCCCGCTGGTCCTTGTTTTTCGCCCGTTTTAATTTTGTCCTCTCTTTTCGTCCTGGCTCTAAGAACGGGAAACCTGATGCCTTGTCCAGGCAGTTTGCAGCCGCGGAGGAGCCCACTGAGGGGGATTCTATCCTGCCATCCCGCTGCTGGCTGGCGGCGGCACTGTGGGACATTGAAGCAGTGGTGCGCGCTGCCCATCGGGTAGGTCCTGCACCCAGTGCCTGTCCTGATAACTTGCTCTTTGTTCCACAGTCTGTTCGCTCGCAGGTCTTGCAGTGGGGGCACTCCTCCCGGTTAGCGTGCCACCCGGGAGCCCGTCGCACAAAGGCTTTCATTAGCCAGAGATTCTGGTGGCCTTCCATGGATGAGGATGTCCGGGACTTTGTGGCTGCCTGCTCTGTCTGCGCCCGGAACAAACCCTCCACTGCTCCTCCTGCTGGTTTGCTGCGCCTCTGCCGATTCCCAGGAGGCCCTGGTCACACATCGCACTGGATTTTGTGACAGGATTACCCCAGTCTGACGGTAACACAACCATCCTCACTATTGTCGACAGGTTTTCCAAGGCTGTTCACCTCCTGGCCTTACCCAAGCTACCCTCGGCGAAGGAGACTGCTGAACTTCTTATCCAGCATGTTTTTAAATTACACGGATTACCTGTTGATGTGGTGTCAGATCGAGGACCTCAGTTTACGTCCCATTTCTGGGGGGCTTTTTGTAAATTGCTTGGTGCTTCTGTTAGCCTCTCTTCAGGTTTTCACCCTCAATCCAATGGACAGACGGAGAGGGCCAATCAGCAGATGGAGACCGTCCTGCGGTGTCTCACCTCGCAGGAGCCAGGGTCCTGGAGCCGCCAGCTGCCTTGGGTAGAGTACTCCATCAACTCCTGCCTTCCTCCTCCACCGGACTGTCCCCATTCCAGTGCTGCTTGGGGTATCAACCTCCGTTGTTCCCGCTCAGGAGGAGGAGGTGGGGGTACCCTCGGCAGTGGCGTTTGTCCGACGCTGTCGCCGCACCTGGAGGCGCACCAGATCAGCGTTGATACGCGCTTCACGCAGGATCAAGAGGGCGGCGGATGGTCGTCGTTCCAAGGCTCCTCGCTACCTGCAGGGGCAAAGAGTATGGCTCTCCACCAAGGATATTCCTCTGAGGGTCGAGTCTCGTAAGTTGGCTCCTCGCTTCATCGGTCCCTTCCCTATCACTAAAGTCATCAGCCCCGCTGCTGTCCGGCTCCAACTTCCCCACTCCCTCCGTCGCATTCACCCTACCTTCCATGTGTCCCGAGTCAAGCCTGTCCGTCGCAGCCCACTGTGCCCGTGTCCAAGGCTCCTCCACCCCCCCGCCTCATCGACGGTACAGAAGCGTATACTGTTCGCCGTCTGCTGGGGGTTCGGCGTCGGGGCCGTGGCTTCCAGTACCTGGTGGACTGGGAGGGCTACGGACCGGAGGAACGCTGCTGGGTCCCGGCTCGGGACATTTTGGACCCTTCCCTCATCTCAGACTTTAACAAACGACATCCTGGGATGACAGTTAGAACGCCTGGTGGCGTCCCTAGAGGGGGGGGTACTGTCAGTATTCCTGACTGATCTGTTTTTTGTTTCTGTTTTTCTCTGTCAGTTTGGTTTTTTCTGTGTTTTGGTTTGTTACCTGTCCATGTGCTTTTGTTTTCATTTTGTGTTGCTCCGCCCACCTTGTTACCTGCCCTGTAATTACCAATTTGTTCCACCTGCCCTGTTGTGCACCTGTGTCTTGTTAGCTTGTTAGTTCTGTGTATTTAAACCCTGCCTTGTCTCTTGTTTGTTGCGAGTTCGTCTCAGTTACTTCTGTTCCTGTGTGCGCTACGAGCCTTTTGTTCCTGTTCTGCCTGCCTGTTGTTACCCTGTCCGTTTTTTGGTTTTTGATTTATTGCCTAGTGTTTTTGTACCGTTGCCGTGTCTACTGGTTTTTGAATTTCTGCCTGACTTTTTGACTATTCTTGTGGATTGTGTTTTTGTGCTTTTGCTGTGCCTTATCGGACATGACCATTGCCTGTTTTTCGATTACGATTCTGGATTTCGGACTTTGGCTTCTAATAATAAACCTCTTACGTATTACGTCCGCATCTGAGTCCTTCCTGAGCCCTGACATTAACGAGGGGAGGAAGACAGACAGTTTGATCTGAGGCAGAATGCAGTTCACATTTGATTTGTTACACACATCTGGATCTCTCATTTGATTTGTTACACGAATCTGGATCTCACATTTGATTTGTTACACACATCTGGATCTCACATTTGATTTGTTACACACATCTGGATCTCACATTTGATTTGTTACACACATCTGGATCTCTCATTTGATTTGTTACACACATCTGGATCTCTCATTTGATTTGTTACACACATCTGGATCTCACATTTGATTTGTTACACACATCTGGATCTCTCATTTGATTTGTTACACACATCTGGATCTCACATTTGATTTGTTACACACATCTGGATCTCACATTTGATTTGTTACACACATCTGGATCTCACATTTGATTTGTTACACACATCTGGATCTCTCATTTGATTTGTTACACACATCTGGATCTCTCATTTGATTTGTTACACACATCTGATCTCACATTTGATCTGTTACACACACATCTGGATCTCTCATTTGATTTGTTACACACATCTGGATCTCTCATTTGATTTGTTACACACATCTGGATCTCTCATTTGATTTGTTACACACATCTGGATCTCACATTTGATCTGTTACACACACATCTGGATCTCTCATTTGATTTGTTACACACATCTGGATCTCTCATTTGATTTGTTACACACATCTGGATCTCTCATTTGATTTGTTACACACATCTGGATCTCTCATTTGATTTGTTACACACATCTGGATCTCACATTTGATCTGTTACACACACATCTGGATCTCTCATTTGATTTGTTACACACATCTGGATCTCACATTTGATTTGTTACACGAATCTGGATCACTCATTTGATTTGTTACACACATCTGGATCTCACATTTGATTTGTTACACACATCTGGATCTCACATTTGATTTGTTACACGAATCTGGATCACTCATTTGATTTGTTACACACATCTGGATCTCACATTTGATTTGTTAAAACCTTTTTTTTTTCATTCTCAAGAACGAGAGCGAACATCACGTGACAAACTGCTGATACAGATGTCAGTTTGTGTTTTAATGAATAACTCCACAATCATTTTTATTTGTTCCTCTGGATACCTCTCTAGTGTTCTTTCCTTGCTGGGTAAAAAAAGGGTTTAAAACTATAATCATTCAGTTTAGATTGGTGTCTTATTCCCTTTTTTTGTAAATATTTCTGAAATACATGATTTTTATGACTGTTCTTCATCACTGACTGTTTCTTCATCAGTAGTCTCTGTGGCCTGGTTTTAAACGATCATTGGCCGGGTGTTAAAGTTATTTCGAAATAATTTGACATAAGCACATAGGATGGTAGATGGTAAGTGTTCCTCCGTGCTCCTCAGCCTACAGTCCAATTTGCATAATTGCACAGGCCGATTTGTCGACTAATAAAACCCTTTTATTTTCCTGTCAATGAATGGAGGGGAACTAAAGTCTACCTCTGGCCCTTTGGTCTGCTGACAGAAAAGAACTGAAGCTGTTTTTGTTTTTGCTCTTTTATGAATTCCTTTTACAAAATTAAAAACTCCAGTCAAGCCGCTTCCCCTGTCACTGCATCACTGCCTCCTTTCACTGCATCACTGCCTCCTATCACTGCATCACTGCATCACTGCCTCCTATCACTGCATCACTGCATCACTGCCTCCTTTCACTGCATCACTGAATCACTGCCTCCTTTCACTGCATCACTGCATCACAGCCTCCTATCACTGCATCACTGCCTCCTTCCACTGCATCAGTGCCTCTTTCCACTGCATCACTGCCTCCTTTCACTGCATCTCTGCATCATATCACTGCATCACAGCCTCCTATCACTGCATCACTGCCTCCTTTCACTGCATCACTGCATCACTGCCTCCTTTCACTGCATCACTGCCTCCTTTCACTGCATCACTACATCATATCACTGCATCACTGCCTCCTTTCACTGCATCACTGAATCACTGCCTCCTTTCACTGCATCACTGCATCACAGCCTCCTATCACTGCATCACTGCCTCCTTCCACTGCATCAGTGCCTCTTTCCACTGCATCACTGCCATCTTCCACTGCATTACTGCCACCTTTCACTGCATCACTGCCTCCTTTCACTGCATCTCTGCATCATATCACTGCATCACAGCCTCCTATCACTGCATCACTGCCTCCTTTCACTGCATCACTGCATCACTGCCTCCTTTCACTGCATCACTACATCATATCACTGCATCACTGCCCCCTTTCACTGCATCACTGTTTGGGCTGTTGCGCGAGCATATGTTGACCACACAGTGCTATAACAAACCAGTTTGCTCCTGATATATTTATAACTATGTTATTAAGCATGCAGAACAGCAGGTCATAGAGGATGCGTGTTCATGAGTCTGAGTGTGTGTGTGTACAAAGCAGCTACACATCAGGCAAGTATTATTTCTCTCCTCTCATAAGGGCCATATGTGGATTTTAGTATAAATGCTAATCTGATGAAAGGAGATGTTATTTTACATGAGGTTATCAATCCATGGACGAGTTTGTCTTGCCAGCTCATGTAGTACAGACCTTTGAGCTGTTCAAGTCCAGGCTTGATGCATTGCTAGATATTTGTCTGACTGCGGGTAAACGGCAGGACTGCTCAAGCTGAACGGCCTGTTCCCATCACATATGTTCTTATGTTTTTGTTTTATTTTTTCACTTTTAATATATTGTTCCCATTTTCTATTATTCAACTGGTATGATCTTTTTTCATTTTTAAGAGTGAGAAAGCTGTGATTTTATTCCACTACCAGACATCATGTTTATGTTTCTGGAGAGTTAAAGAACTGTGTTGTTAAAGTAGCAGTAATTTTGGAAAGAAACTATCCTTATTAATATGGAATGCATTGCTGTTTATGTAACACCGGGTGACTCCAGCAAATACGTTTTATCTTTGTGGGAATTTTATCTTAAAATGAATAAGATTCATTTTAAATGACAATAAAAGTGTTTCAGGAGCTGCTCTGACTGCAGCTATTTGCAGCCCTGCAGTGAGACTGAAGCACTGGGGCAGTGTGATAGCAGGGCGATAGCGGGGTAACAGGGTAGGGCAATTAGGGGGGTACCAGGGCAGGCGGAGACTGAAGCACTGGGGCAGTGTGATAGCAGGGCGATAGCGGGGTATCAGGGTAGGGCAATTAGGGGGGTACCAGGGCAGGCTGAGACTGAAGCACTGGGGCAGTGCTGAGGGTGGGGTACCAGGGCACATATAGTACACACATACTCACACACCTGTGTACACATACACACACACACACACACACACACACATACACTAACAAGCCCGCCTTGCCCTGTGTAAATGTTTTCAGTGAGAATTGTCAGCCATTGCTGGGGTGTTGTCATTGTGATGTGAATCACTCCCCTGTACAGAATAAATCAACCCCTCACACAATGAGCTGAGCTGCTGTTTAAATTAGCGGCTGCTGCTTCACAGTGAAAACAACTGAGCTGGCAAGTGTCAAGCGTTCTGGCACAAAATGGCCGCCGCAGTGGGCCCAGGTGAATGGTACACAATGGTGGTGTTTCGGGGTGAGTTCCTTTAGCTTCTTCAGTGTGCTGCTCAGGTTTAGAAATGCTGCACATAATTGCCATTGTTATCACTTTGGTTCAGATTCTGAGAATCTCGGGACTCTCGAGGAGGATCCACGCTTGCAGGTAGCCCTGAAACAAAGCTGCGGCCGTCTGGCATTCTCAAGGGCCGGCCCCTGGGATTACCTCTCAGATAACTTTCGAGACGAAATGAAACACGTTTCATAAGGAGGGTTTTAGCGACAAGCTTTCTCTGGCCCAATTAAACTCAGATTATATTGGCATGGAAATCTGCCCAGAAACAACAGAAGTGAGAGAGGGAGAGCGGGAGATGGATGGGCGAGTGAGAGAGAGGTCCCCCAGAGGAATGCTGGGTAATTGCCATTTGCTGCTTTATTTCTTCATTCGGTTTTGCAACCTGAGTCAGCATCTGTCACCAGTGATTTCCTCTTTGTTTTTGGCCTTTATAAATAGCTTTGTGTAACTCTAATGGGGGAAGCCGTCTGGACAGCCTGGAGCTAACAAACACTCACTCACACACACTCAGTCATTCACATGCACCAACACAACACACCTGAATGCACACACACACACACACACACACACACACACACACACACACACACACTCAGTCATTCAAATGTGCCAACACAACACACATGTATGCACACACACACACTCTCTCTCACACAAACTCAGTCATTCACACGCACACACACACAGTCATTCACATGCACCAACACAACACACCTGTTTGCACACGCACACACACACAGTCATTCAAATGCACCAACACAACACACCTGCATGCACACACACACACATACACACACACACACACACACACACAAACACACACATTCAGTCATTTACATGCACCAACAAAACACACCTGTACGCACACACATACACACATACACACGAGAGCATTCACACACAGTTCCTTATGAGTGCGGTGGGTGCAGAATCACAGAACTCCATTCGCAGCAAAACACCAGGAGCAGATGGACAAACTGCAGGAGGCGTCTGAAAGAAAAGACAAAAAACAGTCATTAAAAACAACAAGAAAGAAAGAGAGAGAGAGAGAAAGAAAGAGCAAAAAATTCCAAACTCTGAGTTTTCAAGCAGAGAAAAGAGAATCTTTGGAGAGTAATCTACCGCAAAGCCCCCACCCCAACACATACACACACCATAATATTCAGTATGTCTGAGAGTGATCAACCCCAAAGCCCCCCCCCCCCCACACACACACACACACACACACACACACACACACACACACACTCTCTCACACACACACACACACCCTGATATTCAGTATGTATGAGAGTAAGTGAGGGTGGAGGAGGTTAATGACTCTTCTGTCTCAGGCTCCTCTATTACATCAGCATGAAATGACTCTGTGATCAAATCAAACTGGAGATGGATGGAGTCGCGCCAACTTTTGCGTCTTCATCCTCAAACGTGACTGCCGACAAATTTCCGTGTAAACGCGACCGGCGTAATTTATTTGCCCTGCCGCGGCGCGAGCGGCAGAAGCAGCAACCACACAGAGTAGATTTCTCATCCAAACGACTGTCAATAAAGCCAGATAAATACATAGCATCACTCGGTGAAATAACTCGGTGCTGTTTGCAGACAGAGACACAAGACATTTTCCAATTATATTACCATATCTACATTCCAGAGGAGACAGGAACTAACAGATGTAGGGACTATGAACTTATTAAACACGAACATGAGCAAGGTTACAGCTCTCTGAGCAGCTGGGACTCATCTCTCTGTAAATAATCATTACATATCTCCTCTTACGCTCCTGTTTTACATGTCTGTACATAAATATGAGCCTTAGACCTCATTAATTTTCTCAGTGGATAAAATCAGACAGTGTTGTAAAGGGAAACACGGGGAGAGCGCACAGGCAAGCAGACAGCCCTTAAATGGGGAAATTATTAATTCTTTCCCTGTTCAGGGATTTTATTCATTGTCGGCACAAAGCCTAAGTACCATTTAAAAGCATTTTTTATGTAAATCCATGCGTTGATGTAGGATGACTGAATGCATCAATAACCTGGTTCAAGGGCTTTCAGACACACGAACACACGCAAGCACACACAAACACACACACACACATTCAGTCAAACTCACAGGCTCACAAAGACGCGCACAAGGCACACACACACACACAATCATACATTCACAACGCACACTCAAACACACACATGCATACACATACTCAGACGCACATATGCACACATTCGCACACACAATCATGTGCGCTTCAACACCGCAGAGTGAAACAAATTTGTGCACCTGACCAATCACATTCTGTCTTGGAGCTCCCAACCAATCATGTTTTGTCTTACTGCACTCTTCATCAATCACATTCTCTCATAGTGTAAGCAGCTAAAACATCACCAGATGGCTGAATATTTTCATAAAAGTAAAAAAAAAAAATCCAAACTCCATCACTCTAAAGTTGCAATAAAACAGCCACTTACTCCTGTTTCACACGCACTCATTCCATTAACCGAAAGCCATTATTATGTCTCTTAAAAACATTTTGCATATTGATAGCTATTCTTGAAAATAATTTTCTCACCTCTGCTAATGTTTGTGTCTCATTACGGTACCAGGCTCTCTAAGTGCATAGAGTGCAGGCTAAAACACCAGGGACAATATTCATATAAATAACCATGGAGTTCATATCATAATCATATTGTGCTTTGAGAGTAAGCAGAGAAGCAGTACAGGTGGAGGCTGCAAGTGGCTTTGCAGGTGTAATCCAGTAAATACAGGTATGACCGGAGTGGCACCAGGAGAGGTGGAGAGAGGACCAGGCCCCCCTGCTCCCCTCTCATTGGACTGTTGTCAGCCTTCCTGGTCCCTTGGTGGCCAATGGGAGCTTAGAGAGCAGTGACCTCACTAGCAGGTAGGATCTGCTGTCAGCCCAGGTGGCAGCCAGTACCTTAATCAGGCCAGAAATCAGTTTGTCAGCTGTGCTGTTTCATGCATTCATTAGTTCTACCCCCTTTTTATCCTCGTTTTGTTCTTTCTTATAACCCAGAGGAATAAATAAAATATCCACTTGATAATTTTTGTTCCCCACCTTCTTGGTTGTTTTCCCTGTCTCTTTCTCTTTCTCCTTCATTCACCACCTGATGGTGATGACTAAAAAATAAAATGCTAATTCAATGTGTCATGTGATACCAGGGTTTTTGGTGATGGCCGGGACTCGGTCTGGACTATTTTATCCCTGGACTAGTTTATTTTAAAAAACTACATTTTTAGATACAAGAAAACATCTCTGCTCGCACTTTTGTTTCATATTTTGAATAATTTATATGGATATATAGATGTAGTTTTTCTTTCAGTTAAATGCGTATGCTTTTGCACAGTACAGGAGCAGTCTGCTCTGGGTGCTTTTACCTGGCTGTGCTGCAGGGGGTCTCTTTTCTCTCTCTCTCATGGTGTTCTCTCCCCCCCTCTCTCTTTCTCACTTCTCTGTATTGCTCTGTATTTACACAGGGGGGTGCAGAGGATGGGGATGTATCATGTTGTCAGGTGACAGGCTAGCATTATCTCCTCCGTTTATTATGGGATGTGAACAGCACACTCTGCTTCAGGAAGGTAAACTGGGCTGGGACCGTTTGGGATCAGACTTAGGACAGGATTACATGAGAAGATTAACAGTCAGGATGAATCCCCATATAGACTGCTTTCTAACTGTACAAGCTTAACCACAGGCTGTCATTAAACCCGGCTCCACTCAAACCTTACAAAATAATATATCAGCTATTACAAAACCCTACACCCTTAGAGGCAACTATAAAACCCTACACCCTTACATACAGGCTGATATTCAAACCCTACACCCTTATACACAGGCTGATATTCAAACCCTACACCCTTACATACAGGCTGATATTCAAACCCTACACCCTTACACACAGGCTGATATTCAAACCCTACACCCTTACATACAGGCTGATATTCAAACCCTACACCCTTACATACAGGCTGATATTCAAACCCTACACCCTTATAATCAGACTGATATTCAAACCCTACACCCTTATATACAGGCTGATATTCAAACCCTACACCCTTACATACAGGCTGATATTCAAACCCTACACCCTTACACACAGGCTGATATTCAAACCCTACACCCTTATATACACCCTTATACAGCCTAAACCTCCATTTAAAGCAGTGAATGGTTCACTGTGTACGAGAGGAGATGTGGAGTGCGTTTCTGCTTCTGTCATGTCGCACCTATAACCCTACCCTCCAGGCTCACACACACACACTCACACGCACACACACACACACACCACACACGCACACACACACACACACTCACACGCACACACATACACACACACGCACACACACACACACACACGCACACACAAACATACACACACACACACACACACACACACATATGCTTTAGTACAGCCCACACAAACATAAGTGTTATCATCTGGATGGCATTGCCTCAGCGCTCCTCTGGGTCCTCAGTGTGCTTTGTTGTTATGGCGCGCTGCCAGCCTTGGAGGGTGTATTACCTGTTTGGGTAATGTTATATTGGCCTATGGAGAGCTCTGCGTGGCCATTAAGGCGAATTTGCATTTTAATTCGGTATTCCACCCAGCTTTCCATGTTCTTTACTACTTTGCGGTTGTTTAATGGCCCTTGGTGAAATGAATGCACAAGTTTATAATAAACAGAGGACTTCATTATGCAAATTCAGCCGGCATTACGTCTAAGAGTTGTAAAAACGTCTCTGGGGTGCGGGTGTTGAAAGATGTGAGGGTAAAGTGGAGTCTGGCCGGGGGACAGGCTGCTGTCACGGGATAAAGCCTCAGAAAATCAACGCCTGACTGAACATTAAAATAAAACACACATAAAGCCATTTGTGTTTGCATTTGCATTCAAATATGCATTTACGCATTAATGTTCTTTAGTCCACTAAGCCCGCCATCCGCCTGTGTATGCTTTATTCCCTGAATTACAATATATTTATATTATACTTATAGGTACATACTAAAACATACACACTATTAACCATATATGTGTATGTTAAGATGTCCTGGGAGAGGTCCAAAGGATTGTATTTACCGGTAAATAACAAATTAAAAAAATTCTATTGTGAATCCAAATGACTATTTTCTACTCGCTTAGACTAACTTTGGATTTTATTGTGTTTGCCTGTTTGCTGTGCTGGTTACATATTTACCCATGTCTCTCTTGTAGAAATTTCTGTCTTTCAAATTCAGATTCAATTAAAATTCAAATGTGCTTCATTTGCATTGGAAGAGGAAGTTGTGTTGCGAAAGTATTAAAACACAAAGATGATGAGAACAGCCCCCATGCTCCTCCTCGCTCCCCACAGACACAAACACACTCACTCACACTCATCTCCAACATGTGTCATTTTAAACTAACTAAATCAAGATATCTCTGTCTCAGAGCTCATAAACACACTCTCTCTCTCTCTCTCTCTCTCTCTCTCTCTCTCTCTCTCTCTCTTTTCTCTCTCTCTATCTCCCTCCCCCCTTCTCTCTCTCTGTCTGTCTGTCCCTGGGGCCCCAGTCTGATTTGAACGCTTGCGGTTTGTTTAAAGGAAAGTTAGGGAGTAATATCGTGTGCAGCCAGGCTGTGGCTGTGACACAAGCACTGGACTCCTCTGATCATCCTCTTTAAAGCAGCGTTTCTGAAGTGGTTAGTCGGGGCCGCGGCACTGCAGTGCCACCGCCCGTTACCCCTGTCTGCGTAGCGTGGGGATGGTGCAAAAAGGGATGTCTTAAAGGGAGGCTCTGCCCACCCACACACCGTGCTGCCATGGCAACATATATAAACAAGATTCATTTTTTGGAAAAATTTCACATAAAGCATGTGATTATTAAAACATTAGCTTAATCAATGCATTTGTAATATTTCCATAATGCATAATTCACAGGCCATTCCTACTGCAATATTTATAATGTGTATTTAATTGCGTTGGATATCATACACTATTACAAATATGTACATATGTTTTATGGCTCATTATAAAGGTTTCATAGGATTATTAATGAAACACCAATCTCATGCACACACCCAAGTGTGAGCCCACACCCAGACGGTTTAATGCATACACACGTCACACGCCATGTTTTTTACAATAAAACTTACATTAATTGTGTTGCCAGGGGAATTGAATGTACACTCAGCTGAAAAGGACAACAAAAAGAGAGTAATAATATTTGTTACGTTATATGCAAAATCATAATCGGCTTTATGTTTTATACACAGGTATGTAGTTCAGTTCTTTGCATAATTTGACATGTTCAAAGTTATCATGCAGGGGCAGCTTGCGTTGAAGTGCGTACAGCCAGTTTGGATGATTTCTAACAGTGACATCATCTCAGCTTGTAAACACCCAAACTGTATTTTCTATCCCAGCAAAATGCAGCGCAGCACCAGTCTATGCCCGCTCATGCCCAGCGCTGGCTCTGGTCAGTTTCCACATCCGGTAAATTCATTGCGATCAGCTGCTTCCACTGAGTGGTTGAGTACTAAAAATGAGGGAACAGCAAACACTCCAAGCCCATTGGCTCATCAGGCCACGGACAAGAATCCCTGTGTCTGTAAACAACTAATGTGATGACCGTCAGACACTGGGCCTGAAGTGGGTATTGGGAATTGTTGATCAAATGCAACCTACCTACAATGCACCAGTAACTAACTCATTTGAGTGTGTATTTTGAACGTGTTATTTTTCATTTGTGCAAAAGTTGTTGCTGTAATCACACATTGCCATTGCCATGTCGGAGTACATCGGTGGCCAGCAGGGCATCTTGGGAAATCAGCGCTCTGGCGTGAGACCGCGCAGATCCATGTGAAAGGAAATGTCAGCGCTGATTGCAGAAGCCATTGGTTATCCTGCCAGGCCTCCAGGAGCGGGTTATGTCTGGATATGAATAATGAACTTTTTCATATTTTCATAGGGCAGAGGTATGAGCTGGGTTTCTGCTGTGATGGAGGCCACTTCATCTCCTTTATTCTTTATGCTGTTTTGCTGTGCAGACTGCCAGCTGATCTGCGCAGCAGCTTACCTGTAGGGCTGCACAGCTGAAGCAGGCAGCGTAGATGGCCTGTGGGAATCCTACTCCTACTCCAAACAGCTTGTCTGTCCTCCAACTCAGTTGCACTCTGCTCACTTCCCCTATCCAACCCAATGGGAATCTTGTCCAATCAGAATTTGCCAGATTGGATCCTATCCAATCAGAGTGTGGGAAATGGGTTCCAATCCAATCATAGTTTGGGAGATGGGAGTTGGTTGATGAGTGTTGAATAGTAAAATGTTCTCAGGTATGACCTTAATCAAAACTGTCAATGTGCGTATGGTTATTTTTATTGTTGTGAGTTTGACTGGTGCTTGAGGATAGCAAAAAACAAAGTAAGGCATGAAAAGAGTAGAGACAGACTCTGCCCCGCCTGCTCTGTGTCTGCCTCGGTGCGCTTTGTTTTTCTGCCTGTCTCACCCACACTGATGCTGCACATCAAATGTTATTGCGCATTTTCTCTTTTTTCTTTCTCAGGAAATGCATAGCAGAAAAGTTTATTGACTAATGAGAGCAGGCTAGACCAGTCAGGCTCAATGTTTTGCCCAAAGTATGACGTGTATACCAGCTAACGTTTGTTCTCAGAACATTAGGCAAATATGAGTAGAATTTTTTTTTCCAGAAGTAAAATTGAAAAAAGAATCTGCACAGCATAACATGATAAGAGTAAGAATGTCTTTTCATTTGATACTCAGTCACTCAGAGGATCAATACCTCTACCATTGTCAGCTTTCTGAGAACAACGGTGGACATAAGATTCTGAGAAATGCAGTGTGCTGCCCAGCTGCCTTTAATACGCTATCGGGATGAGACTGATGTACTTACTTCATGAACACTGGGCCTGACACACAGGTTCTACTAATCAAGATCACCGCCATCATTGACCTAGCCAGGTATAATAACACAAATAGAGCATTGATTGTGCTGCTTTGGAGAGTTTATAGCTCATGAAAGATTATTATTTGATTACTTTTTACACTCTTGTTTTTTCTTTTTATTTACTGTATCTATTAATTGATTACTTGCCAAGAGAGACAGAGACTTATGGCCCAAGCTAACAGGTCAGTTTATTTACAGTCGTACACAAAGACCCCACACAGCTCCTCTCTCAGGCTGAGCAATCGCACACAGAGAGCCCACACAGCCCCACTCTCAGGCTGAGCAATCGCACACAGAGACCCCACACAGCTCCACTCTCAGGCTGAGCAATCGCACACAGAGACCCCACACAGCTCGCACACAGAGACCCCACCAGCCTCTCAGGCTGAGCAATTGAGCACACAGAGACCCCACACAGCTCCTCAGGCTCTCAGGCCCCACACAGCTCCACTCTCAGGCTGAGCAATCGCACACAGAGACCCCACACAGCTCCACTCTCAGGCTGAGCAATCGCACACAGAGACCCCACACAGCTCCTCTCTCAGGCTGAGCAATCGCACACAGAGAGCCCACACAGCCCCACTCTCAGGCTGAGCAATCAGAGCACACAGCTCCACTCTCAGACCCCACACAGAGACCCCACACACTCTCTCAGGCTGAGCAATCCCACACACACTCTCAGAGACCCCAGAGACACAGCTCCTCTCTCAGGCTGAGCAATCAGCCCCACACAGAGACCCAGAGACACAGCTCCACTCTCAGGCTGAGCAATCGCACACAGAGACCCCACAGGCAGCACACCCCACTCTCAGGCTGAGCAATCGCACACAGAGACCCCACACAGCCCACTCTCAGGCTGAGCAGACCCCACACGCTCCACTCTCAGGCTGAGCAATCGCACACAGACCCCACACAGCCCCACTCTCAGGCTGAGCAATCGCACACAGAGACCCCACACAGCTCCACTCTCAGGCTGAGCAATCGCACACAGAGACCCCACACAGACCCACTCTCAGGCTGAGATTTCTGCTTATTACTACTGTGACTGGCTAACCATAGACTATTTTAGGTGATTTTCCAAGAATGAGATCAATGCAATGTTATATTTGTTATCTATTTAAAATCTATTTAAAATAACAAAAACCCAGGTTAATTACTGTGTTATAATGATGAGGTAACTCCTGGACTGGAGAAATAGTTATTTCAAGAGAAAAGCAATCGTAATGCTGTATTGTATTCATAAGTCATAAATCATTCATTTATTATCTGGCAGAGAAGAGGCACGGCTTCTGATCTTATCAGAGACTCTCCAGGATCACTCTTCGGGTCAAGACCTTGTTTATGTGAGTGAGGGTTTTCACTCCTGGACCCAAAACCAGCCTGGACCCACCGGGCACTCCAGGGCAAATATCCACAGAACAACATGATTTTAAAATGGCTGAAGTGTAATCCAGGGCTAAATGTATTTATGAATTATTTTTCATAATTTATGACACATGAAGTCATGAATAAATGGTGCGGCTTGTTGTAAATCTCCCAGACGCTGTAAAATATGATGCCTGGGTCCAGCAGTAAGTTAATTGCAGGTTTAACATTGGTGTGGATTCCTCCCTCTCTGCTCGCAGGACGGCTCAGTGCTCTCGTGATATTTGCAGGGTGTCAGGTGTCCGAGGAATGCCGAGTCAGTGAACGTCCCTCCACGGCCTCCATGTTTGTTTACGCTAAGAGCAGGTAGCGGGCTATATCACTCCCCAATACAGGAAGTGTGAAAGCCTCGCTGTGACTCAGGGAGTGCAGTGCTGTGTGATGTGTAACAGCCAGACATGCTGTGTGGCTGCGCACACTCCATTCAGGTACCTCATTACATTTTATTCGAGTGGTTTGTTTGGAGTTCCTGCATCAAAGACCCAAAGAATAGGACATTACAGTGCTGTATGGAAATTGCATGTGGAATATGCTCAGATAACTGAAATTATGAGCTGAATGTTTTATATATAATTATTTTTATAAAATAAAAGCATAAACAAAAAATAAATTAGTGGGCACACCGTTTAAATGTATATCACATAATAAAGGGTGAACTCTTCACACGTAGACTAGAGGTCCTCATCAGTGAGACAGTCATTGGCTGATCCAATTCGGGGAGGAAAAGGTGATAGGCTGGTCAAACTCATCAGCCTCGGTGCTCTTTAGCACCCTCTGCTGGCTGGACAGGTCCTGCCACATATTGACCCTGTGTTTCCCTGGCAGCGTAGGCAGAGAGTGTTTGGTGTTGCATCTACAATGTGAACAGATAATGTGCGGCCGCTCCCCACTCAGTGTGTGGGAGAGTCTCAGCTAAGATGAGGCAAAAAGATAAATGAACACCACGCTGAGTATGTACTGTCTGATGAAAAATGCATGCAGGCGGGTAGCGGCTTCCTCTCCTGCCTCTTATCAAAAGGTCAAAGGTCAGGCCCCATCACAGGGCCCTGGAGCCAGGCTGCTTCGGTAATAAGGAGATCACCGATAAACCAGGCTCGCGATTCATTACGATCATGGGGCCAGAAACGCCGCGAGGCTCTGCAGTTAGTGACAAACATTCATCAGAAGGCAATTAGGCTGCTAAAAAAGAGAAGGAGAGAGATATCCAACGCTGCGCTGGAGAGTGGAGCGTAAATCTCTGCGTTCCTCTGCCACAAGCAGCGCCTCGCCCTGCAGATGCTGGAGCTGGCAGCTGCCTTGGCTGTCTGATTCAATAGCGCAATGCTAATGCTGCCATTGTCTCAAAGTTCCTCTCAGTTATAAATTACAGTGGATGGCAGGCTCCCTCAGAGCTGGTGAGCGCTCGCAGTGCAACCTAATCAACCTGTCATAAAGAAAGTCAGCCAAAAAAAAAAAAAAGAAAGAGAGAGAGGAACATTTATGAACAGAAATGTGAGTTCCTCTCGGTATCTCTGCTGTTGGATTAGAAGCTGTGGCAGTCTTTTTAAATTATTCATCTCATAGTTCTCTCTCGCATAGAGGGAACCGGAGGGAGGCCTGTCTGCCCTTACAAACACAAAAAGTTTCATTAAAATTGATACGTACCTCAGAGCTACACGCGGCTAATCCTTTTTAAAAACGGTGATTTGTGTTTCGCCTACATCTGTTTCCCTAACGCAGTCCTGCATCCAACAGGACGAGCTTTTAAAAATAGAAGGTAAAGCTGAACACGGTTTCCGAGGGCAGGGATTACATGCATATATGCATGCGGACGCGTTTTGGTGAACGAGCGCGACGTGCGAGGGAAATCAAACAGATTACTCCAGTGATTGAATTTTCCAGTGGCCTAGACCCTATTGGAGTCAGCCGAAATGTCATTATTTTTGGGGGAGTTGGGGGTGGGGGTGGTTAAAAAGTCATGCATTAACCGAAATGGCAAGAAGAATTAAGTTTGAAGTGAGTGCAGTGATCAATATTTCTTTTTTATTGCTTTCATTATTTCTCCAGCCGCCATTGGTTCCCCTCCAATCCCCTTAGGCAGCCAATAGATCCAGCCCCACTCTCCCCCACCTCCCACTGAGATCAAGGCCTCCTCAATACGGACAACTTCAGTCTATGTATGGCCAAGGAGGACTGGCAGTGTGCTATAATGTTAGATGTTCGTCAGCTGGGCTTGTAGCTCAGAGGTTACAGTGTAGTGTAATGTTTAGGGAGCTGGGCTTGTAGCTCAGAGGTTACAGTGTAGTGTAATGGTTAGGGAGCTGGGCTTGTAGCTCAGAGGTTACAGTGTAGTGTAGTGGTTAGGGAGCTGGGCTTGTAGTTCAGAGGTTACAGTGTAGTGTAATGGTTAGGGAGCTGGGCTTGTAGCTCAGAGGTTACAGTGTTGTGTAATGGTTAGGGAGCTGGGCTTGTAGCTCAGAGGTTACAGTGTTGTGTAATGGTTAGGGAGCTGGGCTTGTAGCTCAGAGGTTACAGTGTAGCGTAATGGTTAGGGAGCTGGGCTTGTAGCTCAGAGGTTACAGTGTAGCGTAATGGTTAGGGAGCTGGGCTTGTAGCTCAGAGGTGACAGTGTTGTGTAATTGTTAGGGAGCTGGGCTTGTAGCTCAGAGGTTACAGTGTGTAGCGTAATGGTTAGGGGAGCTGGGCTTGTAGCTCAGAGGTTACAGTGTAGCGTAATGGTTAGGGAGCTGGGCTTGTAGCTCAGAGGTTACAGTGTAGCGTAATGGTTAGGGAGCTGGGCTTGTAGCTCAGAGGTTACAGTGTAATATAATGGCTAGGGAGCTGGGCTTGTAGCTCAGAGGTTACAGTGTAGTGTAATGGTTAGGGAGCTGGGCTTGTAGCTCAGAGGTTACAGTGTAGTGTAATGGTTTGGGAGCTGGGCTTGTAGCTCAGAGGTTACAGTGTAGTGTAATGGTTATGGGGAGCTGGGCTTGTAGCTCAGAGGTTACAGTGTAGTGTAATGGTTAGGAGCTGGGCTTGTAGCTCAGAGGTTACAGTGTAGTGTAATGGTTAGGGAGCTGGGCTTGTAGCTCAGAGGTTACAGTGTAGTGTAATGGTTAGGAGCTGGGCTTGTAGTTCAGAGGTTACAGTGTAGTGTAATGGTTAGGGAGCTGGGCTTGTAGCTCAGAGGTTACAGTGTAGTGTAATGGTTAGGGAGCTGGGCTTGTAGCTCAGAGGTTACAGTGTAGTGTAATGGTTAGGGAGCTGGGCTTGTAGCTCAGAGGTTACAGTGTAGTGTAATGGTTAGGAGCTGGGCTTGTAGCTCAGAGGTTACAGTGTAGTGTAATGGTTAGGGAGCTGGGCTTGTAGCTCAGAGGTTACAGTGTAGTGTAATGGTTAGGAGCTGGGCTTGTAGCTCAGAGGTTACAGTGTAGTGTAATGGTTAGGGAGCTGGGCTTGTAGCTCAGAGGTTACAGTGTAGTGTAATGGTTAGGAGCTGGGCTTATAGCTCAGAGGTTACAGTGTAGTGTAATGGTTAGGGAGCTGGGCTTGTAGCTCAGAGGTTACAGTGTAGTGTAATGGTTAGGGAGCTGGGCTTATAGCTCAGAGGTTACAGTGTAGTGTAATGGTTAGGGAGCTGGGCTTGTAGCTCTGAGGTTACAGTGTAGTGTGATGATTAGGGAGCTGGATGGTGTGCCTCACAATCTGCAACAGATGTAAAAAAAAAACTGGGAGCAATGAGGAGTCGAATGCTTTATGCTCTAAATTCAGTGTTGAGTATCAACAAAATGCACCACACTGCAGCCCTCTTGGACCCTATGAAAAAAAGGTATTGGCCAGTTTTATGATGTTATTTTAAACCAGGATGCACAATAAATAGCACCCCAGTGCAAATAAAGATTTATTGATTCTTGCTTGATTGTTAAAGTGTCTTTTTCCGTTGCCGTAGTTATGAGCAGCACAAACTGCTGTCCCTGTGTCTGAATAACATTGCGCAGCCATGGGAGTATTCACTGCACAAGCCTGGGAAAATTCTTTGCTCATGAACCAATAGTCGATTACCACTTCTGACCAATCACAATGCTGTGTGGGCGGGACCCTGTGTGTTCATGGCCTGTGTAATTGGAGGTCCGTTACAGTGGCCCCTGATCAGACACTGGGCCCACTGCTGGACTCCTGTGAGAATATTTACTCTTAATTAAACTGGCATGTTTGGAACCCTGCTGTGATACCCAAACCCAGCCAATCACACGCTCCGCTCCAGGTTTTTCCTGCCTCCAGGGGGGCACACAGGACTGCGGGATTGAAAAGAAGTTCTGTTACATCATGCAGAGCGGTCCTCCTCAGTCTGTTGGTTGAGGTTTCAGGAGAGAAGGGGGAGGAGGGGGAGGAGGTTGCGTCGAATTTTGTAGTCGTCTCTGAACCACAATACTGACACTTTGGACATTTTTTAGTCCGTTGGAACAATATGCTTTCCAAAAAAATTAGATGAGAAGAAGATTAGCGCGTTTCACTCCAAGTAGGGCGGCCTGCATTTGAGTCCTCCAAACAGCCAGGGGGTTGAGAAGCAGTGGAAAATGGCCGCCCCCGATGCCGACGAACAGACGTGCTGTGACCAACTTTCTGAGCCGGCGGAGGACGGACGCAGGGTTTGCTCCTGGTGCTGTCCCCCTTTGCCGTGGACGACAGATGGTGCCTGAAATATTCATACACACAGGCAACGTTTCCCAGACGTTCTCCAAACGTTTCCCCCTGCTCCATGCCTCTTGGGCTGCTCCACTTTCTCTCCTGGTGCCTAAAATAAGCAGCCGCTGAGTCAGCCGGGTCTGAACCTATGGCGTTTGGCACAGTTCGTCCAGACCCTGGTTTAGCACCCTGAAGAATTTTTAATGTGCTTTGGCATATTCCCCATGAGCCCAGCTTACCCACACAGCTTCTAAACCACCCCGCCCCCGCGACGGTCCTGCCCCCCCTCCAGCTGCGCGCTGCCGGTTTTACAGCGTCTCCGGTGAAGACGCCATTAAATGTTGACAAATGCTCCGGCAGACAGGCAGCATCGGTTTGGGGCTGCTCCTTTAATATCCGCCTGGGATAATAGGCCAGTTACACTGACAGAGACAAATCACCCGCCTGCTGCTTCACTCAGCACAGAGACTCAGGCCTGCTGCCTCACCCAGCACAGAGACACAGGCCTGCTGCCTCACCCAGCACAGAGACACAGGCCTGCTGCCTCACTCAGCACAGAGACACAGGCCTGCTGAGCACAGAGACACAGGCCTGCCTCACTCAGCACAGAGACACAGGCCTGTCTCACTCAGCACAGAGACACAGGCCTGCTGCCTCACCCAGCACAGAGACACAGGCCTGCTGCCTCACTCAGCACAGAGACACAGGCCTGCTGTCTCACTCAGCACAGAGACACAGGCCTGCTGCCTGCCTCACTGCACAGAGACACAGGGCCTGCCTGCCTCACCCAACACAGAGACACAGAGGCCTGCTGCCTCACCCAGCACAGAGACACAGGCCTGCTGCCTCACCCAGCACAGAGACACAGGCCTGCTGTCTCACTCAGCACAGAGACACAGGCCTGCTGCCTCACTCAGCACAGAGACACAGGCCTGCTGCCTCACTCAGCACAGAGACACAGGCCTGCTGCCTCACTCTGCACAGAGACACAGGCCTGCTGCCTCACCCAGCACAGAGACACAGGCCTGCTGCCTCACTCTGCACAGAGACACAGGCCTGCTGCCTCACCCAGCACAGAGACACAGGCCTGCTGCCTCACTCTGCACAGAGACACAGGCCTGCTTCCTCACCCAGCACAGAGACACAGGCCTGCTGTCTCACTCAGCACAGAGACACAGACCTGCTGCCTCACCCAACACAGAGACACAGGCCTGCTGCCTCACCCAACACAGAGACACAGGCCTGCTGCCTCACTCTGCACAGAGACACAGGCCTGCTGCCTCACCCAACACAGAGACACAGGCCTGCTGCCTCACCCAGCACAGAGACACAGGCCTGCTGCCTCACTCAGCACAGAGACACAGGCCTGCTGCCTCACTCTGCACAGAGACACAGGCCTGCTGCCTCACTCTGCACAGAGACACAGGCCTGCTGCCTCACCCAACACAGAGACACAGGCCTGCTGCCTCACTCTGCACAGAGACACAGGCCTGCTGCCTCACCCAGCACAGAGACACAGGCCTGCTGCCTCACCCAACACAGAGACACAGGCCTGCTGCCTCACCCAGCACAGAGACACAGGCCTGCTGTCTCACTCAGCACAGAGACACAGGTCTGCTGCCTCACTCTGCACAGAGACACAGGCCTGCTGCCTCACTCTGCACAGAGACACAGGCCTGCTGTCTCACTCAGCACAGAGACACAGGCCTCCTGCCTCACTCAGCACAGAGACACAGGCCTGCTGCCTCACCCAGCACAGAGACACAGGCCTGCTGCCTCACTCAGCACAGAGACACAGGCCTGCTGCCTCACCCAGCACAGAGACACAGGCCTGCTGCCTCACTCTGCACAGAGACACAGGCCTGCTGCCTCACTCAGCACAGAGACACAGGCCTGCTGCCTCACTCTGCACAGAGACACAGGCCTGCTGTCTCACCCAGCACAGAGACACAGGCCTGCTGCCTCACTCAGAACAGAGACACAGGCCTGCTGTCTCACTCAGCACAGAGACACAGGCCTGCTGCCTCACCCAACACAGAGACACAGGCCTGCTGTCTCACCCAGCACAGAGACACAAACCTGCTGCCTCACTCAGCACAGAGACACAGGCCTGCTGTCTCACTCAGCACAAAGACACTGGGTTACATACCGTTAAGAGACACAGGAACAGCAAAGTTTACTCTGTAGTGGTTTGGAGTGTAAGTGTCACATTAACACTGACTGAGAGAGATCTCCCCACTTCAAAAAAGTATCCACAGGTACCTGAGAATTTTCAGAGGAACGTATTACTGATTAAAAACACAAAATCATCGAAAGCAGATCACTTCTCAGGAGAATGGGGGAAGACAGGTGCCTTTTTTTAAATCGTCAGTAATCGGCATGGTTTCTACCGGCTTCTAAAGTGCCAAATGTTTCATATAAAAGAATAAAGGTCTGGTTCACATGCCCCCAGGACACCAGAGGGCAGAGCAGTGGGCTGAGAACAGCTGGAACCCCAGGCCAGATGGAAGAGCAGGGCAGGGGGCTCGCCATGCTCCTACAGAACATACAGGGCAGACCATAATATTCAAACACACACCTTTACAACCAGCTTCAGCATTTCATTCTGTATTTTCATATTTTTACTGCCCAGGTTTGTAAGTTCTGTGACTTATTTTTTAGAAATGCAACATTAATTACAATGGAATTGAATCTTTAAAGCCGTTACGGGGATGGGGGGTGGGGGGTGGGGGGGATGGGTAGGGATGGGTGGGGGGATGGGGGGGATGGGGGATGGGGGCCCTAGCAGCTCAGAATGAGTAAGAGACGCTGCCGGCTTCCTTCTTCTGGAGATAACAGCCCAGGCGAGTGCGTAAAGACTGCTGCCCAGACCGAACATGATTGATTACCTCGATGAAGCGAAGTCGGCCCTTTACGCAGTTTCCTTTTATTGGGTTGGAAGCCATTACACCCCAGCTTTTTACCACTCCAGAGCGCTGCCACGGCCGGGCCGGGCGGCTGGCCGGGGGGGTGGGGAGTGACGGCTCAGCGTTTTATCGGTGAACGCCCCCTTGTTGTAAAAGCAGACCCCAGACCTTTTATAAACCTGTCTCCTTAATCAATACGCCAATGCCCCCATAACAAGGCAAAGACTAAACACCCCAGGCAGGGTCCGCCCCTCACAGCTGCTGGAGAACATCCACTCTTCCCCCAAGGAGCCGCAGGCTCTGCTGGTTTCCCTGCCATTTAATTGATTAATTGATATATTGATAAACTAAAGCCATTAATTTGCATGATGTACTCTCCTGGTTTACCCTGGTGTCACCTGCGCTGAATGCTGTAGGGGCCAAACACCTGAGAAATTGTTTCTCTCTCCACCTGGATGTTTATATCCGCTGTAGTAAACTGACATTTTCTCCACAGTAACTCACCTGTATGGTTTTAAAGGGTAACCGAATGAAAAATTAAATATTCTTGACTTTATGCAGCCTCAGGCAGGTACAGAGAACAGGGAGTTGCATAACCCTGCTCTTCCTCCCTCCCTCCCTTCCTCCATCCCTCCATCCTTCTCTCTTTCTCTCTCTTTCTGAATTCCATGCCTTTGCACTCACTCCTCTCCTGTCACTCATTCCGTGTTAAAATCCCTGTTTGTAAATCCAGGCCTCTGCCCTGCACTGTCCTTGGTGTTCAAAAAAAAAACATAGATCAGAGCGAATTAGACGATATTTCCCCAGCATTTCCCCGACATTCTCTCCACAATTCCTCTACATTTCAGTATTGTTTCTGGTATGTTTACCCTACATTTCCCTTCAATTTTTCCACATTTCTCCTACATTTCCCCAGTCCTCCAATATACAGGACCTACATGGTTTGTTATCCCATTTGCATCCTCTAGCCATCGCTGGCAGAAGAACACAGAGGGAAACCAGTGTTTAGCACTGCGGACATGCACAGCCCTGCAGACACAGTCTCCATGTACAATGAAGCAATCAATCAAAAAGTAAATACACCAATAAATATGTATTTTTCCTCACAGAATGCAGTGTACTGTATACCACAGTAAAATGCAGCCTAGGTAAGAACAATAAATATTCAAATTTACACAAAAACTCATTCAGCCTGAAGAAAACATTTCAAATATAAAAAATACAAAACAAGTACTTATGTCAGAGAAGGTGTCAGCCTTTCTATCTGTCTAGAGAATCCAGAGAAGTTGGACATTCATGAACACGGTGCACTGCGTCCTGCAGTCTCTGAACATTCATGAACACGGTGCACTGCGTCCTGCAGTCTCTGAACATTCATGAACACGGTGCACTGTGTCCTGCAGTCTCTGAACATTCATGAACACGGTGCACTGCGTCCTGCAGTCTCTGAACATTCATGAACACGACGCACTGCGTCCTGCAGTCTCTGAACATTCATGAACACGGTGCACTGTGTCCTGCAGTCTCTGAACATTCATGAACACGGTGCACTGCGTCCTGCAGACTCTGAACATTCATGAACACGGTGCACTGTGTCCTGCAGTCTCTGAACATTCATGAACACGGTGCACTGCGTCCTGCAGTCTCTGAACATTCATGAACACGGTGCACTGCGTCCTGCAGTCTCTGAACATTCATGAACACGGTGCACTGCGTCCTGCAGTCTCTGAACATGCACTGCGTCCTGCAGACTCTGAACATTCATGAACACGGTGCACTGTGTCCTGCAGTCTCTGAACATTCATGAACACGGTGCACTGCGTCCTGCAGTCTCTGAACATTCATGAACACGGTGCACTGCGTCCTGCAGTCTCTGAACATTCATGAACACGGTGCACTGTGTCCTGCAGTCTCTGAACATTCATGAACAGTCTCTGCAACTGAACATTCATGAACACGGTGCACTGTGTCCTGCAGTCTCTGAACATTCATGAACACGGTGCACTGCGTCCTGCAGTCTCTGAACATTCATGAACACGGTGCACTGCGTCCTGCAGTCTCTGAACATTCATGAACACGTGCACTGCGTCCTGCAGTCTCTGAACATTCATGAACACGTGCACTGCGCCCTGCAGTCTCTGAACATTCATGAACACGGTGCACTGCGTCCTGCAGTCTTTGAACATTCATGAACACGGTGCACTGTGTCCTGCAGTCTCTGGACATTCATGAACACGGTGCACTGCGTCCTGCAGTCTCTGAACATTCATGAACATGACGCACTGCGTCCTGCAGTCTCTGAACATTCATGAACACGACGCACTGCGTCCTGCAGTCTCTGAACATTCATGAACACGGTGCACTGCGTCCTGCAGTCTCTGAACATTCATGAACACGGTGCACTGGGTCCTGCAGACTCTGAACATTCATGAACACGGTGCACTGTGTCCTGCAGTCTCTGAACATTCATGAACACGGTGCACTGCGTCCTGCAGTCTCTGAACATTCATGAACACGGTGCACTGTGTCCTGCAGTCTCTGAACATTCATGAACACGGTGCACTGCGTCCTGCAGACTCTGAACATTCATGAACACGGTGCACTGCGTCCTGCAGTCTCTGAACATTCATGAACACGGTGCACTCGTCCTGCAGTCTCTGAACATTCATGAACACGGTGCACTGTGTCCTGCAGTCTCTGAACATTCATGAACACGGTGCACTGCGTCCTGCAGTCTCTGAACATTCATGAACACGGTGCACTGTGTCCTGCAGACTCTGAACATTCATGAACACGGTGCACTGCGTCCTGCAGTCTCTGAACATTCATGAACACGGTGCACTGCGTCCTGCAGTCTCTGAACATTCATGAACACGGTGCACTGTGTCCTGCAGTCTCTGAACATTCATGAACACGGTGCACTGCGTCCTGCAGTCTCTGAACATTCATGAACACGGTGCACTGCGTCCTGCAGTCTCTGAACATTCATGAACACGGTGCACTGCGTCCTGCAGTCTCTGAACATTCATGAACACGGTGCACTGCGTCCTGCAGTCTCTGAACATTCATGAACACGGTGCACTGCGTCCTGCAGTCTCTGAACATTCATGAACACGGTGCACTGGGTCCTGCAGACTCTGAACATTCATGAACACGGTGCACTGCGTCCTGCAGTCTCTGAACATTCATGAACACGGTGCACTGGGTCCTGCAGTCTCTGAACATTCATGAACACGGTGCACTGCGTTCTGCAGTCTCTGAACATTCATGAACACGGTGCACTGTGTCCTGCAGTCTCTGAACATTCATGAACACGGTGAACTGTGTCCTGCAGTCTCTGAACATTCATGAACACGGTGCACTGCGTCCTGCAGTCTCTGAACATTCATGAACACGGTGCACTGCGTCCTGCAGTCTCTGAACATTCATGAACACGGTGCACTGTGTCCTGCAGTCTCTGAACATTCATGAACACGGTGAACTGTGTCCTGCAGTCTCTGAACATTCATGAACACGGTGCACTGGGTCCTGCAGACTCTGAACATTCATGAACACGGTGCACTGGGTCCTGCAGACTCTGAACATTCATGAACACGGTGCACTTATTTTTTTATTGCGGACATTTATTGTTTACATTTTCTATGTGAAGATGCACAAATATAATTCCTATTTCATCAAGTCCCCCTTCAGCACACATGAACACACACACGTACACACTGTCTCACGCACACACTCTCTCACACACACACACACACACACACACACACACACACACACACAGCTAAACGTCCGAGCCAAGCTGCGTGTATAGTCCCCAATGCCAGAACACATGAGCCCATAAAAGCATAAGGATTCAGTGTGAGACGGCCTGACAGATCAATGAGCAGACACCCGAGTGTCTGTGCCTGTGATGTGCGCGAGATGGAGGCTGACTCCAGAGGTGTCAGTTATCTTATAGCTGCATTGATCTCTGTCTGGAGCGCTTTCTGAGGCCGGAGAGAAGGAGTGGGGCCGTCAGCTCCAAAGCGGTGCGGGTGCAAAAGGCGGCC
This sequence comes from Albula goreensis, assembly GCA_022829145.1. Lineage (NCBI taxonomy): Eukaryota > Metazoa > Chordata > Actinopteri > Albuliformes > Albulidae > Albula > Albula goreensis. The sequence continues at coordinate 37,886,539 of CM040750.1, forward strand.
ATTTGTTCTGCCGCTGGCACACCTTCCTGCATGGCTTTGTGAGATGGACTGGTATTTCAGAACGTAGAAAGAGCTCACATTCTCCCATCGATTTCCTCTTTTCTTTTTTTTGCACAGCTAATTTTCCATGAATCTGTCCCCCTTAGGAGCTCTTTAACATTTCCTCAGCAAATCAATCTTATTGAAAAATTGTTTTAAAAAAATATCAAATCAGTCCAGAAAAAATCTCCCGCCCAGAGCTCCAAGAGTTTAAATTAACAGCAGACCTCTGGTTTGGCTGGACAGCCGCTGGAAATTTCAATTTACATCACGTCTGGTCTCAGTTTTTTTCAGAAATCCCCCTTGATTAAATTCACTGAAAAAGGGGTAATACCATTCTCATACCAAGTTCTGCTTCAGCATTTCTGAAGTGCCTGTCATTGGCTGCCTGTTGGAGCTTCAGAGACTGTGATTGGCTGGATCAAATCACAGGCTGAGGGATAAAATGGCCTCCCTGTGACATGTATGGGTTGGACAGATTAGGGGGCTAATGTGTGTGCACGCATATGTCGACACAGACACACACACACATACACACGCATACACTTGCACACACACAAACACATATGTGCACAGTAAACGTGACTTTGATTGCAGCATCAGATAGCGATGGAATGGATGTCTCTGAAAATGCTGTCACATAAATGAGGGCTGGTTGACTGTGCAGGGACTCCACTTCTGGCAGAGAAAATGCTGTCACCCATAAATGAGGGCTGGTCCAAGCTTCCTGTGCAGGGGACAGCAGGCCTTAGCTCAGCGGGCCTTTAGCTCAGCGGGCCTTTAGCTCAGCGGGCCTTAAGCTCAGCGGGCCTTTAGCTCAGCGGGCCTTTAGCTCAGCGGGCCTTTAGCTCAGCAGGCCTTTAGCTCAGTGGGCCTTTAGCTCAACGGGCCTTTAGCTCAGAAGGCCTTTAGCTCAGCGGGCCTTAAGCTCAGCGGGCCTTTAGCTCAGCAGGCCTTAGCTCAGCGGGCCTTTAGCTCAGCGGGCCTTTAGCTCAGCGGGCCTTAAGCTTAGCTCAGCGGGCCTTTAGCTCAGCGGGGCCTTTGGGCCTTTAGCTCAGCCTTAAGCTCGGGCCTTTAGCTCAGCGGGCCTTTACTCAGTGGGCGGGCCTTTAGCTCAGCGGGCCTTAAGCTCAGAAGGCCTTTAGCTCAGTGGGCCTTTAGCTCAGCGGGCCTTTGGCAGCATGGCAGGGATATGACCAGAGGGTCAAAGGTCAAAGGTCATCAGAACTTTCTGCCACCCTGCAGCAGTGCGAGAGACAGAGAGATGGAAACGCTATCCCAGCTCTCCACAGCCCGCAAAAAGCCAGCCCAGCACAGCTCTCAGCCTAGGCTCCCACAGTCACTGAAACTTTTGATTGCAATCAATAAGCAAAGCACTACACTTCATGCAGACAAGAAAGAGAACAGCAGATGCTGATTTTGTTTCTTTATTTTTGTCAGGAACACAGAAAATGACAGTGCTGAAGGGGTCTGTGCAAGTCATTTAGGAGGCGGGGTGGGGGGGGAGCGGGAGCGTTTGTAAAAATCGTCTTTGACCTTTGCGGAAAGCAAAGCTTGTGGTTAGACGAGGAGACTCCGGCATTCAGCAGAGCCTCTGCTGTCCCTGAGACACAAACTGGGCTTAATTAAGTATTCTGCGTAAATTCCTCCGCTTTATCATCAGTGGGGATTTTTCCTGCCTCCTCTGTCCTTATCGCCGTGTTCCAGTTTTCTCTATAAATATTTACTGCGGGACCCAGAGAGGCGCCGGAATACAAATTGGGAGTTTCGGGGGGGCAGGAGGGGGTGTGGAGCGACGCTGTCGAACATGGGGTTTACAGGGACCAAATGATCTGTGCAGCCATTTTATTTCTGCTCAATCACTTTTAATTCCCATTTAATTCCGTTCCAACGCCCTGCCAGCGTTAGCCTGGCTGTGCCATTTGGAGGAGTTTATGTATTTAAAAAAATATATTTTCCTTTTTATTTAAAAAAGAAAAAAAAGAAGTTAACCCTTTTTTTGCACCATTTGCTGGGAAAATAAGGGAAACATTGTAAAGCTGTGTTAATGTAAGACTGTAAAGCTGCGGTCTGCTTGCGTGTGGCACTTCCTGCCAAAGCAGACAGGACTGATGCCGAGGCATTTGCAGGATCCTTTTGTTTTGTTTTGAGCTTTTTCCTTTTCTTTTTCAAAATGTATTCATCATTAATTTTCAGCTGAAGCCTTTGAACGCACATCAGAAGCAGTGATTCCCCTGATAGGAGTTCTGCAGAAACTACCAACATTTCATTCACTTACAGACATGACTAAATAGCATCTGTGTCAATGTGAAAAAGCTGCCTCTTATCTCCGGATTACAGTACGCAACAGAGGTGTTTTTGAAGTTTGCCGACATAATCAACGCTTCATTTTTTTTGGCACGTCAATTGATTAACCACACTGCCAGGCCTGTGAGCTCAGCTCGATGAGGGCAATGCTAACAATGAGCAGGTTTTTGTGCATCCTGTTTTTTACACCCCATCCTAAAAAAAAACTAAAAATGCCTTTTTTTCCCTCCAGGACTGGAGTTAAACCTGCAGACACTGTGGCCCTCCAGGACTGGAGTTAAACCTGCAGACACTGTGGCCCTCCAGGACTGGAGTTAAACCTGCAGACACTGCGGCCCTCCAGGACTGGAGTTAAACCTGCAGACACTGTGGCCCTCCAGGACTGGAGTTAAAAACCTGCAGACACTGTGGCCCTCCAGGACTGGAGTTAAACCTGCAGACACTGCCCCCTCCAGGACTGGAGTTAAACCTGCAGACACTGCGGCCCTCCAGGACTGGAGTTAAACCTGCAGACACTGCGGCCCTCCAGGACTGGAGTTAAACCTGCAGACACTGCCCCTCCAGGACTGGAGTTAAACCTGCAGACACTGCCCCCTCCAGGACTGGAGTTAAACCTGCAGACACTAAACCCCTGGAGCAAACCTGCAGACACTGCGGCCCTCCAGGACTGGAGTTAAACCTGCAGACACTGCAGCCCTCCAGGACTGGAGTTAAACCTGCAGACACTGCAGCCCTCCAGGACTGGAGTTAAACCCCTCCAGGACTGGAGTTAAACCTGCAGACACTGCAGGCCCTCCAGGACTGGAGTTAAACCTGCAGACACTGCAGCCCTCCAGGACTGGAGTTAAACCTGCAGACACTGCAGCCCTCCAGGACTGGAGTTAAACCTGCAGACACTGCAGCCCTCCAGGACTAGAGTTAAACCTGCAGACACTGCGGCCATGTATTACCTTAACGTGTCACTTCCAAGTCATAAATTTCATTAGAAGTTTTATTTAAACCTCCCAGCACCATGTGGGATTACCCTGAATAATGAATCTTTTTGATGATACAATAAGGACATCGGCACAGGCGATAAATCTGGTTTCTCTGAAAAGACATTTTTTCCACTGTCTCAGAATTTACTTGACAATATTCAGAGTCATATAACATATTCAGCAGTTATTTTCATTTCAAATAATAATAATAATAAAAATATTAGCTATTATTATTTGGTATAGTGAGAGGGTGAGGGGAATTCTGTGGGGTTTGAGGTTTGAGACAGGCTCAGTAATCAGTTTAATCTTGCGGTTATTCTGCCTCACTTTTGCTTGCTCATTTTGATTGTGTACATCCCAAGTTTTCCAGCATCCTGAAGTGTCAGTTATGTAGCATTTTAATGCAGTGAATATTGTAATTAAAATGTCACACCCATCTGGTCTCCTGCTTGAATGCTCTGCGTATTACGGCTGAAAGTTGCCGTGGTGCCGCTTTAAAAGGAAATGAAAGGCAGAGAAAATCCATCAGGACTGAATCACAGCTCTTAGTCCTCATTAGCCATTTAAGCCATATCGCAAACCACTGTCAGTCCATTCAAAACATAACACACTGACAAATGAAGAGTGCTGGAGACATTTTCACCACCAGTCCACAACAGACACACACACACAAACACACACACACACATACACACACACACACACACACTCACACAAACACACACACAAACACACACAAACACACACACACGCACGCACGCACGCACACACACACACAAACAGACACACAAACACACACACACAGACGCACACAAACACGCACACACACACACACACACACACACACAAACACACACACATGCACACACACACACACACATACACACACACAAACACTCACACATACATGTGTGTGTGTCTCTGTGTGCGTGTGTGTGTGTGTGTGTGCATGTGTGCGTACGTGTGTGTGTTTGTATATGTGTGTGTGTGTTTGTGTGTCTGTTTGTGTGTGTGTGTGCGTGTGTGTATGTGTTTGTGTTGTGTGTGTGTGTGTGTGTGTGTGAGCTTGCGTGTGTGTTTGTGTGTGTTTGTGTGAGTGTGTGTGTTTGTGTGTCTGTTTGTGTGTGTGGGTGTGTGTGTGAGCGTGTGTGTGAGCGTGTGTGTGTGAGCTTGCGTGTGTGTTTTATTGTTCTCTAGTTTCTGCCACTCTCCACTTTATTGGCCCTCTCTCCAGTCGGCCTCAGTAATGAGATCCCTGCTATATGCACAGATTAAAAGAAGGAGAGAAACAGGGTGGCAGAACTACAAACCGCTCGGTAGGGGAGCCGTTTCAGCTCACGCCCTGCAGAGATGCAGCACGCCGTCTGACACTGCCCAAGGTTAAACGGAGTCCACTCACCCTCCTCAGGGCCGAAAACAACAGCTCACAGTCAAACCAACAGCTCCCTCGGCCCCCGGGACCAGCCCTGCACCGCCCTCTGCTGGGATGTCACCAACTTTTGTTATTTTATTAATTTTTTTGGTTGGGAGAGGGGCAGGGGCAGTTGAACTGTACAAAGTGTAAAGCTATGTACCTCAACATCTTTTGATGAATTCATCCTAAAATCACTCACCAGGCAGCCACTTTTGTTTTTGAAGAGCTGACCTCAGGGATTGTCTTCATTTGGCCGAAGACCAAATGCACGCTGTTACGAAGCGCGTGGAATTTGCCAAACTTCTCAGGTTTTGAAGAGCCTGCCAACCGTTAGAGGTGTAATTACAAAAAGCAACACAGAGATTTGTTGGGAAAACAGCTTCCAGGTACATTTTGTATAAGTACACCAACCATGATTACTGATTAGGGTTGCCAGTTTGGCCTTGCTGGGAAACAAATTTGGGATTTGATAACAGTGCCGGTGATAAAAACAACATGAACATATAATAATCGGATCAGGTCATTCGTCCCAGCTATGCTCACCATTTATATCTACAGGATATCCTGCACTGCATCCCCACTGATACACAACATTCCCAGAACACTGAGCTATGTCAGATTCCCAGAACACTGGAGAGGAGCTATGTCACATTCCCATTGTGTTTGGTCGAATGTTACCATGACAACGTTCCTCCAACATTCCCAGAAAGTTATATTGTTCTGAACAACTTCTATCAAAGCCACGAGAAAACATTCCAGATAAATCATGTTTAAGGGACATTGAGGAAATTGGACAAATGTATTTCTTGTGAACATGTGCCCTCATGTACTGGGATTTTTACAGCTAATAAAATTTTCCAACTGGGTCAAGTCAGGACTGAAAAACTTACAATAAAGTCTGCTGCAAAACAGAATGATGTTACAGTGCAGAGGCAGATTAAATCCTGAGATGATACAGGAGGCCAATCATTGGGGTTTGCAAAGAAGGGCAAAGGACAGAGGGAGATCCACACAGGACAGAGGGAGATCCACACAGGACAGAGCAGAGGGAGATCCACACAGGACAGAGCAGAGGGAGATCCACACAGGACAGGACAGAGGGAGATCCACACAGGACAGAGGGAGATCCTAACAGGACAGAGCAGAGGGAGATCCACACAGGACAGAGCAGAGGGAGATCCACACAGGACAGGACAGAGGGAGATCCACACAGGACAGAGCAGAGGGAGATCCACACAGGACAGACAGAGGGAGATCCACACAGGACAGAGCAGAGGGAGATCCACACAGGACAGGACAGAGGGAGATCCACACAGGACAGAGCAGAGGGAGATCCACACAGGACAGGACAGAGGGAGATCCACACAGGACAGAGGGAGATCCACACAGGACAGAGCAGAGGGAGATCCACACAGGACAGAGCAGAGGGAGATCCACACAGGGGCAGAGGGAGATCCACACAGGACAGAGGGAGATCCACACAGGACAGAGCAGAGGAGATCCACACAGGACAGAGCAGAGGGAGATCCACACAGGACAGGACAGAGGGGAGATCCACAGGACAGGACAGAGGGAGATCCACACAGGACAGAGCAGAGGGAGATCCACACAGGACAGGACAGAGGGAGATCCACACAGGACAGGACAGAGGGAGATCCACACAGGACAGAGGGAGATCCACACAGGACAGAGCAGAGGGAGATCCACACAGGACAGACAGGCAGGGGAGATCCACACAGGACAGAGCAGAGGGAGATCCACACAGGACAGGAGGGAGATCCACACAGGACAGGACAGAGGGAGATCCACACAGGACAGGACAGAGGGAGATCCACACAGGGCAGAGCAGGGAGATCCACACAGGACAGGACAGAGGGAGATCCACAGGGCAGAGGGAGATCCACACAGGACAGAGGGAGATCCACACAGGACAGAGGGAGATCCACACAGGACAGAGGGAGATCCACACAGGACAGAGGGAGATCCACACAGGGCAGAGGGAGATCCACACAGGACAGAGGGAGATCCACACAGGGCAGGGAGATCCACACAGGACAGGAGATCCACACAGGACAGGACAGAGGGAGATCCACACAGGACAGGACAGAGGGAGATCCACACAGGACAGAGGAGATCCACACAGGACAGGACAGAGGGAGATCCACACAGGACAGGACAGAGGGAGATCCACACAGGACAGAGGGAGATCCACACAGGACAGAGGAGATCCACACAGGGCAGAGGGAGATCCACACAGGACAGAGGGAGATCCACACAGGACAGGACAGAGGAGATCCACAGCAGAGACAGGACAGAGCAGAGGATCCACACAGGACAGGACAGAGGGAGATCCACAGGACAGAGCAGAGGAGATCAGGACAGAGGGAGATCCACACAGGACAGGACAGAGGGAGATCCACACAGGACAGGAGGGAGATCCACACAGGGCAGAGGGAGATCCACACAGGACAGAGGAGATCCACACAGGACAGAGGGAGATCCACACAGAGCAGAGGGAGATCCACACAGGACAGAGGGAGATCCACACAGGACAGATGGAGATCCACACAGGACAGAGGGAGATCCACACAGGACAGGACAGAGGGAGACACACACACCAGATGTGTTACTGACAGAAATAAAACACAATCAGGTCTCTTTGATGTAACTATTTCATGCAAGTGCACAACTGGCAGGAATAAAATTCAATCAGGCCTTTTACTTTGGATCATGAATCCGTACATAAGCACACAATTTGGCAGGGTTTTGCAATCGCCAGAGCAATTTCAGCAAACTGCTTTTGATAGGAGAAAAGAGGCAACACTCGTAAGCATATTTAGATCAAAGTTAGAGAGAAACAGTGATGGTTGAAACGTCAACAACCTCAGTTTAAGAACAGCATTACATCCAACCAGAGAACACACTGGCCAGACCAGTGAAAACGCCACCCTGATCTTTTGTGCTGGTAAGATTTTGCACAGAAATGACCTGCATTCCATTACCTTACCCTGCTGAGCTCGTAAAGGTGTACCCTGCAGGTAGATACATCACAGCACCATCCTCAGGGCCAGGAATGACCCCCTGAACTCCAAGATCGAGAGCAAACACTGCAGAATGTTCTCAATGCACGGTGTACAGTGTGTCTCCATGAAACCACTTTCAAATACATATCTATTATGTGGATATTTTCTGCCACAGAATTGTTTTAGGTTTCCATTGCATATTGCTTTATATTGCTGACTACCGTTGAATTGACTGACTATGATTTTTTTATGTCTAAATCTGATATTTATGAGACTTCCTGTCCTCAAATATTCCTGTATGATATTACTATATCACTGCATATCTACATTGGCCCCTTTCCCTGTCTCTGCCCGGGGGCTGGGGAGGCTGTTTTCTTGGCTACCCTTGGCTTGCAGCCAGTTTTGAATATCATTTCAGTCATCTCTTTAGGAAAGAAAATGTCTTTTCATTCCTACATATGCAAGGTTAGGAGTTATCAATGAGATAGGTTGTGTGAGGGGGCTGAGTGCACACTTCTATCCTGTGTGAGAGGGCTGAGTGCACACTTCTACCCTGTGTGAGGGGGCTGAGTGCACACTTCTGTCCTGTGTGAGGGGGCTGAGTGCACACTTCTACCCTGTGTGAGGAGGCTGAGTGCACACTCTACCCTGTGTGAGTGGGCTGAGTGCACACTTCTGTCCTGTGTGAGGAGGCTGAGTGCACACTCTACCCTGTGTGAGTGGGCTGAGTGCACACTTCTATCCTGTGTGAGGGGGCTGAGTGCACACTTCTGTCCTGTGTGAGGGGGCTGAGTGCACACTTCTACCCTGTGTGAGGGGGCTGAGTGCACGCTTCTGTCCTGTGTGAGGGGGCTGAGTGCACACTTCTGTCCTGTGTGAGGAGGCTGAGTGCACACTTCTACCCTGTGTGAGGGGGCTGAGTGCACACTTCTACCCTGTGTGAGTGGACTGAGTGCACGCTTCTGTCCTGCGTGAGGGGGCTGAGTGCACACTTCTGTCCTGTGTGAGGGGGCTGAGTGCACACTTCCACCCTGTGTGAGGGGGCTGAGTGCACACTTCTATCCTGTGTGAGGGGGCTGAGTGCACACTTCTATCCTATATGAGGGGGCTGAGTGCAAACCTCTACTCAGCCCAGAGAGACTAACGGAGGGAGAAGGAAATGAAGAGTGTCCCTGAAAACAGGAAAGATTAATATTTATCCGTATGGGTGTAGGGACAGGAAAGATATAATCCCTGTTTATCTGGAGCTTGTCTTTCTGATGTAAAACATCTGAAACATAAGAGTGCTCACTGAAATATTGTCACTGACACTGGTGTGTGATCAGAACACCCAAAGCAAGCTTACTGCCTGTCAGTAGACAGCCATCTGAATCAGTGCCCTAGGCCTCCTGCAATCTGATTGGTGCCTGCACTTCCCTGGCATTGGATCTGATTGGTTGGGAGGGTATATCATTTTCCTCACCCACTAGTATGTCAGTTCCCTTAAAGACAGAGAGTTGCACCACATCAGAGCAAGAAACTAACCTGCCCAAAAAATTAATCAACTAGAATATTCAGGGCAGTGCAGGGATGGGACACATAAGTACATGCTCAATGCACGTAGCTACAAGTTCATTATTTTCAAAAAGTCAATATTAACGATTTTAGCTGATGGTAGATTCATTTCTCATGTGGGCAGCATATTTGTCAAAACCTCTTTTTCAATACACAGAACATGTTATTGAAAAGAAAAATGATGAAACTGAAAGTTACTTAAAGAGGTAAAGTGTCACACCGAGGCTGTGATGTCTGTTTGCTCATTATGCTTATGACATCACTGAGATGACATCACTGTGATCCCCAAACAAAGGTGCATATTGTTTTCTCATTTTTCTCAAACCTGTGTTCATTATTATGTGTATTTTCATGTGGTACAGTGAGAGGATACGCAAGTTAAGAAATACCTAAGACAAACATTTCTCGACCCAAAAAAGTGCACATATCCAGCGAGAAATAAATGAGGCTTAACTTGAGTGGAGTTCTGGAGGGGCGGGGCTACTGCTATCATCCAATCAGGTGTGAGGTCTGGTAGCAGCTCGATGATGCTGACCCCCCCTTGCTGCAGAAGTAAATATGGCTGGGCATATTTACGGCACACCGTGCCTCAACCCTCAGCTTCACACCCGTCCATTCGTCCTTCTCCCCAGGACACTTCCATTTAGATTTTGTCAAGATACACTCGACACATTGCCTGAGCTGATTCAGAGCACACTTGGATAAGGTCTGTCTTTGTTTTCTTCTCCAAAAAACACCACCTAACCCACCGACCGCCCCACCCCCACATCAAAACGTTAACTCCTCATTTTCACAGAGAGCAAAGAGGGAGGGAGAGAGATAAAAATCTGAATCGCACTACAAGCAAATTGGGAATTTGCGAGGGGATCTGACCAAACGCGACGTCTTTAATGAGCGCCTCCTCCAGCTCCTGATGCAATTTCATCAGCCTGATGTTTTCTGGGCCCGCTTGCCGGGGAGAGCGCCACATTACAGCAGCTTTATCTCCAGGTATGATAATTGTCTAATCTAAAAGGCTAGCACATTGCTAATTAAATTGCTGAGACATAGCCTGGACACAAATGAAAATGCGGCAGTAACGAATTAAAACAGTTAAACCCCCCGGTCCCTGATGTGTGCGCTGACTCCACAGCGTATATAAAAGAGCAGGAAAGCATATATATATTCTACCAGCAGCCTCAAGGCTTTTTAACGCACACGCAATTCACACATCCACTGGTTTCCTGCTGCTCAAATCGAGGCAGAATATAGGACCAGAGCATCATATTGTTTTATTTGCGTGTGCTAGTGATTGTCTTAGATTGGTCAAATGCCTCTGAATGTCTTTTTGCTTTGAGCGGAGGAAAAAAAAAATGTATTCCTGAGTATGATGAGCGAGGCTGCTTCAGTCTAAGCCTTTGTGTCTGTTTTAATAACACGAGAGAGCGCAGAGACAAACGTCTGTCTAAAGAGAGGAGCTTTATCTAATGCACAATGACATGGCATTCGTAACACACTCAAATGAATGTCCATGATTTTCACAAATCGCCAAGGTTATATCAAGGTAAGAGGACAGCGAATGAAAATTTCCTCGACAAAATGTTATGGATTAATTTTTGTAGGCAGAGAACTTGAGGACAGGCTGAGAATGGAGTCTGGGTCTTTGTGCGCATGGTGAAAGTATCAGCCTTAGGTAGAATGTGCCAAAAAATGGACATTTTGTGAGGAAGGAAAATCCTGAAGAAAAACCCATGTGTGCCCCAGTGAAGTGACAAAGCATGGGAATAGGGGGAGCAACAAAATGTTACCAGCGAATCACTGATTTGAACTACTTTTCTGTTTTGTTGAAAAAGGGAAAAACCCTATTTCATTGGTTGAAAGAAGTCAATGATTGACATTTTACTCCATGTCTCCACCCATTTTTGGTGTCATGATACTTTATTGACCCATCACCAGACAAGAGCAAATTGGTTTTATATCTTGAAAAAGGGTACCAGGCGCGCTCCAAGCCGCTATAAAAGAAGAGGACCAGAGAGGTGCTCAAAAGCAAGGGTGATCAGACTGTGTAACAGGGCTCTTTACCCGGACCGTTTCAGTGGGACTAGCCCAGAATAAGGAACGGTGGAGCACTCAGAGCTCACCACTAAAGACACTTTAATGGACAAGAGGAGACTGCCGTTTCTACGTCAACGACGTCTTCCTCAGAGGCAAAAGAAAATGTAAAGCATTTTTTGGACTGTGAGGAAGATGTTGTCATTTTTTATTTGTTCAAGTCTATTGTTAAATATTCTTGAAGTGCATACGTGTGACCTTTGTTTTCAGAATGCGTATCAAAAATGCAAAGTGTTTTTTTCAGTTGCTTAAACAGCATTACTGTGCGATGAACTGTGCAATTTTGGAAGCCATTTTGGAAGCCACTGGGCAGAACATGGTCCTGAGGGCAGAGAGGGCTGTGAGTTTCCATCACTTTTCTGCACCGTATTTTCATCATGTCCGTATTTCCTGTACACTGAAATGGGGGCAGTCAGGGTCACACTGTCTGAGGAGGTGGGCATACTGTAACTCCAAAGCCCATATGTATTAATGGTAATAAGGCTAATAGGTGGGTATACTGTCTGAGGAGGTGGGCATACTGTAACTCCAAAGCCCATATGTATTAATGGTAATAAGGCTAATAGGTGGGTATGCTGTACATCCCCAGAAGTTTCGGAGGGCACATACTTTATCATTTTTATACCCTTAGGGCCCCCATAAGGCATAAAAGACCCCCCAATAAGAAGATAAATGTAGGTTTGAGGGGTCCTCCATTTATCCTTGTACATTTGTAATTACAAACTGATGTAGTTTGTCACACACCCATTCCCCCTCACAGGGTCAGCCTGTACCATGGCAGCTCTGGTGCTGTGAAAAGGCAGGAGGCAGGGATCTGGCCTAAGGTGCCCTTACAGCAGGGGCCTGACAGCACAGCCGCACCGAGGGCCATGCGTATGCCCAGGCCCCATGCCTAAGATCCCACGCTCACGCCCCGCAGCCAATGCCAAACACCGAGATCTCCCAGAAACGCCTCGCCTTTTCACCTCAACCACCAGGATTCTCTCACCAGGTTTAACAAAGCAGAGAGGGAAAGGAGAGTGAGGGGAGGTGGAGGGGGATACAGACAAGCCACAAGGGCACATCCAAAAAAAAAAAACCAATTACACACTAAAAAGAAGAAGCAAGAAATCAATCAGGAGCTGAGTATTGAGACGGCTGAACATGATGTCATTATTCTGGCTCAGAAAGAGCTGTGAGGGAGAGCAAAATCACTCCCAGTAAAAGGAGAGCACTTCGTCTGAAGGTCCTTGGAGACCTGGACTGACAACTTCTTCTTGTCGTCTTCCTCCTCTTCTTCCTCCCCCCCTCGTTAGTCTGCACATAGAGGTCTGAAAGTCTTGAGTTCCTTTTGGACGGAGAGGGGTGAAAGGGCAGCCCGACAGCCTTGAGCATCTCACCGTCCCTGCACACCTGTTGTGTAACTCCTGGCCTTCTCGTTCCGCCCACGGCCAGGAAAGCGAGCCCCCCCCCCTCGCCCCCCCGCCTCAGCTGCACTGTATCTGCAGTCACAAGCTCCTGTGTGTTCAGCAAACATGCCTTCAGCTCTGAGGGGCCCTGGGGGTCACAGCTGCACACAGAGAGGGCAGGGATGCTGAAGCTGTGGGAGGGACTCTCAGAGGGTGCTGGATTCAGTCTAACAGGTATAGTGTCACTAAGGGCGTGTGCAGTTCAATCAAAACAGACTTCACAGCCTCTGCGTTGGGCGCGCAGCAACACATTCATTCAGGAAGCAGGTGTGAGTTCTGTGATTGGGTGTTCCAGTCCCAGGCATATCGGTGTGAGCTCTGTGATTGGGTGTTCCAGTCCCAGGCATATCGGTGTGAGCTCTGTGATTGGGTGTTCCAGTCCCAGGCATATCGATGTGAGCTCTGTGATTGGGTGTTCCAGTCCCAGGCATATCGATGTGAGCTCTGTGATTGGGTGTTCCAGTCCCAGGCATATCGATGTGAGCTCTGTGATTGGGTGTTCCAGTCCCAGGCATATCGATGTGAGCTCTGTGATTGGGTGTTCCAGTCCCAGGCATATTGGTGTGAGCTCTGTGATTGGGTGTTCCAGTCCCAGGCATATCGGTGTGAGCTCTGTGATTGGGTGTTCCAGTCCCAGGCATATCGGTGTGAGCTCTGTGATTGGGTGTTCCAGTCCCAGGCATATCGATGTGAGCTCTGTGATTGGGTGTTCCAGTCCCAGGCATATCGGTGTGAGCTCTGTGATTGGGTGTTCCAGTCCCAGGCATAACAGTGTGAGCTCTGTGATTGGGTGTTCCAGTCCCAGGCATATCGGTGTGAGCTCTGTGATTGGGTGTTCCAGTCCCAGGCATATCGGTGTGAGCTCTGTGATTGGGTGTTCCAGTCCCAGGCATATCGGTGTGAACTCTGTGATTGGGTGTTCCAGTCCCAGGCATATCAGTGTGAGCCCTGTGATTGGGTGTTCCAGTCCCAGGCATATCGGTGTGAGCTCTGTGATTGGGTGTTCCAGTCCCAGGCATATCGGTGTGAGCTCTGTGATTGGATGTTCCAGTCCCAGGCATATCAGAGTGGCTATGGCTACATGTCCACATCAATGAGACAACAACTGAATTGGCCGGGGGAAGGTAGGGGTTAAGCTGGGGGCGTTTGTTAGTCTTATTGCTCTTTAACGGGCTCTTTCGGTTGATCAGTCATCTGCAGAAGCTTAAACCAAGTATACGCTGACCTCATCCTTCTCCCACAGTCCGGGGAGTGGGTCTGCGGTGTGGAGAGACGTGAGTGCCCATCGTAAAGGTATCGGTTAAAGTTAATGGAAAGAGATGAAATTGGCTTGAATTTACCCAGATGTCTCACCCAGTGTCTGCATTTGCACATTTCTCTAACAGTGTGAAAATTACCACCCCCTTCATTTCAGTTTTGTCTGCTGCTCTGTTGGGTTTTTTTTGGGGAGTTTTTAATACATTCCCATGTTCCTTCCCTCCCTCCCTTCTGAGTGTCTTACAGAAGCCCCACTGCTCCTCTCGTTGAGTCGACTCTTCCACCTGTCCAGCCAGGGTCCTGTAAATATGAATTAATCCACCGACAGCATGGTCCATACCAGTGCCCAGAGAGTGTCCCCCAAATTAACCCCCCGCCAGCCTCCGGAGAGCTGAGGCTGATTACCAGGTGACAGGTGTTAATGAGACTGCACCACCCCCACTCCCCCAGGGGCGGCTGACCAGTGGGCACCATGCCTGGCATGCTAATCTCCCCCCTACCCCTCGTACCTCCGTCCGCCCCCGCCACCAGCTGCCGCTAATCGAAATTCACACAGGAGATGCCATGCCTCAGTCCTCCTGGGGGATTGTGGGAATTTGTGCAGATCCTCTCCACTGTTTGAGTGAAGAACACTTTCACACGCTGTTTTCTAAACTGAAGGATCTCCTATCCATCAAATGTGTGTGATTGCAGAATCTGAAATAATTTCAGTAAAACCGATAAAAATAAAACTCAGGGTAATAGGACATAACAACACTGCACCAGTAGACAAGGAATGACGTATGTCCCGTCAATTCTGACCTGAACACGTGATGCAGGTGCACACAGGTAGCCAAACGTGAACATAGTGGGCAGATGGATTGACGTGTCTTGAAACTTGGACTCACTGCCCACATTCAGGTTCAACAATTGAATAAAAAAGTATGAGAAATGCTTCTCTCCATGGGGATTACACAGGCAAACATAGTTCCACATGTGAAGCATTCATAGTTCATCCATAAGCGTCGAAACGTGTTGTTTCTGATAATATAATCTCCTACAGTGCAACATACTATTCAAAATGTATGCCGAAAATAAATGCTTTAAGAAAGCAGTTGTGACTGTGTTGTGTAGCCTTTATGAATGTGCTATGAGTGTGTTATTACTGTGTAATTACTTCTTATGAGTGTGTTATTACTGTGTAATTACTGCTTAAGTAACTCCACTTGAGTGAAATGAGTGAAATGTTTACCCAAGATTCCATTTGCCTCTGTGCATAAGCAGAGAGCAGGTGGCCGAGAAGTGGTGTGAAATAAGGTCAGCCTCCAGCGTTTTTAATGTTATATGATCTGTAGTCAGAAACAATATCCCTTACATGTATATTTTCAGAAAAAAAAATGTATTGAAGCATGCAAATATTCTTTTAATTAAAGCCTAATCATTTCACTCATGAGGGAAATTCCAAATTGACGGGAAGTGTCTCGTCATTCATTAATGTTCTCCTCCATCATGGGCGTTTGGCGCTGTCTGGCTGACCCTTCTGCATCAAACAAACAGGCACAACCCGACTCAAGGGCAGAAAGCAGCGCCGGCTCGTATGCTCTGTCTGAGAGTTTGTTTTGATGCACTGGAGAACGTTCATTTTAATTAAAGATGTCCTGCCACGGTGTTCAGGTTCAAAGATGTTTTTTTTTCATTATTAACATCTTTTGAGGTCAAAATTGTGTCCCTTAGTGGAATTTTCCCTTTGTGTGGTTTAGCAGAGTTAATTAATCCGTTGGTTTTGTTTCTTTGGTTTTCAGCGCTCAAGCCCAGCCACAGTGAGTGTGTAGGGGAATGCTCATTTTAGCATAATAAACACCCCGCCAGGAGAGCCGACTGGAGGCTCTGTCAGAAACACAACACAACACGCCATCAAACGCGCTCACAAGAGTCTGCGTGAAGCAATGAAAGGAAAACCAATTACAAATCAAAAGGTTTACATTTTTTGAAAATATTGACTATACCCTATTATCCTCACACAAACGCGCACACTTTCCAATCCAGCTTCCCGGGTGAAATGTGAACTGCACCATACCAGCGATTTTCTATAACTTTGCTGCCATTTGTCCTCAGTGAGAACACTGTCCAGTGGGTGAAACAGGTTTCTCCATCGCTCATTTTACCCCAGGGAAACACGGAATAGCGCCTGTACTCCAAATGGATGAATTCATATTTTAAACCTGAGTGTTTCTCACATGTCCAACCTAAGAAATAAACACAGGTCTCTCTCAATGTAAATTGTTATCTACGTAGCTATTTATCTGTCTGTCTGCCTGTTAGTCTATCTGTTTATCTGGAAAGGCCAATCTGGTTTCCAGTGGCTTTGAATGTGAGAAATCAATGTGGTCCTCAAAAACCAGTACTGCATGTGAACCTTCTGTCCATTTTAAGCACATAGTAGTGGATAAGCATGGAATGTTTCATTCCTTCTGAGCACAGACGTGAGTGAAATGTTTAATAAAAGGACCATGTGCTTAGTGCATAACTTGATGGACCCTGTTGCATAATTGCTTTTATAGCTCCATCATGTACAATTATGTCTCCAAGCCATTTAGCATGTCCCCACAGGGTAATGTATGTAATTTGTAAGTTGTAATGCAGTTGAGTAATTAGTGTTCATGGTAACAAAGTGCCTGTGTGTTAATTGGGGCAGGCGGATTAAAACAGACACTGTGAAATGGCTGTGAACGTTACTGCAGCTCTATACTGACGTCCCCAGGCCAAGTGGTGTGGCCTCTTCTGTGAGTTCCTGCCACAGAACCGGTCTCACCCTAATGAGAGTGAACGGGAGGTGTTTCTTTGGTATGGCGTTCTATAAAACATTCATTTCAGTTTCATCGACCGGTAACATTCAGTAAAGAGACTTTTCAGCATATATGGTGTGGTCTGGTTGGTCCAACATTTGTAAGCTTTTTAATGTATTTTGTGCAGAATCACAAAGACGATTTAAAGTAGAGATTGTCATACTACAGTCTAAAGCTTTTGTAAACATTTTAAAGGGGTAGAAATGATTGATACAAAGAAAATGATGACTCACAGCATTGTGATGTTAAGTTTGTTTCTGTTTCTGATGTTGATAGTGAGCAACACTTCAGGCTTTCGCACTCCACTGGCTGTAATGGGTTTCTTTTCACATAATTATTGCCTTTGAAAGCGCTGATTTAAAAGGTCGCACATTTTGCTGAAGCTGATGACATGCACACCTCGGTGACCCCCCCACCCACAGCATCATAATGCAGCTTTTGTGCATGGCGTTAACGCGGTAACGCAGCGTGCCCGCTTGCACAGGTGTGCTGTTCAGGCTGGAGTGCTCAGGCGTGATAATTTCCTAGCCTCCGCTCTGCCACACCGCCGAGGGTCAGCTGGAGGTGCCTGCGTAGGACGAGCGGACGATCGTTCGAAAAAAAAATCATTCGCACACCGTGTTCAAAAATGCCCTCTGCTCTTAAAATGAGGCTGCTTCTCCAGTGACACAGAGAAAAATAAATAAATAAATAAACTTCCCTCCTTTTCTCTTTTCACAGCGATTACTGCCTTTATGTCTCCCACGTGCCGTGACAGTGACGCAGGGAGATAAGTGTGGAATAACTGAGACACACCGCTGTGTAAGCCTGGCTGAATACCAAATCACTCACCAGCACAATGGCCCTTTTGTGGGCTGTTTTTCTTCTTTCTCCCCCTGCTTTTATTTATTTATTTATTTACTTATTTGTTTGTTTGCTTTTAAGTAATCCGTCGCCTGTCACCATACCTCTGAATGTGGAGGAGGAGCAGATCTTCACTGCCCCCGCACACAAATGAGAATGCCGTGTGAATGCCGGACTGGGGTTGACATGACTGCAACAAAAACAGGCCCAGTCTCTCCCAGCTCAAAGCATTTGAAGAACACCAGGAAAAGATCTCACGTAGATTCGCTCAGACATGCCATCATGTTGAGAACATCCTACGAGCTCTCTGAGACTGTTTTATTGTTCCAAACAAGAAACAGAGATATTCCAGGAGGAAAACAACCAAATAAACACCCCTGCATTGTTTTCATCTGGTTAGCATTTACCCTTATATTGTGAGAATGTCCTGGGAAGCAAAATGATTAGTTGTGATGTTGCAGGTTTTAATTGGTTGAACGTCCTTCTTCTGCTCTCATAAATCGTGATTGCTTTAATTGTGTTCAGCACAGTCATGTGACCTCGTCCGAGCTCTTCGGTGAACTCTGCTAGCAACAGAGGGCAAATTTCAGCACTGTGAACAATGCTGCCCCCCCCCCCCCAAAAAAAAATCATGCTTTAAAATGAAGTGTGATTCTCACTCCACAGTCCACCAGACAAGCTCTCATTAGATTTTCGACGCAACTATTTCAAGATAAAGTACAGCTTGGTAATTTCGGTGTGAACTGCTTTAGAGAATCTTCTTGCAGGATAAAAAAAAATCACTTTAGTCAATGGGACCTAATAATTAGAGTAAAAATCGAACCCGCATGCCTTCTGCTGCTCCCTATCAATCGCTCTTAACGAGGCTGAGCTGCTCATTTACGTCAGGGCAGACAAAGAGCCTTCAGACACAGTTTTAAATTGCGTCTCTCTTCTGCTGTAATCATGGCGGCTTTGGCCGGCGGTGACGTTTCAACGGCGCCTCTAACAGCAGGGAGCTGCCTCTGGCTCGTCCTCCGCGTATCGACCCGAGCAGAGAGGGGCTCTTTGTCTCTGAGCCTCTCCACCGAAAGCTGTTTGTTCTGATGTCATCAGAGCGGGACGGGGCCATGATGACGGAATGATGTTCAGACTCCGATGCTGTGGGCTTCGACCCCAAAACCCTCCAGCCATGGGTTTGACCCCAAACTCTGCCGGTTTTAACTCAAGAGGATCCAAGGGAGGCAAGCTTCAGTCAGACAATCTGAACACACTCAGCCAGGAGTGATTGCAGAGCTGCACAGCAGCGGCCTCACAAACAGGCAGGCTCAGCTGGAGGAGATGTCCAATCAGCTCAGGTGTGAGCACTTGCCCTCCATTTGGCCATTTTATTTAAGCACGACCTGAGAGGCTGACAGAGGACTTTTGACTGTTTTATGCATTCTTTGTTTAGTTCTCATTGACGCCACCAAAAGGGTACAAATAAAAGGAGTTTCTCTTCCACCCCCCGCTGCGACTGAAACTGCACCACAACACATACATATTAGTCTGTAAAGTAATAATAAAATCACTCAATGAGAACAGCAGGCCGTTCAGCGCGTTTGGTCTGTAGATAATTTACCTTCATCCCTGTTTTAGCCCAGTCAGTTTTACTTGATCTTTGTCTAAAATAGACTCAAGCCGTAACTGTAGCAAGGCTCATGTTTTACGGTGTGTTACACTGAGTCCTTATTAGCGTACTGATATTTCCTCTTCTGTAAGCATCTTGAGGCTGCTGATTTACGGTGCATCCAAAAACAAATTCCTGCAGAGTCACGTTTAGTGTGGGAGATTTTAATGAGCTGAATCGGACTACAGAGGGCCACAAACAACCAGGGAGAGATGACCACTTAAGCGCAAGGACGTAGAGAAAAGGACAGAGAAAAGGAGCGACAACGGGGGGGGAAAGGGAGTACACACTGACAATGGTTTAAAGGAAAAAAAACACACGCTGGATGAGGAGAGAAGCCGAAGGGCAGGCGCAAAGGACATGTGTTTGTTTGTTAGCTCCGCTGAGACCTTGCCTCTATGGTGAGTCACAAAAGCTCAGTGCAGAGGAGTGAAACAGGCAGGCGGTTCAGTGGAAATACTCAGTGCAGGAGTCAGGCATTGTGCTGGGGTACTGAGCGCAGAAAAAAAAACCCACCATAATGTTCACGACCCCCCGTCAGTGAGGTCGAGACCCGCTGCACCCCCGGTTTAAACACCAGACTGTGTATGATTGCTTGCCGAATTATTTGCTCTGATATTCTTTTACACACATTTAAAACACAAAAACTCTCAAGCTGCATTAGTTATTATTTACTTACACTTTGATTTTCTGTTTAATTTAGCGCCCGCTAAATGTAATGTGATGTCATGCAATTTTGCAGGTGCTCTTGTCCTGAATTACTGAAACGGCTGTCGTGGCAGGGTGGGCTACACACACATCACAAGGGCAAGGAGACCCCCTAAAGTCTGCGCCAGGTCACAGTACCCTGGAGGGCTGATATAGGCGCTGGGTCACTGGGCAACAGAGACACCCCAAAACTCAGTTGCCCAGAGGACCTCCACAGTGCTTTTTGCTCTTTTGTGTGGGGGCCAGATGGAGTGTTCTCCATGCTGGGAGCCACAGCCTCACAGCTTAAGTGCATCATCTTGTCATTGGGGTGTCCAAGGCCCTCTCTGAGCTTACAGCTGTTCAGAGACACAGTCTGCCATCACTATGGGGGGGGACTCAGCAGTGTGAAGGAGGGCCATGTGTCACACAGAGCAGTCCCAGTCTCACCACAGTGCCAACGTTTCTCACCGCTCTCACGAAAAACAGCACCCCAGTCACGCTTTTTATGCACCCAAACCTGGTGTGTGCGTGGGCTCTGACTCAAAGGTAATGAGTGCTGTGGGCTTCGGTAAGAGACATGAGTAAGGCCGTGGACGTGCGATACAAACTGTTACGTCATCCCTTAAGAGAGAGCAGAGAGGGGGCAGTCGGTTCCCACGGCAGGTGACCCTGGTCGTTAGCGCAGCGGGTTAATCAGGGCTCGTGTTGCGCAGGGCAGCTGCCAGAGCCAGGCTTTCAGAACTCCAGCAGAACCCTACGGCTGCGCTGTAAAAAGGGTTAATTCTGACATCCTACCGCTGCGCAGATCGCCTCATCTGAGCCTCCTCAGGAGAAACGTCCAGCTACATAAATGAATATTAAGTACACAAACAAGCTATTTTTCATAAAAATGAAAACCTGCCATCACACCCACCCAATGGGAGACAGAGAGGGAGGGGAGGGGTTTTGCACTCCTAAAAGCGTACCTGCAGGGGGTAGAGCATTGTGACAGAACCCAGTTTGTGTGATTCACTCGCTGAGAGGAAACTCAAACTTAAGTGTCAAAGTGACGCACTCTGTCTTCGTGTCAGCACACTCTTAAAAAAGGTATCGTGTGAACCAGCACAGCCTCAGGGTAAATATGTTTGCAGGATAAAAGGTATCGTGATAGGTGAAACCTAAAAAATATTTCTTAAAAAGCTGGTGTAGAGGCCTAAAGCAGTCTGTATACTGTTTAAACTGTAACTCCAAAGCCCATATGTATTAATGGTAATAAGGCAGTGGGTAACTGTCTGAGGAGGTGGGTTTATGTGGCAAAAAAAAGGTAAAGTATAACAGTGCCTAACCCCAAAAAATCATTTAATGGTAATAAGGCTTAATGGGCCAAAGCTGTGGTGTAGAGGCATCTAAAGAGGGGAAGGCTAATAGGTGGTATACTTTACTGTAACTCCAAAGCCCATATGTATTAATGTATACTATACTGTCTGAGGAGGTGGGCATGGGCATACTGTAACTCCAAAGCCCATATGTATTAATGTAACTCCAAAGCCCATATGTATTAATGGTAATAAGGCTAAGGTGGGTATACTAGGTGGGTATACTGTCTGAGGAGGTGGGCATACTGTAACTCCAAAGCCCATATGTATTAATGGTAATAAGGGTAATAGGTGGGTATACTGTCTGAGGAGGTGGGCATACTGTAACTCCAAAGCCCATATGTATTAATGGTAATAAGGCTAATAGGTGAGTATACTGTACATCCCCAGAAATGTAGGTGGGTATACCTGTATGTATGTACTGTATCCAGGAATGTATAGTTGATTTGAGGTAGCAATGAGCACATTTGGAATGCTCCATGACTGTGCTCCATAATCGTGGGCGGGGCCATAAGGAGGAGGAGCTTCTGAACAAAGACTATGGCCTTCAACATCTGTCTTTAGCTTCGTCTTAAAAGACTCACAAGCAAATATTCATGTTTTTTTTTTGGGATTTATTCCAAAATGAGCATGGTATAGTTTCAGCTGTTTAGCCGTTAATGTAATTAACTGGATTCACTTAACATGTTTAGCAAATCCTTACATAGATTGTGCTCCTGACATCCACAGCTACACTGCCTCTCTCAGAATGTCCAATAGAGCAGGTTTCCCTGTCTCAGAAAATCTCCTGCATCCACAAGATGAAACAGTCTTTGTTTTTCTTTCTAATACAGCTATTTATTTTTCATTGTCTCCCGTAAAATAACTGCTGTGCAATATTATCAGAACATGCACACAGCAAATGGAAATGGGTTAGACTTATCATGTAAGGAAATCAATAAAAACCCTATCCAATGTTAGCGGAGTTATCAACACAATGGAATCTGATGAGCTTAATGCGCTCTTGCGCCTGTTGTCATGACTACTCGGAGGTTTGGTAGGATATGCTGTTTTTTTGTGACCCCACCATCCGCTGATAACGATAACCAGATTTCATACTTACTCATTATTAATAACCCTGATACATATAACTTGGAACAAAAACCCCTCCGTCGCGGAAATAAACTGCTAATGCAGCCGATTTGTCATTTTTTATTAGTGGGTCGGTGGCAGCCTCCATTAAATTGCGGTCTTTATCTTTTTTCCTCTTAGGTGGAATGCGGCCTGAATTTAAAACCCCTCGCGCCCTGGCTGTCACTGCCAGTCTGCCTGAGAGATCAAGAAAGTCAGCACCCTCAAACCGGAACCGGGCGTGTCTCCTTGCCTAGACACGCAGCCATTTCACTCACACATCTGTCCCCTGGTACCAACGCAGCAGGTTCATCCAAACAAGATGTTTAAACATGTGGATAACTGTCATGACTCTACTTGATTTATCTTCATGTGGAATATAACCCTCCTCAATCCCCGAAAAAAAGACAAACTCTGCATTTACTATGAGCCAACGGCTGCACTGCGTTTGCTGCGTCAGTAAGTCCTCAATTGTTGCGTTCACTAAATTATGGAAGTTAGCAAAGCGGTGGCGTAATTGGACTCTAAATCAGGCGCTGATTCGCACAGTCAGGCGTCCGCCACCGACAGCGAATTTCACATTGTCTCCTCTCCCCCCCGCCTTGCTTATCGTCACGGCGAGTGCGTTCTAGGCACGATCGCAGCGGAAACCCCTGGCTCAGCATAAAGGGCAGCACTGTTTTGGGTTTTTTTATGACGCATCGACGCGTGATTCCTGTCCCGTTCCTGCAGCCCGTTTCAGGGACGCATCTGTTCCGCGTGTGGGGGGGCTCGCCGCTGCCAGCTCCCTCATCTCATCTGCCCCAAGAGAGATGCTTCATCACACCGCTCACCCGCTTGTGGAACGCGCGCCGTTATCGCATCAGAATTTCGCCCACTTTTCCTCCAGTGTAAAATTTGTAAATTACCCGGGCACAGTGTGAGCTGCGGTAATGAGCCGGGGTCAGATGAGATGTTATGGAGCCGCTGGTGGCTCTGATTTGATTGCGTCAGATTTGCGTATTATTTTTCCTCTTTCATGTCTGATTATGAGTGGCTCTCTGCGTTTGGCTCCGGGCTGATTGCAGTGTTGAGGGCCCTGATTTGCCTCTGGGCAGTGTTTTAGGGTGCCATGCTCTTAGTTTGGGCAGACAGGATCTTAAACCCGTCTGATTGGCTCATCCACCTGATTCACCCGCCCCACATATTAAAAACAGGAGGTTAACTGGAGACCCTGACTCTCTGAGGGAAGGGTCACACTCTCCTTAAGCCCTGCAGAGATGCCACTGTGGTCTCTAATGCAATCAGAGGCCACACGCAGAAGGCCCAGTGCAGTCAAGATCTAGCCTGCTTCTACCTATTTCCAATCTTTCACAGAAGCAACAAAAAGAGACTGAAAAAACTCAGTATGGACTGAATGAAGTGGAAACAGTCTGCCACTGTGTGCAGCCAGTCTGTGTGCCGTCACAGAGGACAGTAGGGCTGCAGGGCTGCACGTCTCTTTAGGGTACGTCTCAAGCTTTATTCCCAGCATGCACTCTGGGATCAGTATTTCACTCACTCCCTCCCTCCCTCCCTCCCTCTCTCCCTCCCTCCTCCATCATTACACTGGCTGGTGGTCTTATCATTTCACATGGAAAACACTGAGCTTTTGTTTTTATTAACTCAGTTTTACTGTAGTTGTGGGCAGGTAGACAGGGAGGGTTATGTCTGTATTTTCATGGGGGAGAATGTATAAATGTAATGTTGAGATTTTTTTCCTTTTTCTTTACTCCGCTCAGCTCACACAAACACTGCTAATGTAAGCTGCTGACCTGCCAGTAAAGCAGGACAGGTATATAATTCTGCTTTACTTCAGACCGGCACCCTGCTTTCACTCAGCCGCTGGCCGGGCTGAAAGACCTGCTCTTGTGTTCTTATGTACTCTCTAACACAGCTTGAGTCTGATTTTCGACTTATTGGCATGCAGAGGACTTTGGAGTGACACAATCCCCATGACTTTGCCTGTTTCTGCCTCTTTTCCCTGCCCTCTGGATAATGCCGCATCACTGTGTTTTCCTTAGCCAGTGAAATATGAGTCCTGCCTTAAAAGACGCAGGTGGTGACGAAGCAGGAGGCTGCTGGAGGGTGAAGGAGAGCAGCAGGCCCAGCAATCTCTGGGGTCAAAGGGGGAGGAGCTTAGTGGCCATCCAATAACTGTGGAGCTTTCCATCATTTCAGGCTCCCCATTGGCTGCAACTAACCTCTAAGCCAAAGTAGTTTAAATGACACCAAAGTTTAAGGAACAAGTGAATATGAAATATGAATGAAGAAGGATGACCTGCATAACTCTCCACCCACTCAAGCTGTTTTCACCCCTGAATATTTCACACAGGATGTGTGAAAGCATCGTTTTCCATTTTTGTTTGTGAACAACAGAACTGTCATGATCCTGCGTGTCGTTTAAAACCAGATTTTCTCCAGATATGGTCATTTTGATGGGAAATTAGTTTCACTTGTTTAAACATTTTGTTAACAGCTGAAATGTATCTTTGTTGAATGTCCGGCTGTGGAGCTCTTTCACAAAGGATTCTGATTGGACTAATCGCTCATGAGCCCGACTGGGCTGAACAGGCGATTACAGGGTTTCTATGGAGCTGATTCTTTACGGTTTCTGCAGGTTTTACTCCAGTCCTGGAGGGCTGCAGTGTCCTGGGGGGTGTGGGGAGGCCAGTGGCAGGGGGTGTGGGGAGGCCTGGAGGGTGCGTGGGCTGGCCGGGGGGGGTGGGGAGGCCGGCGGGGCGTGGGGTGGCCAGCGGGGGGTGTGGGGAGGCCGGTGGGGCGTGGGGTGGCGGGCGTGGGGCGTGGGGGGTGGCCGGAGGGGGGCAGTGGGGGTGTGGGGAGGCCGCGGGGGTGTGGGGAGGCCAGCGGATGAGCTTTTACCAAACTAATGAGAACTGTAATTTCTCAAGTGCAACAGTATGAGTCACAGCAGGCCTTTGTTTTTAGCAAAAGATTTTTTTTTAATTTTAAGTTTGTATTTTTTGCAATAAAGACTCTTGGGTTGTTCATATATTTAGATGGGGCGGGATGGTGTGAGATGAGAGCGTTGCAGGTCTCTGGGCACAGTGGTGCACAGTGCGCTGTGGGTAATTGAGTCAGAGAGGAAGGGAGGCTGTGACAGACGCTGCTCATTCGCAGGCAGAGGCAGAGGTCTCAGCGGGGGGGCAGTGTCACACCGGTAATCAAACGGAGGACAGACAGAGGGAGGGAGGCGGCTCGGAGCAGACTGCCGGTGAATGACTGCCACGTCTCTGTCACCTGCATCCAGAATGAGCACAGCCCTCCACCTGGGGCCTCCATAATTACTGTACCCAGTTAAACAGTGTGACAAGCAGCAGCTCCCAATCACAGCGCCCGCGCAGGTGACCAATCACAGACATGCAGGACACAGCGCCTGCGCAAATGACCAATCACAGACGTGCGGGACACAGCGCCTGCGCAGATGACCAATCACAGACGTGCGGGACACAGCGCCTGCGCAAATGACCAATCACAGACGTGCAGGACACAGCGCCTGCGCAGATGACCAATCACAGACGTGCGGGACACAGCGCCTGCGCAAATGACCAATCACAGACGTGCGGGACACAGCGCCTGCGCAAATGACCAATCACAGACGTGCGGGACACAGCGCCTGCGCAGGTGACCAATCACAGATGTGCGGGACACAGCGCCCACGCAGGTGATGCTGTCTCTAACTTCTGACGTACTGAAATAATTTCAGAGAAACAATAATGTCAGCTACCTGCACCTAATATGAGGAGTTGTCGAGGGTGAAGCGTGTGTGTGTGTGTGTGTGTGTGTGTGTGTGTGTGTGTGTGCCTGTGTGTGTGTGTGTGTGAGTGTGTCTTGTGTGTGTGTGTGTGTGTGTGTGTGTGCAAGTGTGTGTGTGTGTGTGCGTCCCCGTGAATGAGTGTGAGTGTGTCTGGGTGAGTGTGTGTGAGTGTGTGTGCCCGCGTGTGTGTAAGTGTGTGAGTGCGTGTGTGGGGGGGCTGGGGGGAGGTAGGGGGTGTGTAACTGACAGTACACCGTGACTCACATGGGCCCTGAGCCCGCTCCGGCGTCTGGAGATTAGAGTTACGAGGCTGAAGCCCAGAGGAGCTCTCATCCAGCGGCTGGCTCGCACCGCACGGAATATTCCCGCGAGACGGCTGGCGCGCACGGAAGAAGTTTATAAGATTTGAGATTAGACCCTTATAAAGCGCCGCAGAGTATATTAAACCTGGAGGAGCAGGAGAGAGGGCAGCGACAGAGAGGAGCTGCGATGACCAGAAAGAGGACGTGGGGAGGGGGCGGGGCTGTGCGGAGACGATAGCGAAGAGGGAGCGGAGAAGATAAAGAGGCGAGATAGGGAGCTGGCCTTTGACGGTCGCCGCGGTGAAAGCATCACGGGCACGTGTAATAACTCTGAACAAAGCCGATTCCGCTGAACCGGCCCGATCTTTAATTACAGCGCATGATTGGACTCCCGGTGCCGCCCGATATTACCGCACCACTCTCGATACAAATCATTGTCTGACAGCGCAAATGGAACAGTTAAAAAGGGGGAAAAAGAAAACGGGGAGAGGCTGTTCGGGGGTGGGGGCTGGGGGGTGCGCTGAAGATCACGGATTTGAAAATTGATAGAGACAAGCGAAGGAATAGAGAGTTAGAGGACACGAGACAGCTTGCGATGTGATTATTGCTATCTTGGCCGTATGATTTAGGATTCTGTGAGCGTATAATGTAACAGGGAGAATTCATCAGCGGAAAGATATATGGCCAGAACCAATTTACACTTTAACTCTCAATGATTTCCACCTGCTGCCTCCAGGAAAATATATTCCAATACAATGTCTTTACTGGGACTTCATGGATTTTACTGGCATTAATTATGTACGTGTGCTGTACATCCACGGGTTCACTTACTGTCAGAGCCGGGAACATAGGTGCCTGTGTGTGTGTGAGTGTGTGTGTATGCGTGTGCATGTGTGTGTTTGTGTGAGTGTTTGGATGTGTGTGTGTGTTTGTGTTAGTATTTGTATGTGTGTGTATTAGTATATGAGTGTTTGTGTGTGCGTATGTGTGTGTACATTAGTGTGTGAGTGTTTGTGTGTGTGTGTGTGTGTGTGTGTGTGAGTGTGTGTGTGTGTGTGTATGTGTTTGTGTGTGTATGTGTGTGTGTGTGTGTGTGTGTGTGTGTGTGTGTGTGTGTGTGTGTGTTTCCCATAGGCCTGCATTACAGTGCTAGGCTGTCTCTTGTCATCCTGACAGGGGCTTCTGAAATCAACAGTTGCAGTGAAACAGCTGTGCTCTGACACTCATTATAAGCTTCTGTGTCTGCCGTTTACTCAGAGCTCTCCCCAGCGAAATCACTTCACCGATCGGCCCAAACCGACAGCGCCACTTCAGCACGCAGCACACTGTGTGTTTCAGCACCGATCGGCCCAAACCGACAGCGCCACTTCAGCACGCAGCACACTGTGTGTTTCAGCACCGATCGGCCCAAACCGACAGCGCCACTTCAGCACGCAGCACACTGTGTGTTTCAGCACCGATCGGCCCAAACCGACAGCGCCACTTCAGCACGCAGCACACTGTGTGTTTCAGCACCGATCGGCCCAAACCGACAGCGCAACTTCAGCACGCAGCACACTGTGTGTTTCAGCACCGATCGGCCCAAATTGACAGCGCCACTTCAGCACGCAGCAAACTGTGTGTTTCGGCACCGATCGGCCCAAACCGACAGCGCCACTTCAGCACGCAGCACACTGTGTGTTTTGGAACCGATCGGCCCAAACCGACAGCGTGACTTCAGCGCGCAGAACACTGTGTTTCGGCACCGACCGGCCCAAACCGACAGTGTGTCTTCAGTACACTGATAGCACGACTTCTGTTATCAATCATAAATAAATAATGAGTTATCAGAGATGGCTGGGCCGGGTTGGTTGCCTTAGGTTGCGGGTTGCCGGTTTGATTCCCAGGTACAGCACGGCTGTTGTACTCCTGAGAAAGGAACCTCACCTGACCTCTCTCAGTGAGATACCTGGTTGTGTAAATGGGTTGAGTGTAATACTCTTACCAGTGTCAGTGGCTCTGGGTGAGGGCCTCTGCTAAGTGCCTGAGGGTGATGTGTCATTACAGAAACCATCGCGCTCCAGCAGACCGCAGCCGTCACCGCGGCGATGGCAGAATGTGTCCTACAGTGGGATGGGATTCCACAGGATGCAGGCCAGGTCTATCTGAAGAGCGTCTGCCGAGTGAACCCGTGCATCTCAGACACGTGCTTCAGCCAGGTCCAGCCACAGGGCCCTATCTTTAGAGTCAGTGGAGGTATTGTACAGCTGGTAGCATGTGACTACAATGAGCCAATCATTGAATTTTTCTGTTATGTGAAAAACCTTTTGATTGGATCAGACTAGTCGTCTAGGCTAATAGGTGGGTATACTGTCTGAGGAGGTGGGCATACTGTAACTCCAAAGACTATATGTATTATTGGTAATAAGGCTAATAGGTGGGTATACTGTAACTCCAAAGCCGATATGTATTAATGGTAATAAGGCTAATAGGTGGGTATACTGTAACTCCAAAGCCCATATGTATGAATGGTAATAAGGCTAATAGGTGGGTATATTGTAACTCCAAAGCCCATATGTATGAATGGTGGGTGTACTACATATACTTGTGAATACCCTCAACCACACCACTGGCTCAGGATAGACAGTGACTGACAGGTCACTGAAGCCCCACCCATTATAAGGTTCATGAAACCTTATTTCTCCTTCACCAGGCCTGACTGTGTGATGGTGGAGTGCAGACAGACAGCAGCGCAGGTCAGCTTCTCCTCCAGGAGCTCTCAGCATGGTGAGGGCAAGGCCCGTGACAAAGTGTGAGGCGCTGACAGACGGCTCACAGCCCCTCTCCGGCCCCGCCTGACCTCACATCCACCTCCCCAAAGAGCAGAGTCTGCAGGCAGCTGGTCCGAAGGCCACGCTCATTTTAACTGAGCTGCTGGCCCTGCTCCTGAGGGCAGTACCACTGAAGGCAGCTCATTTTAAATGAAAAGCCAAGCCCGCTAATGAAGGTACAAAACAAGCACAGACATGCTGTACGAACAGGAGAGTTATGGGCTGACCGATCAAGCAGAATAGGTACAAAAGTGGAAGCAGCAAATGCAATTAAGCCTTATTAATATCAAACTATTTATCATCACTGATAAAAAAAAAAATACAAGCTGAAACCAGAAGGGAGTAATGCTGTCCTCTGAAATGTACAGGTGGAGCAAAGGGTACAGAATACAGACTACAGAGTACTCTTATGCCCTATATTGTATTGCATTGCCTTATTTATATTGTATTTCCATATACCTCACTGAGGCTAAATCAGTTAAACTCATCAGGCTCATTGCTCACTAGCGCCCTCCCCAGTCAGTTCTGTAGGCCTGCGCTGAGGTGCATTTTCCGCATAAGTTATCGCTGCGAGAAACGGAGACTGTGCTGGTCTCAGTACAGCCTTATGTGATTGGTGATGTGGAGAAACAGCGACAGCCAATCATCAGCGTGAGTCACAGGCATGGGAGGGGTTCACCGCAGAGCTCCAATCAGGTCAGTTCATCTGGAAAAGAGCATGGCATTAAAGAAAACTGGAGTACGTTTGTCCCGTTTGTCCCGTTCGTCCCGTTTGTCCCGTTCGTCCCGTTCGTCCCGTTTGTCCCGTTCGTCCCGTTCATCCCGTTCGTCCCGTTTCGTATGTATTTTATTGAAAGTTGGAGGCATACCCTGCGGTATCTGTTTTCAGGGACGCACGCTCCCAGGTAGCTCCTCTCCATCTTGTCTCCACACGGTTTTATGTACGGCACTCCAGATGGCTGAATCCACACAACGCTCCTCAAGTACACTTCAGAGCGCTCGTCCACACGGCCACTCCTCAGAGAGGGGGAAAGACTGACTTCAGAAGGTGACGGAAGGACGAGGCCCCATCAACCCCCAAAATGCGTGGGGCTACGGTGAGCTGTCAATCACTGACTTTCAGCCAATCAAAAGTTATTTTTCTACACAGTTATTTTCTACATGCACCTTCACTCTCCAATCGCTAGCTGCAAGGCCATCTCTGAGTCTGGGGCATGCTGACAACTGAGGACGTCTGGGGTGACCTCTGGCTGGGCCTGACTCAAGCGTGTGTTTAAAACACTCTCACAGATTCACTCTGTACATGCAGATGAAACTACAGATCGACCCTGGACAGCAGATCTGAATCTAATTACTGACCAAAAATGTGCAATCATTAAATAATATTTTTGTAAGATATTAAAAATAATACAATATTGACTCTTGGCCAAGCTGATTGCTGATAGGGCTGGGAGACTGCGCAGCTGTGATGATAGACTGCGCAGCTGGGCTGGGAGACTGCGCAGCATTCGTGTGAGGCAGAGAGGAAGCTGCTCGTTGATCTCCCATGATTCAGTCTGCCTGCTGTAGCCCCTCCCAGTCCCCTCTCTCACACACCTACATTTGCTCTCAGCTTAGCCCTGTGCTTACGCCACCATCCCTAAACTCACCCCCATTCATCACAGAGACAATAAAACCACTATACCCACTCAGGAAATAACACTGCACCTGAACCCTCATCGGCACCTGCATAAACACACACACACTCACACACACACAAACACTCACACACACACACACATATACACACACACTCACACACACACAAACACACACTCACACACAACACACACCCACACACTCTCACACAAACAAAAAAATGTAGATTTTTTTTCTCAAGATAATCTGCTGGGGACTCTACGGACACCAATGATTACTGTCCTCCCCATATTCATCTGCAATAACAATATTTTAAAAACAAAAAAAAACACAAATTTCCATAGAACTCACATCTGTATTTATCACACATTTCTATAAAACACCCCAGAAATTACAGCAAACAAATGACTTGGCCAGAGACAATCTCAGCAGAGCTTCACCTCTTTCTGCTCTAACCCTCACCCCTCCAAACCGAGCAGAGACGGGGGGAGCCGGGCAGGGGAGGGGGTGAAGGGGTACAGACAGGTGATTCCATACAGGTACTTAGATGTGTATAGAGGGACTAACGGGTGATATTGCACAGGCAGACACGTGCATATGGAGAGACAGACAGGTGATATTTCACAGCTACAGAGGTGTATATATAGACAAGGACAGGTGATGCTACACAGGTAGAGAGGTGTGGAAAGACGCACAGACAGGTAATGTTACACAGAGGGAGAGATGGACAGACAGGTGTGTAAGGATGGACAGACAGGTGTGTAAGGATGGACAGACAGGTGTGTAAGGTCCAGGCCGTGCTGCGCCCATCCCTCCTGCAGGTCAAACTGTCTGAGACTGAGACGGGAGAGTGAGACAGACTCTGGGAGTCTCCATGGAGACCCCTCCCCCATTACCCAGTCATATGAAGGGGGGTGCACTGGTGAGCCCAGGCTGCCTGCCATCCCAGCCTTGTAGTACCACTGTCGGCACGGCGATGAGCAAGGTTCTGGAAGGCAGAGCAGCCCGTGAGGCTGCAAAACAGGAGTGACGACCCTTCACTGCCCTCCTGTGGCTTGCACAGGTACTGCATAATCAGCCCACCCTGTACACAGCAGGGCTTTTCCTTGCCAGTGACAGACAGGGCTCAGCGCGCTGCACTACCCCAGCCTGGTGCTAACGTGCTCACTCCAGCGGTACGCCACTCAATCAACCGAACCAGTCTGAACCCTGACACAAGCACTGAAGCCCAGATCTGAAGCCTCATGAGTATAGGGCAGCATTAATGAACCTCCCGCCCCCGTCCAAAAAAAACCTAATAATCTCGTATGCATGCATCACACGCACCTTTAATACAAATGTACCTGCAGAGCAGGCCAGTGTAATTAAGCAATAGGCCCGTTAATAAAAGGTTACCGTTTACTCCAGTAATTACAGGTGCTTTTAAGTTAATTTGTTTTTCCTTTTTTTTAACACGGGCGCTCACAAACATGTTGTTTGTAAAGAGGCAGGTGTCTGAAGGGAGGCTGTGTTCCCCGTTCATCTGCAGAGCGCGCTCCTCCCCCTCTCCCTCTCTACCTCCCTCTCGCTGGGAAGCACCACCTGTGCTCGTTTGAAGTGTCGCTCGTCAGGCGAGTAGTAAACCGCACTTGATTCGGCACTACATTATACGGAGAGCGATTGACACGGCCAGGATTAAGCGCGTCACCCGTTTATAACTCGCTCTTCAGATGTCTGTCCTGTGATTAACGCAGCAGTACAGAACAATGCGGTAAAAAATGCTCGAGTCGAACCTGTGTGCGTTTACCGTTCCTTTGACAAGGTTTCCCTCTTGTGGTTAATCTGAGAATGCAACACCTCTAAAGACCGTCTTCACTCATTGGTTTGTTGACATGAACTGAGTCTGAAAATTGACATTCCAGTGAAATTATCGGTATTTTAATTGCCATGTTTTAATTAGTTCATTTTGCAGCCAAATCCAACATTTTCTTCTGCTTCCCCCTAAAATGATTTCCCACATTATGCTGTTATGGGTATTCTTGCATGTTTTGCAGGACTGTTATTAACTAAGCTGTCAGTGGCTGCAGGAGGGTTCTGCAGTTCTGAAATATGAGCGATTTCATCAGGCTTTCAGGTGGTTTGTCTGAGGTCATTGTCAAATCAGACCACAGGATTCCTAACCAGGATCTGCCGGTTTCGGGAACTGCTCAGCAGTTAATTGATTGATGACACAGGTAACTCACCCCACCAGGTGAGGTGAGCTTGACCCGGGGCGGAGCTACATTCAGCTGCAAATCACACAGGTAACTCACCCCACCAGGTGAGGTGAGCTAGACCCGGGGCAGAGCTACATTCAGCTGCAAATCACACAGGTAACTCACCCCACCAGGTGAGGTGAGCTAGACCCAGGGCGGAGCCACATTCAGCTGCAAATCATTGAGTCGTTTGAATCAAAAATGCTTTTCTCTCTCCGGTCAGTTTAATCAGTCGTCCAAATCAATGAGTCACTGATGCTGGAAAATGAGAACGGTGGAAAATGGGTAAATTTCATAAAATAATGGGAAGAAACAAAACTAAGTAATACTTATGTAACAAACAGCTCCGAGAAACATTTAATCATTAATATCACAAGTTACTATGACAGCAGCCAGGGGTGGGAAACTCCAGCGTCAGAGAGTAAAAGTACCACCATGTATTCCTTCTGCCTGCACACTAAAACTCCAGCTTCAGAGAGTAAAAGTACCACCATGTATTCCTTCTGCCTGCGTACTAAAACTCCAGCTTCAGAGAGTAAAAGTACCACCACGTATTCCTTCTGCCTGCGTACTAAAACTCCAGCTTCAGAGAGTGAAAGTACCACCATGTATTCCTTCTTCTGCTAAAACTCCAGCTTCAGAGAGTGAAAGCGCACTAAAACTCCAGCTTCAGAGAGTAAAAGTACCACCATGTATTCCTTCTGCCTGCGCACTAAAACTCCAGCTTCAGAGAGTAAAAGTACCGCCATGTATTCCTTCTGCCTGCACACTAAAACTCCAGCTTCAGAGAGTAAAAGTACCGCCATGTATTCCTTCTGCCTGCGCACTAAAACAGGTGATTACACTAATGATTTCACTACTTAGCTCGTCTACCTGGCTGAAGAGCTGTGCTGATCAGCTGGTTTAGTGCATGGATGGCACAAACACATGGCATCACATTGACTCTCTGAAGCCAGAGTTTCCCACCTGTGACAGGTAATCTCCGAGCTGCTGGGACCTCAGCCTCCAGGCGGAGAGCGCTGGTGCGCAAGATCATTCACTCCATGTGTCACCCAAAGGCTCCATGTTATATAATTTCATCACAATATGTCATATTTATAATATTATGGCTATAAACCAGGGCAGAAAGGTAAGTCTATTTGGACTGACATTGTGTCCATACTGTGTTAATAAACATTTTGATTGTTCCAGTATGAAAAATGTACATAAAATATAGTGTACTTCAGCCATAACATTTGTATTAGACATCAGAGCTGTCAATGAAAGAATACTGTGTGTTCAAAAGGAACATGTATTTAATGTTGTTCTGTAATAGTTCAGATTGAGTCACAAAAAAAGAGACACAGAAGCCAAAGCTAATGTTATTATTAACCTTAGTAGTTTATTTCTTAAATACCACAGAACATTAATACAGTCAGTTTTCTTTCACAATGGTTTGTCCTGTTTTCTCCTGTAGGCTTTTTAAAGCACTGTGCTCCTCCAGGGTGACTCTAGCTTAGGAAGCACCAGTGCTAACCTGAGCAACAACCTCTAGCCTTTTGCCTTCACTGGTTACCTGGAGCTGAATCATTCAACGTACATCCTGCTATCTCTGTGACATCATCTCCCTACCACCTGAGCTACAGGTGAGGTCACATCCTGTGTACACTCCTCTGCCTTCCTGATCTCTTCACATTTCCAGCAGAAACCCAGTCTCGTCCATGAGCATTCCTTATCCCTGCCAGAACATTCCTTTAGCATCCCAGCGGGTTCACTCACCATTCCACCTCATAAGTGTGATGTCACAAAGGGATCACTCAACATGTCATCTAACTGGAGTCACAAAGGTCAACCTTTGCTTTTGTCATGGTCAACAAAGGGATCACCTGACCTTGTTCCTTTGTGCATCCAACACATTGCGTGAGACATTACAGAGCGTTCTCTGGGCTGGCCAGACAGCCTCCCTGTACCCGTATAGCAACTCAAAACAAGCACTTATTTTAGATACAGAGTATACACAAAAATTATGACATCAATTTTCTGAAAAACACAGAACCCGCACGGCGATATCAACACCGAACGAGAGCAGAACAAGTACAATTCTGTCATCGTCTGGATGCTCGCTTAAACTTTTAAGCTCTGAATTATACTCATGTGTAATGTTAATTTTACATAACAGGCAATTCATTAAGGAAGTTATAGTATAAAATACAAAATCATTGCAGTTGGCAACTGTTTTAAAAGATGTGTTCCCATTTTTTTCACTTTTTTTATTTTATATTTTAGGTTTGATATCTGGGTATAAAATAAGCAAAACTCATCTGCAATTGTGCATCATTCTACGCTTCATACCCGAGGCCCGTGGAGAGGGGGATCGTGGGTAATGACTCATGCATGGTTTAGCTGAAGCACCGGGGGCTCCACAGAAATATGGCCTCCTGAGCTCATGAGGCAGTCTGCATCGCCCGCTGTCCCTGGGAAACTGCACGCATGTGTGACCTGACTGCAGAGTGGCTGGTGTGTGGGAGTATGTGTGTGTGTGTGTGTGAGTGTGGGGGTGTGTGTGTGTGTAAGTGTGGGTGTGTCTGTGTGTGTGTTTTTGTGTGTGCGTGTGTGTCTGTGTGTGCGTGTGTGTCTGTGTGTGCGTGTGTGTGTGTGTGTGCGTGTGTGCGTGTGTGTGTCTGTGTGTATGTGCGTGTCTGTGTGTGTGTGTGTGAGTGTGTGTGTGTGTGTGTGTGATAGTGTGTGTGTGCGTGTGAGCATGTGTGTGTGTATGTGTGTGTGTGTGAGTGCGTGTGTGTGTGTGAGTGAGTGAGTGTGTGGGAGTGTGTGTGTGTGTCTGTGAGTGTGTGTGTATGTGTGTGTGTGTGAGCGTGTGTGTGTGTGTGTGTGTGTGGGGGAGCTAATTAAAGTCGTGTGATGTGGGGGGGGAGCTAATTAAAGTCTGATTCATCACACCACCGAAGGAGGACTGTGTTTGTTTAGTTTCTGTGTTCTCTGTGCTGCACTGGAACAAAAGCCAGAGTATCTGCCATGGATACTGTCACATGACAAACAGGAGTGAGTAATGACAGTTGGTTAGAGACCCTCAGAAAGGTGCTGGGGACAGGATTTAACTTAGGACTTCATCATCATGGCCACAATCAAAGACTAACAACTAGACTCTGACTGACAAAACGTGACCAATCACAGACCAGCAACTTGTCTGCGACTGATGCAACATGACCGATCAAAGATTAGCAAACCGGTCTGTTCTGCTACCCTCATGCCCAGTTGCTTACATTCTTGTGTTGAAGAGGAAATTGCAGAATGACAAGCTGCTTTTCTATCACAGGCTTGTTATCTAACAGCCTACTTCTGCAAGTAAGTAAGCGATTATGAACAAGCTAGGGACAGAAAATGCTGATGTTTTTACTGCACTGAGTTATGTCTCAAAGGCAAGCTAGAGAGAGAAAGCTCTGCAATCGCTTGCTCATTTGCAAATTGCAGTAATCAAGGCAATACAAAAAATTTTAATGTTCTAATACGCACAAAGGGCTGCCAGAATGACAATACGCTGAATGTGTCTGCTAAAAATGGGAATGAGCCCAAGCGATAGTCTTTGATTGGAGAAACACAGAACAATATGGCCAGTCTCAGCTTCACGTGGTGACTCATTTCTGCTCTAATTACACATTATATTTTATTGCTTTGTCCAAAAACAAAAGCATAATCAAGGGTATTACCTTGTTCCTATAATCTTTGAAAGAGCCAATACAACATTACCGCTAGCTCTTTACTCATGTAGGACTCCAGTTTCCCAAACACAGCGTATGAGCGAGACCCTTGGAGTGCCCCACACATGTATTTCCACAGGGGTGCTAAGGGAACAGGGGTGAACCCAAAGGCTGCTAGCTTGTGTATTTTTGTGCAGCGACTCCAGTTCCAAAGGACTGCACTGAGACCCAAAATGGCCATTTTTTTTCCTTTTTGAAAACCCCCTCTAGGAGCAGAGGGCAGTAAGGCAGCTCGCCTCATCTCTCTGACCTCCTTTTCATTTACATCATGTGCCTATGACATCATCAGCCTGCGACATTATCTCCTTGCATGATTAGGACCGCACCCTCTGCTGAAACCACTGAGCGTTTGCATTAAGGGGAGATTCTTCCCGATCAGTTTCATTTTCCTCCCACCCCTACACATCAACTAGTCTCTAGGGAAGAAAGTTCCATAATCTGTGTGTTTGCTGGAGACTGGAGGGCAGTCCCTCTGAAACTGTGGGGGGCAAACATTCCAGGCCTGTCGCAGACTGAGGCGCACAGTGATGATCACAGAAAATGACATCACTATTTTTTATCAACACTAATATCAGAGAAATAGTGATCCCGGAATGCATTTTGTCCCGATGGCCTCAATGACACCCCCCACCTCCACGGGCCTCCACCTGTCATTTGTGAGTAAAGTGCAGTCCACCAGTGGCACAAACATAACAGCGCACAGGGGCGGTGGCATCATGGAATGTGGAAGGCAAAGCCAAAGCCCTTTGGGGTACAAAAGGAACACCGTCACCACGACAACAGAGACATCATATTAATCAAGGGCACATAGTGTTTCAGTCCACTTCACCAAGGCCAGGCCCCGCCCTCTCCACAGCTTTCGCTCCAATCACATGAGGAGATGCTGCAGCCCCCATCCACACATTCACACACACATACACACACACACACAGGTCCTTTCTCTTGAGTCTGTCCACATCAATAGCGGGTGTTGCTGTACATGTAGTCTCTAAGGTTAGTCCGTAGCACGGCCCAGGCGTGCTGCTTAGCGTGCGATGACATCAGAAGGCAGAGCTTGCGAAAGCTTAGCGGGTTTTTTCTGCCTGCTGTCAGCTGGCTCCATGGTTTAAGGCTCTAGCGCAGTGTGTGCTAATGCTAGCAGCCCAGACACACTCCCGCTCCCCAAACCAGCGACATCGTGCAGATGTCTTTCCACATACTTTTAATTGTAAGGACTTTGTGACCAGTCCCCAACACTGCTAACATGCCACAACAGCGAATACAGTAACTGTCATATAATCTTTAAAAAGGTATGGTTAGTTTGAGTGTCATTAATAAATGTGTCTCCCCAGAACAATACCGAAAAAAGCGGCCCCCGCTCCTACCTGAGTCAGGCCGGTGTGGGCGCAGGCTTCTGTCTCCACCCAGCACTACAACACCTGGAGGATCCCGCTAACCTTGACTGAAGAACTTTGATTAGTAGAATCACATGACTTAAGTGTTCTGATTCAGGGTCCCAGCTGAGTCTTCTAGGACTATACCTCCTATAGGATATTTTTGTACTGCGGCCCAGTGTATGCGCTTGCCTTTGCAATGTAAGTCGCTCTGGATAAGAGGGTCTGTCTGTAATGCAATGTACATAATAACATGTAATATAATGTTATGTAATGTAGTGTAATGTAATGGAATGTAGTACAATGTAATGTAGTGTAATGGAGTGTAATGTGATGTACTGTAATGCTCTGGATAAGAGCTAATGCTAAATGCCTTTAGTGGGATGCGGTGCAGTGTAAGTGCTGGGCAATAGCTACAGTCTCCACCCCCACCAACCCTCCTCAGATATGATTGGTGAGCACTGATCAATGAAATGTATTTATATTTATAAGCCTGTGCCCCGCGGTTGGGCAGATTGATTAATCAATAAAATGTATCTCTCATGGATCTCCGGTTGATCTTATCGACTGAAAGAGCGCGTTGCATAAGAGCACGATGGGGACAGGAGGGAGTGGTTTTGGCCACAGCCCAAAGGGCCCATCCCTCAAAGTTTACTGCACCATTACAGGCTCAGAGTGGGACCTCAGGCCAACACGCTACCACACCTTCACACACTCAGCAGGGTCTTTCAGCCTCCTCTTTGCACCAGGGGTTACAAGAGGAGCGGATCCTGGAACCCAAGGCCAGCGGATCCAGTGACTAAACCTAAGAACGAGAGGAGACATCAACTTGAGTTCCCACCACCTGCCTGCAGCTAGTTTCAGGTCTGCCTAACAAATTAAGACGTGAAAATAAGAGCAAAAACATACGCGGCTCAAGGGTGAGCCATCTCTTTATCAGCACTTTCACTCGCCATCTAGTGGTAAAATGAAGGTACTGTCATGTGTTTGGGGTGTGGGGGAGGGGGTACCACACCTTACAGCATTCAGACATGAACCTGCCTCTGATGAGTTTAAACGTCCCAGGGTAAAGACACTGTTTTCTTTGTATGTGGTATATTGTTTGTGTTCGTTTGCCTTCCCTGTTGATGACGGCTCTGCAACTGTCTCTCGGAAAAGCCAGGCCTAACGATGAGGCGGACTCACAGAAGGGGCGATTCACACACACGGCCTGCTCTGCGGACAGTGCGCACAATGGCTACTTCATCACCAGCAGACCCAACACAGACAAGGGCTTGGAAACATCACGGTGGCTGTTTCTGTTTGTTTGTTTTTTTGTTGCTCGGGAGATAGTTTTTTTCTCCTACTTAACTCTTGCCGTTCTGGTGTGTAGGATTGCTCCCCTAAACACACATGCAAGTACACGCACACTAGACACGCACACCAGACCAGGGTCAAATGCATGAATTTTGACTCATCAGGTGCCTTTCAAACTTGAAAACATTCCTGTTTTCAACATAAGTTGATACTAATCAAAAACAATCACTTGGAGTTTGGTTTTGACTATTGAGAAAATACAGATTTTTATTTTAAATTTGCCTTTATCTGCAGAATTTCCTCTGGTTTTTAAACAGGTAAAGTACACCTCCTCGTTGAGCACACACACATGTACGGGTCCATGAACAAGCAGCAAGTTCTTGAGGGGAACAAGTTTCTGAAGAGGCAGAATAATTAAAATAAAAAACAACAGTACCGAGAGACATGTCCAATAAAACACATGTTAAACACACTGTTTGACACGTTAATGGTAAAATGGAAGCCAGCTCCACTGACACGAGTCATCCGAGTCTATGAGTTATCAGGCGGTTGAGTTATCAATGAGGAGGTGCATTTCAACCACAGCTATTTAACCAAGGTCTGACACACACACACACACACACACACACTCATACACACACACTCTACTCCTCCTTCTCCCGGAGCATGGCCCGGAGGCGCTTGCGCATGTAGAATGCGGTCAGTGCGCTGCAGCAGGCGGTGAAGACGAACAGCGCCACCGAGTCGTGTGCCAAGTCGCCGTGGAGACGCTCATAGAGGGCGCGGCGGGTGCCGTAGTCGAGCCGCACGGCCTCGATCTGCATCAGCGTGCAGAGCACCAGGAACACATGGAAGATCTGGTGGCCTTGGCCCAGGAAGTCACAGCGGCCCGGGAACCAGCGCTCTGGATGCGGGTACGCGAAGAAGTACATGCGCTCACCAGGAAGAACAGCACCTGGTAGCTGTGGTAGTCCACGGCGGGATCGTCACAGCCGCGTGCGTGGCAGCTGCAGATCCGGTGCAGCACCGGGCTGATGTCCAGGCAGTAGGCCAAGCCCGACGGGACCACCTGGAACAGCTTGTGGACGAACTTGGGCAGCCGCTGGCTGATGTACTTCCCGTAGCAGCAGCCGGCGCAGGACAGCCAAGCCAGCCCGGCGGCAGCCGGCAGAAAGGCCCCGCGCACGCGTGCGTGCCACTCCTCCTCGATGGCGTAGTAGAAGTGCGCCAGCGCGCTGCCGTACTGGTACACGGCCACGCCCACGTAGTCCAGGAAGAAGAAGCTGTAGTGCGACAGCTCGGACTTAGCGGACAGCAGGTGTGCCAGGGCGCTGCAGGAGAGGTAGGTGAAGGCAGAGAGCAGGACGATGAAGAGCGGCTGGGCGTGCGGGTCCCGCAGGAAGTCCACCGTCTCCGCCAGCTGCCGGAACTTCACCAGGATCACCAGCGCCGCCACCAGGTGGGTCCAGACGTTGATGGCCTCGTTGTGGCGCTGGAAGAGTGTGAGGCAGTAGTAGCGCCAGCCCTGGTCCGGCGGCCGGTACCCGGCCAGGATGTGCGGCTCGCGGAACACCCATGGCACGTCCGCAGCCTTCACGGTGCACGGCAGCGTGGGAAACGCAGACTCCAGCATCCGCGGGATCTGCCGCAGCTGCTGCGCGTTGATGAACAAGCGCCCAATCTGCTCCATTACCACTGTCGCCATGTTGAACAGGAAGGAGATGCAGCAGTGCTCTCTGGGATCTGTAGTAAAACAAGGTCAGCATTATGGTAGCCCATGGTTTTCTTTACGGTACATATGGTTGTGATGTTCTTGTCATGCATTATTGCAAATGTATTGTTTGTGCTCAGGAGATGTAAGCTAATTTGGATTAGCACAGTCAGCTTGCATTAGTGCTTTGCACTGTTACTGGTTTGGGAAACTTGTTAGGCAGGTCTGGCAGTATTATTGTAATACTTATTATAACATTACAGGATCATATTAATCAGTCCAATGCACCTCTACTCTCCACAACATGCTGAAGGAAGCTCTGCAGGAGCACACCCGCTAAATGGCTGCTCTGTAATGTAACATAAGGAAGCTCTATAGGAGCACACCCGCTAAATGGCTGCTCTGTAATGTAACATAAGGAAGCTCTACAGGAGCACACCCGCTAAATCCGCTAAATGGCTGCTCTGCTCTGCACACCCGCTAAAATGTAACATAAAGGAAGCTCTATAGGAGCACACCCGCTAAATGGCTGCTCTGTAATGTAACATAAAGGAAGCTCTGTAACATAAGGAAGCTCTAGGAGCACACTGTAATGTAACCGCTAAATGGCTGCTCTGTAATGTAACATAAGGAAGCTCTGTAATGTAACATAAGGAAGCTCTGCTAAATGGCTGCTCTGGTAACACACCCGCTAAATGGCTGCTCTGTAATGTAACATAAGGAAGCTCTGCAGGAGCACACCCGCTAAATGGCTGCTCTGTAATGTAACATAAGGAAGCTCTACGGGAGCACACCCGCTAAATGGCTGCTCTGTAATGTAACATAAGGAAGCTCTGCAGGAGCACATCCGCTAAATGGGAGCACACCCGCTAAATGGCTGCTCTGTAATGTAACATAAGGAAGCTCTACGGGAGCACACCCGCTAAATGGCTGCTCTGTAATGTAACATAAGGAAGCTCTATAGGAGCACACCCGCTAAATGGCTGCTCTGTAATGTAACATAAGGAAGCTCTATAGGAGCACATCCGCTAAATGGCTGCTCTGTAATGTAACATAATGTAATGTCACCACTGAGAGGTCTGAGGCAATGGGGAAATGATGCTGGAAACGGACAGTATCATAAATCACAAGAGCCAGAGGTCACAATGCTCTGTGCGTCCTTCAGCCGAAATTACTCACCTCAACCCCCATCTGCCCCCCACGCCCCAGCACAATTTATAAATACCCTATCCACATATTATATAGATATACAATATTACACATTAAGCAATATAAAAATGTAGAGTAGATGGTTTAACCCTTGCCTCCAAGATTACAGTAAATCCTTTGTGTGCCATCAAAGGGAATTATTAAACCTGATTATTTACTCTATCTGTGCTCCTATTGGCTATACAGTATTGCATCTTTCTTTCAGCAGGATTGATTTTTTAAAAATATGCATGAGCTGCTCGTTTTGCTAATGCCAAACCTCACAGCCTGTCACATGGGCCTTCATACCCGTCAAAAGAATAATGACCCGAAACACAAAACCAGTGCGCATGGATAAATGAATGAATGAATGAGCCCCGCGCTGGAATGAAAGGATCTTAAAGCAACGCTGAACCAATCGCACATAGCCAACGATAAGCAGAGCTGCAGCGTAGAACAATGAATGGAGCCCGGTTGCGTAACACATGCGAAGTCAACTTCACACTGCTCAGATTTCAGGTTCGCATTCAGTCAGTGCAAATTTTCACATATTAATATAACATTAACCAGAGAATGGACGGGTCGCGGCGCTCGCGCAGGGCATGTCAAATCTCATCAATAATTCAGTGGGCGCCTCCCACAATCTGCTCTTTTCTGATACCACATGGATGAACATGTGTGAAATCATAGGAAAAATCAATGGCCTTTTTCCAAAGGGCCAGAACGTGCCAGGTTTAACATTAAACCAAACAATAATGTTAATAAGCTCTACTGTACATAACAACCCCATCCTAACAAGCATTATTCATTTGTAAACATTCATAAAAACATTTTCATACATATATTTATGGTATTTTATTCAATTGAATCAATGGAATCTTGAATCATAAAACCTACCTTTTAAAATCTTTACAACAATTATTAAATATATAAGAAATGCATTTAGTGTCTATCTACATGATCGCAATCAGATGTCGAACTGATTCTCACTGTCATATAAAATAACGGGGTTTTTTTCGCTATCGCCTTGCTAGATTGCTAGCTAGCCAGATTACAATGAACTGCAGATAATCAAAG
This sequence comes from Albula goreensis, assembly GCA_022829145.1. Lineage (NCBI taxonomy): Eukaryota > Metazoa > Chordata > Actinopteri > Albuliformes > Albulidae > Albula > Albula goreensis. The sequence goes on from CM040750.1 coordinate 37,930,300, forward strand.
AACTATAGCTGTATTGTCCTACCTGGAACGGGGAAAACCCGATGATAACGCCGAGAATCCTTTCAATATCAAGTCGCTGTAACATGCATACGTATATATGTCACAAATAGCATTTTTCAGTGATAAAATAATAATAAATTCCTGTGCTTTTCAGTGTCCGTCGGCTCGTGCAGGACAGGGGGATCGGGAAATGGGCAGTGCCCTATCGGCAGACCACCGGCGCCTGAGGAGCAGGTACATTAACCAATCAGTGCTCTAGATTTGAAGGTCCCGGTTTTTTCACCGGAACCCTGACCAATAGAGAAAGCTCGCCGAGCCTAAATGGGGCGGTCCAGAAGCGGGTAGGGTGACTGGACAGAAATGTGCTGTGTATTCAGTATAAAAATAATAAATTCCCACAGGACTGGTCAGCCGCGGGAATTACATTCCGCTCTGTGTGAATAACAAAAACAATAAAAACATGCACTAACATGTAAAGAGAAAACGATTGTGAGATCGGTAAAATATCCCTGAACAAAACATTAGTGCGTTATCAACTGAGCAGTGAATGTCAATCTGCGCCTCGCCCCCGCAGGATACACCCGATGTGACTGGGTGGAGCCGTGTAAATAACGCTCGGGCCAGAACAGTGAAGTCACCCCGCTTATCACTCTCTCAAGTGTGATACCAGAGCGCAAGCTTGAGCGCAACAGAACTGAAACAGAAATAGTACGATTTAGGCACTGTGACAGAGTTGTGTTGCGTTGGGACTTTTCTAGAAAACTATTATTGAAAACTTAAGTTGCGGTCCAAGTTCCATTAGTTTAGCCTACTTAATAAACAGATGTTCATAAAATTTGTGATGCGATTTACTTTATTGCTGAGGCAACACGTTGAATGGTCTCGCTCAGAGCGACATCTAAATCCTCAGCAAGCTATTGTTTTCGTAATGCGCGACACATGACATCACCGGTTTGTCTTACTGTCTTGTTCATTCGGCAGTTACGGTTGTCTGATTTTATCAGACTATAAATCTGAAGCGGTCTGTGTTTCGCATAGGCTTAAAATGGTCCCTTCCCTGCCGCGACGGTAACAGCAGGAGCTTCTCCTTGGACTGCGTGATCTATAGTCATGAAGGGACGTCATTGTTTATTGAAACGCGGGCGAAGGCATGCTGAAATATTCATCACGCTCCCAAGAGTGAGGAACGAAGACAGAGAGGTTTTGTTGCCTTCTCGGAATGAGCTGTTGCAGCGAAAAATGACATACCCTCTGCTTCACGAGGCTGACGTTGCAGTCTTATTACATTATGGACATTCAACAGACTCTCTCCTGAGCAAACTCTAGCGTTTACTTTTTGCAGAGGAGGTATCTTGCTGAAGACTAGACTTCAGCTCTGTACCTGGGAAGTGATCTCGCAACCTAAGAGTCAGGAGCTTGAGGTCCTTGACGGTCACAGAACTCTGTCACTTAATAAGCTTGTCCTAAAACCCTGAAAGCCAGTGAACAAACGCGTTTCAGCAAGTAGGTTAATGTGAGAATAATGAAAAATGCAGGCACACTACATGTAGTGCATCGACAAAAACTAAAATGTACAGATGACCTGGTCGTATGGTGTGCCCAAATGTGCAGAAAATAAATGAGACCAGCCGCATCCATGCAGTGGAGCTGCTGAAGTGAACCTGAGAAATGCTTGGGTGGTAATCAGAGGCCTAAAGGTTTAAACATTTACGTAAGAACACAAATATACCTCAGAAAACCAAGAAAAAAATAAGGTGTGCTTTGCGGTCAACAGTGTGTTTGAGAACCACTTAGGATAAAGGGAGTAGTGTCAGTAGTATTAGTGGTCGTAGCAGCTGTAGTAAAAACCATAGACATGGTATCAGTGCTAGCAGCAGCAGTAGTAGTGCACATAGTAGCAGCAGCAGAAATAAGAGTTGTAACAATAGGGTAATAAGAGTAGTAAGCATGTCTGACAGTTAAAGTAATTTCACACTGGTAGAGTGTGTTAAAGCCCTTCCCAGCTCCAGTAAAGACAGACTAACACTCAGCACTGCATGGACCAAACGCTGAGCAGGATTTAAAGGGGTGTTTAAGGGTGTGGCATTTTAAAATCACATTTATTTTTATTACACTTATGAATCTGTTTATCCTCTTCATGAGTTTGTTATGTCACATGTTTCACATTGTATACAATGTCTCTTCAGGGTGTAGAACCTTCTTCTTCATGCAAATGTAATACAGAGTATCTACAAATACTTTCTGTCACTTAACCCCAACAATAAAAACCCCTTAATAAGATACTTTGATTTTTATCCAATGTAATCGGCTTTCAAATATTTTTGATAGACAAAGAGTAGTGCAATTATGTTACTAATATGCATAAAAATATGAGCAAATTATACAAATGATATGCAGAGGAAGCTCTTCAGCTCAGCCTGTAATGAGTTTGAGTCAGAGAGGGTTTGTAAGTGGTGCAAGATTCCAATCTTTGTGTGAGAGTGAACACATCAGCTGGGTCTTCGTTCTTCCACAGGGTGCTGCCTGGAGTCAAAAACAGCACGAGTCTCATCTGTACCACATTTTGACTCATCTGTTTCACAGAGTCCTACTCTCAGGGTGTTAAAAGGTGTTAATGGGTTTGAATCCTCCTTGACCTGTTGAGAAGTAGACTGTGTCTTCTATGAGCTGTTATGAGGCGATAGCAGGGTAGGGTGTTTCACACAGTGTGTGGACAAAGAAGATCGTTGTTCTGTACGATCCCATTCATGAAAAGGCCGTTTTTTCTCCGGGGAAAGAAATGGTGCTATGCTGAGAAATAAAATTCCCCCCTGGGGGCCACGTTCACACCCAAACACAAACACACCCCGCTCAGTGACCTCAGCTCCCATCCATACACTGCCTGTCTCTCCTCTCCTGCCCCCTAGTGGTGGAATGAGTGACCTGCAATCATGGATCCCGAAACTGGCCAGCGCTTCCCAGGGCAGAAGGGTTTCAGTTGGCTGGATATTCTCTTTCATAAACCACAGCAACTGCTCCTGGAGCCAACAGCGGAACTGGAACTTGCCTGTACAGACTGATAATGCATCCATACCAATAAAGCATCTCAGAGCAGGAATGCTGATCTGGGATCAGTTTTGTCTGTTCACCTTTAATGGAAAGGGGTGGGAGATGGACAGAATAAAGCCCATCCTAGATTAGCACTCCTTCATGAATATGGGCCCTGATCTAGGGTCAGTTTTGCCTGTTAGCTCACAATGGATCTTGTCAGAACATGGACAGGGGAGAGCTGATCCTAGGTCAGTGTTCAATGCACACGGGCCCTGATGCAGGGTAACTGCAGGAGCTGATCCTAGGTCAGTGTTCAATGCACCACGGGCCTGATCCACAGGGCTGATCCCCTGATGAACAGGGTAACTGCAGGAGCTGATCCAGGTCAGTGTTCAATGCACACGGGCCCTGATCCAGGGTAACTGCAGGAGCTGATCCTAGGTCAGTGTTCAATGCACACGGGCCCTGATGCAGGGTAACTGCAGGAGCTGATCCCAGGTCAGTGTTCAATGCACATGGGCCCTGATCCAGGGTAACTGCTGGAGCTGATCCCAGGTCAGTGTTCAATGCACATGGGCCCAGATCCAGGGTAACTGCGAGACAGACTCAGAGGATCAGATAGCGGCCTGGTGGAGGAAAGTGGAGCTCTGTGGTGTGAGCGGGCTAATGAGTTTATAATCTGATCACAGCCCAGCCAGGGAACGCAGAACAGAGGAGTGGAACAGAGGGGCCAGTGTGTCCAGCGCTGCCCAGAGCCCAGGGGCCTTTCAGAGGGTCACCGAACTCAAACCCTGGGGGAAGGGTCCAAACCAGCCATTCCTGGGGTCACCGAACTCAAACCATCAGGAGGGGGGGTGGATATTTGGTGCACCAGTCAGCCCAGACAGCTGGACCTGTGACCAGTTACACAGTGTTTGAGTGATGCTAGATTCAGTCAATGCTATTGTGACATCATAACCATGAGCCTGTTTAAAATTCTCACTGATGAGACTTCTGGGGGGTGTGGATGGGGGTGGGCTGGGTGTGTGCTTTGGTAACATAATCAATGATCAATGCAGGCACTAGTTTGGCTGTTGTAGAACAACCATGTCAGAGAAGTTACCTGAAAACTCACCTGAACGCTATCAGATCAACAGCCGGAGTATCTGGGCTCCAGGCTCAAATGATGAATAGGGCTGTAATGGCCGTGGTGCAGACTCTCCTGTGTTACTGTTAGGATGGGCGTAAGCTGGGCTCCACGGCCTCTCTGACAGAGCACATGGGCTTCCCCCAGTAACTCAGGCATGCTGCTATCTGATTGGTGCTCACAGAATTCTGGGGGTGGGGTGCATGTTTTGTTGGTGTGACATGAGCACAGAATAAGTGATGACAGGAACAGGCATTTCTGCCCCTCCAGGCTAATCATGTGACCGTGATGTACCGTTCATAAACACATAGTGCAGCATCAAGCCTGGACATGAGTGCACTCAGGGTCTCTGCCTGCGCTGCTTCAGCTAAGGAGCTGCTACACGCACTGACAACTCTGTGTGTAAGAAACGCTGCCTCAGGTCACTGTGGAATCTGACTGTTTACGATCGAACGATCACACTTGTGTTGTGGAACTTGTTATGGGGTAAATTAGTGCTGCACAGCAGTTTTGCAGAGTTACACCACATCGGAGTGAGAAACATGTGACGCAAATGACAGACGAGGCCAGAGTGCACAGGATAACCTGTCTGGCAGGTTAGTCAAACAGACAGCCATAACCCGAAACAAAGACATTTGTGCCACAGAAACTATGCTATTTTATCATTTTGTTTATAATGTGTGTTTGCGACTCCATTTACAGCTGTGATTTAATCACTAAGGAATAATCGTTTCTGATACCTTGCAAATCCACGAGACAAGTAGTAAAAGATACATTAAATAAATAAAATAAAAATAATAATACATTTTGGCAAAATATCCCGAGCAAAAAATACTGACATATTTTGCACTTCTACAAATATCCACTAGATGTCAGTAGTGTCAAGGGAGTGATGCTTGTATCAGTATTTCTCATGGAATAGAGAAATACTGAGCAATATCATGTATCCTGATCTATGGCATTATTTACGAGTAACATAATTTGATTCATATTTCCAGTTAAAGTGTTGAATGATAAACATACTCCATATGGCAGATACATAGGATATGGAGATTATTTGCGTTTCCAAACCTCAGGCTTCGTGGCTGTTCTCGCACGAGTCACTGTGAACCAACCGCTCAACGACTTTCAATAAAGGTTTGACACTCGCTCCTCATTACAGTACTCCCAATAATACAGCGATATATTACTTTTCCACTTTCCAACACCTTCGCTGGAATTGTGTGTTTAAGCTTTTAAAGCTTTAAGGTTTTAGTCGTTTGAGTTAAAACATGGGAAAACGTGTTAAGTGCGAACAGGTGCGGCGAGGGACTCGACGAGCAGGGGGTTCGGGCAAATACAGGAGCCCGCCAGCCATCTGTCACCTGAGCACCTGTGTTCAGTGCATCAGAGGATAAGATCTGAGGTGGGATCAGTAGGAGTCCATTATGAGCTAAAACAGCACTGATCCTAGATCAGTTTTCCCTCATCAGATCATAATCTGTAAGGTTACATGGTCAGAACAAACATGATCCAAGATCAGCCATCCCAATGTGTCTGTCCAGCTCCGGATCTCAATCCTGAGAATTCAAGACAGACCGACAGGCTGCACACACACAGGCAGAACAGAGAGCATGCTGGGAACTCCCCCCCCCCCCACAACGGAGGTGGATACATGAAGGCGTGGAGGGTGAGGACTTTCTCACCGGCCCAAAACGCAGAATCACAGAGCCAGCGTAGTTTATGAGACAACATGAAACAAAGACTGCGCCAAACTCGTTACAGGCAGTGACACCATGTAAAGTTGGCCAAGTGACAAGCCATTGGTAGAACACCAACATCACTGGCCATTGGGACATGCCCATTTTCACTGCAGTACTCTGATTTGAGATTACAGGAAATGTTTATGTGTGGCACCCAGCCCCCCCTGCATTGGTGTAGTGTTTTATAGACCACTGAGGAAGAAGCACTCGCTTGTGCATCTTTTCACATCATTGTCCAAACCTTCACATTTCCAGCCGAGCCCAAGATACACACCATTCCACCATAGATCATGATTTCAAAAAGGTTTTTAATTTTTTAGTACATGGTCTTTATTCAAGCCAACTAGTTATCCACCACGATGCCACATTAACATACTGCTCCTTTGTACTGACAAATGTGTGACCTTCCCACAGCCAGACTCCCTGCATCCAACGGCAACGCTCTGAAACACCACGCATAAAAGGGTGTGCTTTATTAAGACTACCCCGCCCCATCTCCAGCAACTCAGCACCCCCACCACCCCCAAAACGCAAAAACAACAGTGCAAGAAGCAGAGCAGAGATCCGAGCTGGAGAAGGAATCTAGGAGCGAGACCTGTGGATTGTAGACATTACAACAGGGCTGTGAAATACCAGCGTGGAAAGGCTAAAAACCAAAACATACGACTCGAAAAAACCAAACAACTGTGCACTTTTATTTAAGCTCCAGAGAACAGCAGTCTTTGACATACATGTACAGATTAACTTGCACTATGCGATAGACAGTGTGAAGGACCTACAGCATAAGATGCATGGTTGGACAGGTAAAACACTGCTTATTCCAAAAGGCAGAAGCTGCAGAAGGACAGTCTAGAGATGGAAAAAAGAAAAAAAAAAAAAGAAAGGAAAAAAAACCTTCATCACAACAGGAATATCCACACCTAAAGCGAGCGCAGTGAAACGGGAGAAACCTGGGGAAACAAACATGTGGACTGCCAGACTCTCTCTACTTCCATAGTAACATTGTGGGCAGTGAACAAAACCAAACCAAATACTGGCCATGAAACAACAAAAAAACAAACAAAAAACAAAAAAATAAATCTTTGGATAAGTAAAAAAAACCCTAGAAGACCCTGAACGGTGAAACTCAGTTCTCTACTTCTTTGGACTCTTTATTCTTCCGCACTTCTTCCAGCTTCTTATCCTGGGGAAGAAAAAGAGAGGAAAAAACAAAAACAGTCAAACCTGAAACAACCACAAACCAGCAAAAACCAATCCTATCTGTTGGTAGGAAATGCAGGTCCATTGCAGTCTCTGTGTAGGAGATGCTGGGAGTTGAATGCAGAGCATTTTAATCCACTCCGGGTTTTAATGCATCCATGCAGGTGACAATCCTGACAAACCCCCTGCTGGTTGACTAAGGTCACTGCAGTCTAATGCTACATAAACCTGGAGAGGCACAGATCGCTTTCAGATTGCCAGACAGGCAGGGTCATTACACTCTCATCTCCATCTCAGAGCTTGGCAAGGTCCAACAGTTTCTCTTGTAAAGTTCCTTCCAGCCCAAAGTTTTTCATATTGACAATATTATAGACAAGGGCCTGTTTAATGATTGGCCATGGCTAAAAGACCACTATATTTCCACTCGTTAAGAAGATGATTATGGGGTTAGCAGAGTTAGCACACTTAACCTGCATCACTTAGTGCTTTAGTGAAGTGGCATATAAACTTGGCGAGAGAATGTTAGTTACTACTGATCATGTCAGTCAGGGGAGTGTTGTCCAACTGCAGGTCACTCTGGATAAGAGCTGCTGAATGACTAACAGAGCAGTGTGGATGAAGGCTCTGGGCCAGAGAAGGGCTCACAGACACACACCTTCTCTTTGAACTTCTCGTTGAGCGCAGCCATGCGCGCAGTGCGGTTCTCTTTGTTGGCCTCCATTTTCTGGTTCAGTTTCTCCTCCGCCATTTTGCTGAAGTTGTTGTTCTCCTCCAAGGCCTTCTGGAGCACCTCCTTCTCGTGCTCACGCTTCTCCGCTAAGTGCTTCAAGACCTCTGCTTCGTGAGACTGCGGGAAGGACAGAAACGTCATGTGAAGCAGCCAATCATGTTACAAACCAAAACCATCTCAGCCAGTCACGCTACTCAACCTGAGCTGTGTCACATGACCTACATCACACAGCAAGCTCAGCAGGTCAGAGTGATGGTGGCAGATCATCACCCTCCACCCAGGCAGAAGCTAAAATACAAAAAACCTGCACGGCTGACAGGACACATTCCACCCTGAGGACTGAACTCTCCTCAGCTTAAACTGAGTTCGGTCATGCAATGGAACCTGGAGCACTTGTGCCTCCCCAGCACTTAGAATAAGAATAAATGAGCACAATGCAATACATTTAAGACAAAGAAGGATACATAAGATTCAGCTCATCTGTAAGACGAAACCATAAAGTTGGAGTAATAATGAACTATAAAGCGTGTTTCTAAAGATGCGCCTCTGAAAGGGTTTGGACTGGGAGCCCGGTCCCAGTCATTCTGAAGCCCAACCTTGCGTCTCTCTTCCGCAGCCTCCAGCTTCCTCTGGATCTCCTCCAGGGACAGGTCCTTCTTTTTGGGTGGGGACAGGGGGAACTCCCCCTTCGCATCCGGGGCTGAGGGGCTGAGAATCACCTCAAAAGCCTGACCGGACGCACGCTTGTCCAGCTCCTTGACCTGAATATCTGCGCAGATCGAAGGGGAAAAACACCCAGCAGGGTCAGAATCTACTGCCAGGACTGTGGGACAGAAACATTACCAACAGAGACAGCTTCATTCACTGGCCATTTGTCAGCTTCTTTTTCGCCATGTTTTACATTGTGATGTAATTTGCAAAGAAAGTAAGGGTATAATTTCTTACCAGTAGGGGACGCCATTTCAGCTGAAGTCTAAAAAGTCAGAGATACCTTCAAAAAAAAAAAAAGGACAAAAAACACCAAATCAACTCAATTTCAGATGCCACTTTAAAAATATACTCTTCAAAACAGATTCATCACAAGATACACCAGAAAGATACAAACTAATAGGGCAGCAAAATACTTTGATGTGTACTTTTTTTTTTTTTTTTTTAAATCATCTCCAACTGAAAACAATGGCTAATGGAAAACAACATTTACACGATTCTAGTGGTCAACAGCAAAACCCTTTTCCAAAAAAGGATTCGGGTGGAAACTCAGCAGCCGTTTTTGCATGGTCATTATAGATCCAGAGTACAAGAGAAGGGAGACTGTAGCAGCCCGAGACGCTCATTATGAGACTAAGCGCGCCCTCTGTGGGCGATCCTGGGCACTGCAGAACAGGGCAATTCACCTGCCCTGGTTAACGAGCATGGTGAATTCTTAAATGAGCCCACGATGCAAACTGCCTGACTGCAACAGTTAAAATGATCCACCACTAAATTTGTATGCGATGGCTATAGCAACCCGTCTGCACATCTGTAGTAAAATAAATGGATTTTTTTAACTGCCCGATACGCTTTGCATTGATTCAAAGGGTCGCTTCGGATAAATGTGAGGCAATGCCAGATTACAACGATATGATACAGTAAAACATTTCCCCTCGATAATCTGCGGCTATCTGATGCTGGTATGGTCCTAGAACGATAAATCTAATTCTAAACCGCTAATCCATGAAAACAGCGCAATGTTTAGCGCGGGAGGGGGATTCTGTCTAGCCAGCTGCAGAAGCCGTATCGCTCGTAATCCCTTCATTGTTTGTCATATCAGACCCATAAAAACTGCAAACGATATCCGATATAGAGCGGTCTTTTGACATGCGAGTGTGGGGCGCAGACAAAAGGAACGCCCCACAACACGAAAGCCAAATTCTCCCATGCCAGCTCAGAGAGAACCACCGCTGGGCAAAGCAATTTGCATTAATGTCAGATTCAGCCATGTCCGTCTGCAGAAAATCCACATTTCAAGAAATTAGGGGGTTATGGGAGAGCAGTAAAACTGGAGATCAAACAGCCTTCGCAAGTTTCACACATTCAAGAAAAAGGCTCTACAGGTAAAAAAAGGGTCAAAGTGCCCAACTCAATTCAAATCAAAATATTCGTGGACGAGGGGCAAAAAAACTGAGGGAAGAAATATCATGTCATTTAATATTTGAAAAAGTTGGTGTGCAAGTTCGCTACGTGAGAAAGCCCGACAAAAGAGCCGTTGTGCGGTGAGGAGAAAACAGCAGCTGCAAACAAAGAGGAGAGCGCGTGTCAGCCGCCTCCCCTTCCCCGCCTGCGCCTCCGCCTGCGCCTCCACCTCCGCCGCCCCGGCCAGCCAGCGTTAGTGCAAGTTCAATAAGGCTAACCTTATCGAGTTAGTCTAATGACATCTCCTCAATTAAGCAGCCGGTTAAAATGAGCGAAAGAGATTATTAATAACAATAATATTACATAAGAATACATAAATTAGCCAGATAGGGTCTGATAATTCCACCCATTTATTATCCAGGATTATCAAGAACAAAAACCCCACCCGCCGCTTACTAGAGACCCGCTGCCCTTCAACTGGATGCTTAAGTGGTACTGGAGTACTTTTCATCATTCCCTCCCAAATAACTGTGAAAGCTGCATCCTGAGTAAAGTTAAACAGGTATAGTTAGACTGCCAGCCGGCTCTCTCTCAAACAACTAGCGCTAGTCACCCACAGACAGCCAAGCTGCCTTTGTAGCAAACAGTGAGTATCTGACATGCTGCTTCAACGTTTTATTAGCAAAAATGGGTTTACACACGACGTTCACACCCAAAACGTGTGAAAGGAAATCCAGATTTCCACATTAATTCAGCAACGATTTCACCGAAAGAACAATCAAGCAATAGGTGAGTAACTATCAATGCATCCGATAAGCCAACTTAACGAGGTGGTGCAACTGCACTACGAACAATAAAAGACACCGTTGCAAGACGAGGGGCACTGTGCTGGTCCGACCCAACCCAAAGAAAATGGTAGGCTCCTATTCTCCTCCACTTTCTTTCCAAATCCCTTTTCATCACTCAGTCTCGCTATCTGACTCTGACAAAAAGACCAGCCTCAAACAGACACTTGTTTGAAGCGCTCAAACAAGTTTGACGGAAAAATGCATATCAACCCTGATTTAAAAAATATTCACTAAACAATATTAGTAAAATTCTCAAGGACAACTGCAAGCAAGTTATCGGGTGAAAAGGCAATCTCCAAGCTGATAAAACACAGGTAGCGACCCAGTCGGATTTAAGACACACCTGTGTAGCTAGTTTGCAAGCTACCAGAGGCTAACCCTTCCATTTTAGCTGGGAAACCTCAGCTATTGTCACTACAGACTCAACTAACCATGATTTACAGTTTCAAATTTTTGTTTTTCTATTTCTATAGTCATTGAAATTGCATAATCAATGTGCACCGACTTCGTTTATGTGATGAAAAGCAGGCTGTGCATGTGGATAATTTATCCCAGTGCATCTCCCTCACCTTTGCTCAGTGCTGATGGTCCAGCCGCTCCACACAGCCTTTCTCGCGCCGATTCTTCTATGCCCGAGCCTTACTTGTTCGCGCAAAAAAGGACCAAAGCTATATCGTCACAGCTAATTCTAGAGCCCCATTGGCTGTCCGTTACAGGTTACAGCTTCCCTGCTCTTCTGGGGCTTGTAGTTCTTGATTCCGCGCTACCAAAACAAAACCACGAGGCAAATGGAGGATGTGGCGGGTGTTTTTATTTTGCATACATTTGGACGCTTCACAGACCATCTTTTTTCAAGCGTGTATGTAAAGCGCTGCACAAAATATTAACTTTTAACTATTTTACAAAATATATTTGCCTTGAACTCGTGTGTAGATACCCACGGTTATTTATGTGGAGTCTAAGCTAATCTTTCACATTACGCCAGTCGAATTTTTGTCAAATTTGAACTTGAGCAAGTTGTTGTTTGACACTTTTCGCGGGTAGTTCCTGCAAACCGCAACCATGCACGTGATATAACAAAAAGACCATGCAGCAATTTCATAAAATATTTATTGTTTATGCTGCTGTTTAATGTTTCATTGCATTAAACTGTAAGTCTATCGTATTTACGGTTTTGCACCTACTTTAGCATTACATTCAGTCTAGCTTTTAGGAGGTAGCATAGAATGCTATTTTCAATGGGTTTTGATTGTTTCTAAATCCTGGTTGCTTTTCTGCAACTGTGAATCCGTGTATGGCCCGGTTTCTGGATATAAAGTTGTCAGGACTTAATACTACCAGTGTGAATAACATACAGTATAAATTGAGAATGAAAAAATGCACGAGGCAGTTAGCCCCCCTCGCGCGAGGACACAGCGACTGGGTGCTTTATGTGTGCCGAGCGCTGGAGGATTACGTAAGACTGTCAAGTGCATGGAGCCAGCAGTCTGATAGAGCAGCTCAGACTCGCCTACTGCGTGCCCGGAGCGGGTGAGCGGAGCAGATGCAGTCACGTTTACATGTGTGCGCCCGCAGTAGCCCGGTTGTGTAATGAAGCTGGAAAACTAGCATGTAACTGCGCTCCACTTCACTTAACCGGCGACAGGTTCTTACTAGATGGCTTACGCTAAGACGTTATGTCTCGGGTTTTGAGTACAGTGAATGTACTGTTTGAATTTTAATGTGAATCACTCTGTAATGATATGTACCGTAGACTCGGTGTCCGTGGTGCTGCTAGATGAGTCAACGCCCTTTTCAGCTGAGGCATAGCCGCATGGAGCGTTTACAGACGTGTTAGTGTTCATCTCATTTGTGGTAACAGCTACTAAGACGCAGAATCGTGGGATCATCGAGCGATACTTTCACTTTGACCCACAGATGACATGGCCCGAGACATTTGGCTGTTGGTTTTCATCATTTAATGGTTGTTTTAAAGTTGATATTTGCAAACACTCAACTAAGTTCCAAATTGCATGCTGCAGTAAAAGTCTGATTTACTCAAGCAAAAATTTGATTTACTCATGAATGTACATTATTGATTATTGTGAATCATAACCACTGAGAGGTGTCTGTCATAAATCATTGCTGGCCTACTGACTGTCTGTAAAATCAGGAAAGTAACCGTCTGAATCCGAATGTTTTGCTGCTAAGGAATCTTGCGTCTCACAATAGCGCCGGTTCAGAGTTTTTGATATTCCTCTTTTATATTAAAGCAAATGGGTAAAATGTGTCCTTTGTGTGTGGAATGGGGGGAGGACATGTCGATATGGGAGCCAGTGGTTCGTTAGATGGAATATGTCATTGCAGCAGCGTCTCTCTGGAGACTGGAGCAGTCACAGAGGCTTCGTCAGCCGGACCTTCTTTCCCGTCAGCAGCGGTCATGCCCACCTCCGCCCCCTTTTTTCCGCATGAGTTAACGCCCCGGGACGGACGGGAGCGTCTTTGTCAGCGAGAAAAGTGAACGACTCCTGGGCATCTCTGTCCACTGCAGAGATGTTTCGGCCACAAAACAAAGCGATTTGCTAGCTACCCATAAACGATAATGTTATTGGCCATGTACTCATTATTACCGAATTATCAAAGTTTGTATTACTACACACACTTTGAAGAGGCTGCGCAGGAGAACTATGGGAATGCGTAAAACCCACTGACCTGCCTGGCACGAGGCCCAAACCTATTCCCCATACTTAATCATCCTGGTGCACAGCTTAGCTGACAAGTGTAATAGTGAAAATGAGATATGTCCCTGCAGTTCCCCTACCTGCTATATAGTGTGGATGCACCCATCCCCTCTGTCCCCCCCACCTCCTCTCCTCCTGCATCCCCCTCTCTGTCAACCATCTGCTCAGTTTGGGTTCAGGGATGAAAAAGGTCCTGCCCTCCCCTCCCAAATCCCACGTCCTGCCCCCAGCTTCTTCGGGCCGCTGTCAGTCTGTCACGCCACCCACACCCAGGGTCAGGTCACCCTTAAACCTGAATCCATATGAACATAAAAACTCACAGTGCTGAGTTAGGATCAGATTTCCCCTGTGCACATCCTAACCATATTGATTATGAGCTGCCTGGTGGAACTGATCCAAGATCAGGACCTGTGTTCCTGGTGTCTCAGAGTAGGAGCACAAAATAGTCTCCTCCGTCCATATTCTAACCTCATCCAGAATGAGATAAAAGGCTTAACTGATCCTAGATCACATTTAGCCTACACAGTGTGAGAGTGTCCAGTGTGAGAGAGTGCCCGGTGTGAGAGTGTCCAGTGTAAGAGTGTGCCGGTGTGAGAGTGTTCAGTGTGAGAGTGTGTCCAGGTAAAACAGGCGGCTCTGTGGTATCAGGGCCACAGTCGTCTCAGTGATGGAGCCAGCAGCAAGAAACAGGAAGTGAGACACGCCCACTACAGTGAGCTGCTGCTCTATGTGTGTTCAGATCCTGCCGTCCCATTCCAGCCCCCAGGAGCCAGTAAGGAAGGAAACGGTCCGCCAACAGTCCTGACATGTCGCCATGACGACAGTGCTGCACACTGCCGGCAGGCTAAACCCACACTCTTACAGTTACAATGCAAACAAATGAAAATGAAAACAGCTGAAGCAGGGGGGCAGGTGTCTGAAGATGCTCTTTCCTTGTTGCAGGGCTCATGCTTTCTTCCCGATTCCTCTGAGAACCCCGCCTCTCTCAGACGCTTCAGTTCACACGTCGTCTTTGCTCATCGTCGGGACTGATTGCAGGAGTGTGGGAATGCGGTGGAAACATTGGAGGAACGCTGCCGGAATGCGAGACTTTCCTCTGGACACAAGGTTACATAACGCAAATCTCTCCATTCCCCCCTCAGAAATTTAATCTCATCAATTATCCACAACAGCCTGTATGCTGGTTATCACAGCCACACAGCTACAAGCGAAAACCTTTTAAATCCAGTTTACAAAAATAAAAGGGGTCAGAGAGGTCAGAACAGCTATGTGTTCTGCAACCTTCTCTACCATCAGTTTTAACTCTGCTCAGCGGGAACAGGAGCACAAATACAACATGGTGTCTAACAGTAATGTATGCTTAGCATGGGAGAGACTCGGGCTGACCCCTCAGTGTCCTTTTACCTGGACAGGAAACCACAGTCAGTTATTATTAATGAAATTTGCAGGAGGAATACGTATGTAACGTCAGGAAGACCCTGTCGTTTGAGGACAGACAGTGGAAGGCGCAGAGTGTAGGTTGTGTGGTGTGAGAGGCTCACAGCTCGTGGCACTCGAGTGAGATGTTAAGCAGGGCACAGTTTGCCTGCACACTCTTTTCCCTTTTCGCTCTGTAAAAGCCTCGCTGCCACTCTTTCTTTGGGGAAAGAGTGTGAGGCAGAAGCAGTGAGCGCTGTCATCCTTTCACCGTTCCCCTCCCTCAACACTCACAAACCCAACACTCAGAACAAAACAAACCAACAACCCCTGGGAGCCAGGCACACAGCTACTGAGGGTGAAGTGTGTGTGTGCCTGTGACTGTGTGTGTGTGTGTGTGTGTGTGTGTGTGTGTATTTGGATGTGACAGAGAGCTAGTGAGTGTGAGAGAGAGTGTGTGTATGTGTGTGCAAGAGAGGGAGTGAGTGTGTGTGAGTGTAAGTAAGTGTGTGAAAGGGAGTCATAGTGGGTGAGTGTGTATGTGTGTGTGAGAGAGGGAGTGAGTATGTGTGTGTTAGAGAGTGAGCAAGTTGTGTGAAAGAGAGTGAGAGTGGGTGAGTGTGTATGTGTGTGTGAGAGAGGGAGTGAGTATGTGTGTGTTGTGTGTGTAAGTTGATGTGAAAGAGCTAGTGAGTGTGGGTGAGTGTGTGTGTATGTGTGTGCAAGAGAGGGAGTGAATATGTGTGTGTAAGTGACAGTGAGCAAGTTTGTGTGAAAGAGGTGAGTGGGTGAGTGTGTATGTGTGTGAGACACAAATGTGTTCATGTGTGTGTGTGAGAGAGGGAGTGAGTATGTTGTGTGAAAGAGAGTGAGTGTGTGAGACTGGGTGCAAGGGAACACAAATGTGTTCATGTGTGTGTGTTATTTTAACTGTATAGCTGGAGGCTGTGCTCAGTGCAATCAGAATGGCTCTCTTAAACAGAAACCCGCCGGTCTTCAGCGCTGCGGCAGGACCTTATCCACATGAATTCACCAAATATCTAAAAAGCAGGTGGTCTAAATATAGACACCCGATTTCCCTCTGTCACAAGCTTCTGGCTTTACAACTGACACAGGAATGAATGTTATGTAAAAGGAAAGGAGAGAGAGTGAAAAAAAAATCAACTCATTTCAAGTTTCTGTAAAGCTTCGACAAGCACTCATGATATTTTTAGAGTTGCTCTCAAACTTCAAAGTGCTGTTGCTTTATTTACAGCAAGATCTGAACTTTACACAAACGGCTAAATCACTTTCCTTTCGCTGCAGGGGAGCAACGTAGCGCTGGAATATGCTATGCTGATTTGCTTGTCTTTGGCTTGCAGCGTTTGTTTTGATTCATCCTCTCCATGTGGATTGATTGTGGGGTTGTTTAGTTATATACTGTGTGTACAGTCTGCATTGAGGGGACCTCACTGTGGTTATGGTAGAGATGCTGACACACGTCTCAGTGACGCTGCGCAGGCCTTTACCGTCCGGCCTGAGGTGCCCCAGACACTTACAGCGTAGTATATTGTAATGTTTGTTGTGCCATTAATCTCATGTCAGTGGTACAGCATCGCTGACCTTTTTGTAGAGCTTTGCAGCTCTTTTTTCTTTTTTTCTCGGTCTGTTGTTTTGTTTTCCCGTCGGTGGCGGAGGCCGATAATGTTTCTGCTTGGGCGTCGTTGTCCCTCACTTCTGCTGAAAAGGTCACTTCACAGATCGAGCTGTCAGCTCCACATCGCCCAGCTGAGTCCTGCCTCCTCCGAGCTCTGAGCTCCGTGGACGACATGAGCCTCCAGGCTTCACCCAAAAATCTCAGAATCTGTGGAGAACCTGTGTGTGTGTGTGTGTGTGTGTGTGTGTGTGTGTGTGTGTGTGTGTGTGTGTGTCTGTGTGTGTGTGTGTGTGTGTGTGTGTGTGTGTGTGTGTGTGTTACATTCTTTAACTAATGTTTTATTTTCATATATTCTGGATATCTCATTATTTGAATTATTTTTCAATTGTAACTTTCTTCTTTCAATTAGAAGTGCTTTGAGCATATAGAATGTGTGTAATAAACAAAAAGTGTTAGAATAAGTATTATTATATTTTGTAAAATAAAACAAAAGAAAACTTTTTTGTCATGTCGTATTTCACTATTTGTTTTGTAGTTGCTGCTCTTATTTAGAAATTGCTTTGAAGATAATGTATGAAAAGTCTGTTATAAATAAAGCACCAGTGTTGGTGGTAGAAGGTCCTTTTTTAGCTGAATTCTGATTTAATAAATAAAAGTCATATCCAGAAACAGGCTTGATGCCAGATCTGTGGAGTGAAACATCCTGGCAGCCAAAGCACTGATCAGCTCTGTTTACTGAAGCTGAGAGCTCTTAGAGAGAGAGAGATGGAGAGAGAGAGAGAGAACAGGTGTGAGAGAGAGAAAGACAGAAAGGGTATGAGATCGACAGAGAGGGATGGAGAGAGAGAGACAGAGAACAGGTGTGAGAGAGAGAAAGACAGAAAGGGTATGAGATCGACAGAGTGGGATGGAGAGAGAGAGAGAGACTGAGAACAGGTGTGAGAGAGAGAAAGACAGAAAGGGTATGAGATCGACAGAGAGGGATGGAGAGAGAGAGAGACTGAGAACAGGTGTGAGAGAGCGAAAGACAGAAAGGGTATGAGATCGACAGAGAGGGATGGAGAGAGAGAGAGACTGAGAGCAGGTGTGAGAGAGAGAAAGACAGAAAGGGTATGAGATCGACAGAGAGGGATGGAGAGAGAGAGAGACTGAGAACAGGTGTGAGAGAGAGAGACAGAAAGGGTATGAGATCGACAGAGAGGGATGGGGAAAGAGAGAGATTGAGAACAGGTGAGAGCGAGAGGGATTGAGAGAGAGGATGGGGTTGTCCCATCCCACAAACACTGTCTGGTCCTTCACTTGTGGGACCTGCGTAAGCCCCCTCCTCTCGGATTAATCTTGTTTGGGAAAGTGTGGCAGCCTGGAGGGAGCAGATGGTACCGCCCCCAGCCTCGCCCCCCCTTTGGCCATAACCCCACCCATATCCCCATAGGCCACGCCTGTAGCCGACCTCAAGACAAAGACGGACAGAAGAGCTGCCCCCCGCCTGCCCCGCCCCCCCCCCCACACACACCCTCGGCTCAGATTGGGACCCCCCCCAGCCATCGGGGCAGATGTGACATGTGACACCAGGGGAGGCTTTTTTTGGGGGGGGTTGGGGGGACAGAAAGAGGAGATGGGGTTGAGGGGTGCGGGGGTGGGGGTGGAGAGCGGAGCTGAGGAGGGAGGTTGGGTGGGGCTTTCTGTCACATTTTGACATATATTTATATTGAAGGTTATGTTATATTTATAGTGAAGGGTATGTTGAAGAAGGTGACTGCAGAAATGATTTTACTTTCTGCGTTTATGTTCCAGGATCCATTAAGTTGGGATTTTTCTGCACGTTTCTCCAGTGTACTTTCTTTGGTAGGCCTTTTCTTTGGTGTCACTCTCCTAGAGTACTGCACAGGATTTTTTCTGGTTATTCGGGTCGAGTGAAGTAATCTCAGTCAGAGAGGATTATTGGTCTCGTGTGATTGGTGAATTTGGCATCGCAGGCGGTCCATGGTGATGAGACGGGAGGACTGTCTTTGTTTGGTTGGACAGACTCAATCTCCACCTCACTCACACGTTCATTTCGCTCAGGCAGGTGACATACAGAGCCCGTCTAAGCCTTACAGAAATGAAATATTCTGTGTTATATTATAAATGTATGTATACTGTATATTGTTAAATAGGTAAATATATTTTAATATTGGAGCACAACCACTATTTGGCCCATATTTTATTCAATGTTATATTATATAATATGTTATATTGTAATATCCATTTTAATCCTGATAGTATATTTTATTTTCATATCTTTCATATCTATGAGTGAATTAAACTTGATCTCTGCTGAACTCGTACAAACTTTGCAAACTTTTACTTGGTGACTTCTTACTCGTAACCGTGGAAGAAAATGTGAAATGGCAGGGAATCCAGCAGAAAATGTAAAATGACAGGGAATCCAGAAAATGTTCCTGAATTTTTCAGTGTTTCGTCCTGGAAGGTTCAGCAGACATGGAGCACAGACGCAATGCTCTCTGTGGCTACGGAGACAAACGAGACAGCTAATGAGTCTGACCATTATCAGAGCCTGGGCAGAGATACAGTAATTACAACTGTGTGTGTGTGTGTGTGTGTGTGTGTGTGTGTGTGTGTGTGTGTGTGTGTGTGTGTGTGTGTGTGCGTGTGTGTGTGTGTGTGTGTGTGTGTGTGTGTGTGTGTGTGTGTGTGTGTGTGTGTGTGTGTGTGTCTGTGAGCACGTGTGTGTGTGTATGAGGGTGTGTGTGTGTGAGCGTGTGTGTGTGTTTGTGTGAGGGTGTGTTTATGAGTACAAATGTGTGAACATATTGTGTGTGTGTTTGTGGGTTTATTTGCAAGCTCTTCCTTGTGCGAACAGTATGTTCTCCATGCAGCAGTGCTGCGCAGGGGTAATGTGACCCTGTGGTTAGCCTGCCTGCAGCATGCGTTATAGGTGCAGCAGAGCACGGCTCCGTCATGTACAAAAACCAGATCAATCTTGCTCAACTGTTGGATGTACTTTGCTGCACGGTACAGGAGCCAGAGAAATGACTGTCAGTGGTCACAATAGTGCCTGTACAGTGTTGATTTCATTGTGTGGGATTTATAATTTAATCTGCTTAGATTCTGTGAAACTAAGCAGCAGCTGGATGTCAACAAGCAATGAAGTCAGATAAGAAATAGCAAGCTAAGCCCTCATACCTGCACCCACTTTAACTCTGACATCCTGCACCCGCGCTCAGGAAAGGGGCAGGAATAAAACGTCCCTTTGTTTGCATTCTGCTGGAGATGTAAAATAAACCGAAAATGAAAGTCACATTTCAGAGTCACATGAGCCAGGAGATGAGGTTTGTTTCATTTTTACACGTAGTTGTCAGGTTTGTACCCAGTTTCTCATGTCGATGTGATGTAACTCGCCAGGTTCCATTGATGCCCTTAGCTTATAAATCTAAGGACAGATTTATTCGCGCTTCCCACAACAGTGTGAAATGATAAACAGCCTGAGCCAATGAAATCCTGTATCAGAAATCTGCTGGGACCAATCAGATTGCAGGAAGGTCAGGCCAGGTTATCCAGATTCAGTATAACCTACAGAGTGTGTAAGTAGAGACAGGCTGTTTTTTTGCTGCGTTTTAAAGAGGACAAAAACAAGCTGTTTGACGCGTGCTCCTGGGATGTCCGCGCTCTCCCCCGCCTCGCTCGGCTCAGTGGCGGGGTGTGTCTGTGACTCCCACAGGAAACGGCGAAGCAGGTCGGTGTGGTGTTTTCACTCGATGGGCTGTGCGTCAGCTGGGGCCCGAGTCCCCACGGTTTTACCGCCACGGCAAACAACAGCGGCAGCGTTCCCTGAGCTGATACAGCCTGGATAACACAGAGGACCCAGGTGACCCTGCTGAAGCACAGCTGAGACCAGCGGGCCCTGCCTAGCTTTCAGTTCAGTCAGTCATTCAGCAACTTCACACATCATGGGACGGCCGATTTCAATGAGTCTATGGCTAAACTGTGGCTGAAAACTCAAAACTCTAAAGTTACCTCCTGCTGGTTCTAATCAATAGGGCACAGATGTAGTATGATGGTTAGGGAGCTGGTGATTGTACCTTAGAGGTTGCAGGTTTGATGCCCCAGTAGAAAATGGGCACTGCACCGCTGAGCTGGATAAAATGTATCTGGTAATAAACAGATAGTGTGAAAAAATGTAAACTCATGTTAAATGTTAAAATTGTACATGAGTGAAATTACAAAGGAGAAAGGAGAGGGCTATGTAAGTATATTGTGTCATGGCAGCGGTTTGTGTTTGGGTGCATGGATGATGTGATTGCGCAGGTCCTAACAAACGTTAGTTTTCTATCTCACTCATGATGCATTCACCTCAGAGTGACGGCCAGGCACCTGCCACTCATAAGGGGAGAATGGAAATGGGTTTAATACTACCCCCCAAAAATATCCTCAATATATCAAACATATTATTAATAAATTACAGATCAGATGAGACCGCACCATGTCACAGCATGGGGTCAAGTTTACAAATGAGACATTGGTGTATATTTTTAAAAATTGTATCCATACGTTTTCTGAAAAAAAAATCTATATATATATATATAGAGAGAGAGAGAGCACACTCCTCCATTCACACATTCCTTTTCTGTGAGGGTCCTGCTGGCACAAAGCAGCTGAGATGTATCTTGTGCAAGTGCTCCTGGGAAGACCAGCATCATGTGACATGCCAGCAGCCCCCCCCCCTCCGCCCAGCCCCATCGTAGCGGCAGCATGCTAACTCCGGCTATGACGTCACATGGTTACATAATTGCAAGGCAGCAAGGCGACAGGAATGACAGACTGAGCCCCCCATCCGCACCTCACCTCCCCCCCCCAAACCCACAACAATCACACTCATAAAACATATGCACACATGGAGCACACACATGCAGACACATGGTGAACACATATGATGCACCTACACACACACATATGTATGCATTACGTGTAGAGACCCACATGTATTCACATGGCTGACAGAGTCAAAAGCGGAGGACACATACACACAGGTATACTGTGTTTTGCACAGATATAAATGCCCTAATGGCAAAAACACACACATACGTATGTACTGCACACACACACACACACACGCACACACACTGCACACATACACACACACACACACTGCGCACACACACTGCGCACATACACACACATATGTATGCATTACGTGTAGAGACCCACATGTATTCACATGGCTGACAGAGTCAAAAGCGGAGGACACATACACACAGGTATACTGTGTTTTGCACAGATGTAAACAGATATAAATGCATATGTGGCAAAAACACACACATACATATGTACTGCACACACACACACACACACACACATTGCACACTCACATGCATACACACATGCACACACTCATACACACATACAAACTGCACACTCACGCACACTAACACGCACACACATAGAACATGCAAATGTGAACCCCTCCCGCCGTCCCTGGGGCAAAACGGTGGAGCAGAAAGAGCGTCTCTGCCCCGCCCACTCTTACATCACATATTCTGATGAGGTCGCTCAGGCCATGCTGCTCTTCTTCTTTTTCTCTTCTTTTTCTTCCTGCTTTCTTCTTTCAGATCTCAGAGTGCTAATGCAGGGAAGGTATTTGATCGCGTGGCGTGCAGACTGTGTCTGCTCTGTCATTGGAGGAATGATTCCAGGAGGGCCTGTTTGATGTGTTAATTCTGCAGAGCTCGTTATGGAGCAGAGTAGGTGCACTAACCCTTAAGCATGTTGAGGTTAATCGAGTGTTCTGGGAGGCTGCTGGTGTTGAGGTTAGCGGTTAATGCAACTCAGCGGTAAAAACAAGCACAATTAGAATATCGCCCTGTGCTTCATTGATTTGCTTCCCAATCCATTAACTCATAATCGGCTCATGAATAATTAACTCTTTAATTGAAGGGCAGCCTGGCTAATGAATAACATCCCAACAACACTGCTGTAACGTCTTCACGACGGTCTCATTGATCCTCTGGTTGTATCTGTGTGTGTATTCTGTGAAACAGAAGAGGAAATGAGCCCCTGCTGGCTGTCTGTGTAAAAGTACACACACACACACTCACACTCACACACACACACACACACACACACACACACACACACACACTCTCTCACACACACACACACTCACACACTCACACACACACACACACACAGACACTCTCACACACACACTCACACACACACACACACTCACACACACACACACCTCACAGACACTCTCACACACACACACACACACACACACACACACACTCACAGACACACTCACACACACACACACACACACACTCTCACACACACAGACACACACACACACACTCACACACACTCTCCACCCAGCCGTCTCTTTGCACTCTTATTAAAGTTTTGCTCTTCATATTGTCCTCCTCCTTCAGCCCACACACGCTGTCTCCACAGTCTTTCTCTAACTGTAGGATCTGTGCTAATTTAAGTCTATTTTTATTGTAAATACCAGCTTTCATTTGTTGACTGTCTGTACCAATTACATAGAAGAAATATCCACAAAAATGAACACTAAGGCAATGGATAAAGATTTTTTAAAAATTTGAATGGTACTCAATTTAATGGATAACGCTTGATTTTGTACAACACCTTTCGGCATCTCAAGGCTGTCTACGTGGTGGTCAGGGAAACGGGGTGGAGGGGGCTGTAAGCCATCCCCAATTCACCGATAAGCCTCCACCAATGAGAATCCCCCACCTGGCTGATGAATGGCAGCCATTTTGTGCCACACATGGGGTGGAACAGCAAACGTGCAGCAACTGGGCAGAAGTGTAAGAGGTTAAACTCACCACTGCTAGCGTAAAATGGTTTGGGAATATGGCCACATTTTAATTGGGTTTTGGGATGATTTCATGATGAGAATTTTCCTAACACAGTTATCACTCAAAATGCAAAATTCTGTCAGATTCACAGAGAGAAACATTATAGGCTTCCAAAATGCAAAGTTACAAACACACAAGGAGCATCCCTGATACGAAAATCATTTCATTGTCATGAAAAACCATCATGGAGGAACTGTGGCAGACATTTTAAACGTGTAACAGTGTACAGATAGCTTCTAGGGGACATATCCATACCTGAAAGAGGAAGGTGTAAAGGTAGCACAGAAGAGTGCTGCTGTGCCTGGCATTTCAGGGAATACCTGGGTCTCAGAGGAGAGGACTTTCAGTATGAGAGGCAGCAGCACGGCCCACAGGACACAGAGTGTGTGTGTGTGTGTGTATGTGTGTGTGTGTGTGTGTGTGTGTGAGTGTGTGTGAGTGTGTATGTGTGTGTGTGAGTGTGTGTGTATGTATGTGTGTGTGTGATGTGTGTGTGTGTGTGTGTGCGAGTGTGTGTGTATGTGTGTATGTGTGTAGTGTGTGTGTGTGTGTGTGGGGGTGTGGAGTGCACAGCTACAGCTTCCCAGATGCTTCCCAGAGGAATGTAGTGTACTACAGTCAATCTTTAAAAGTTTTGTGAATACAATTCAGATTTATTTCCAGTATGCTGCAGTACAGTCTATTTCTGTTACTGGTGTATGAGAGATTGAGTTGAGGGTAGAATCTGCCTGGCGATACGCTGTAGTCATATTGACTGAATTTCGGTCAGGGTGAATTTTCTGGTTTCCTTCCTCTTGCAGGGGTCGTCGGGGCTTTGGCGCTGCTTTGCTCCGGTTATGGTCATAAAAGGGATCCTGGGGTCACAGCAAGAGCACGCAGGGAACCCCGCTAATCCTGGGGGAGAGGAGTGTGGCGTGTTTTAGGGAGGGGAGCCATGCCCTCCGCTACACTCGGCTCGCCTGCAGCCCCCAGCCCGCCTCTGACACAATCCCGTTACCACGGCGATCCCGCCTGTTACATAACCTCTCCACGACCCCCTGCCTGGTATTTACGCCTCGCAGACGGGTCCGTCACTCCTGGGAGGGATAGAGGGTCGGGCTAATCTCGAGACGCCCAAAAACACCGACAGCGTCTTTATCTTTATTTTCTCTTCTCCTTCTTCTTTTCCCCTCAGACAAGGTCACGCTGGTGGAGCTGCAGTGTTATTCTCCCCTCAGGAGCCCCGTGCGCTGCTGAGAGTGACTGCAGCTCATGCTGTAGCTAACGCTTAAAACCCTGAATGGCAGTAGCAGCAGCGGAGACAAACCATGGCTACCACTGCTGTTGACCCCTTGAGCAAAATATATTATATATACATCATGGCAAAAAACAACAACAACAGAAAATACTTAGGCAAAAAACAACAATAAAAAACATTCTGTGAGGCAAAAAATAACAACAAAAACATGAGAGAAATACACAGAAGAGGGTAATGCTAAGCGCAGTAGGTTGAAGCCTTTTTTTATCGTACAGATTCTAAGGTAGAGAGTGAAGATCTCTCCCCTCAGAGCGCTTTCTCAGCAAAGAAAGGCAAAATGTGGTACAGGGCTTTAGGGATGCTAGCTCTCGTTATCATTACTCGCTCATGTTCCCAAAAAAAAAAAAAAAAAAGAAACAAATTGACCTGATTTAATAAATTCCGCTCAAACCCTTGAAATCCGAGCAGCTTGGCAGCAATTTCTGTCGTTGGTGGAAAAATACAAGCTGGTTCACTTGGGGGAGAGTTTTGTGGAAAAAAGGCGATGGCTGGTTTTTGGTACAGGGTTTGTTTTGTGGTTCTGGCAGCTGCTTCAAGCAAACAACACAAAGGAGAGGCAGATATCAGCCGGCCAAAGCGGCCCCGCTAGCAGCTAAACAATGGAGCCAATTATAGCTGCAAAGAGGGGGGACACAGAAACCGGCCAATGAGTTACACGGGCGTCTCTGGAGCTCGGTCCTCTTAACTCTGACCTTACAGAACCACGAATCTTTTAATGTTCCCATTACTTAATTCATCATTTGGTCTCCCAGCAGTGGTAAATTGCACTCTTCTGGGACCCTACAGGGGGCGCTAATCTGCGGCCACATCTGCCTACCTGTGGAGCACCTGTATGTGTACACAGGTGCCAGAGAATCACCTGTGTTGTAGAAGCGAGTGCACTTTAAATCTGCTCAGCTTGGCACAGTGCTGCAGATTTTCTGTTGGAGACCTGAGACCTGATGAACATCGATGGGGAGGGTTTTTATTAATAGGGCTGTTTTCATATCCACATTATAACACCTTTAATATGCCCTGCAGGCTAAATAATAGTGATTGGGGAGGAGAGCTTCCATACAGGGGACAAGCTACCATACAGGATCAAATACTTACTGATTCCAACCAATCATTGTGCTTTGCTGCAGGGGTCATAACATTTTGATTGGTTCTCATACATCATTGATTGACAGCTCAGTGTAGCTCCACCTATTGAGGCTTTATTGAAGTTTCATTCTCCCATCAGTACAGTGAGGTTTCCCAGCCATTCAGGCTGAATGCTCCTTCAGTGCTGGGTTTCCATGCAGAGTCTCTGCTCTCTCATTATCTGTCCGGAGCCCCTGCCCTGACCCTGCCATCTATTCTGCTCATTGCTGCCTTATTCAGTCACCGGGCAGACTCTCTTATCCAGGGTGACTTACACGGCTCACATTATTCACATACTCCACTTTATAAAGCTGATGTGTCTTTCTGAAGCAATTCAGACTGAAGTGCCTTTACCTCGATGGTACAATAGCAACAGCAGCAATGTGACACCTGAGATTTGAACCTGCAATCTCCCAGCCTGCATGCTCATTTCCCTTACCTACTACACCAGACCGATGCTCTTGTTTTTCATTTTGCATTGTAATACGGCAATGTAGAGCCCCACAAACCAAAAGCATGCACCTATCTTTATTTACCCACTCCTCATGTTGCTGTGGTCTTGACAACGGTATTGGTCATTAGAGGCGGTTGCCAAGGGAACGGCCCTGGCGGTTCCCCAGCCTGACCTCCGAACCCCTGCCTAATTACCGCGTTCCATGCTGGGGGCTGTCTGCATGCGTGACAGGCTCAGTTCAAACAACATGAGCCGGAGCGTGGTGGAGCCCTCCAGGCTACTGTGGGTGGAATTACACCCCTCAAACTCCCACACGCCCTGTACCGACTCAGCCTCTAGTCCACTTCATTCACTCAGCACCTTACACAGAGAGCTGCCAGCGCTTGGCACAGCTTGCCCAGTCAAGTAGCACAGGCATAGACCCTTGGAGTATGGAAGTCCAGGCCTGGTGAAGTACTGCATATTCTGTGAACTGTGTGTCAATAGTGAGCCTTGTTAGGCCGGATCGCTGATTTCCCCCCGTCTGACTCCTACCTCAGAGGTAATGTGAGGGGCATGTGACCCTCACATGACTGCGCCATGTGACTCCCATATGTAGACATGGTTAATGCATTATGCCTCCGATAGCCTTCAGTATGTTGTTTTCCTTCATACAGGGAAAAACCGGTCAGTATCCAGGGATATCATGGCATATCCTGACATGGTTTTACATGCTAAGAGTATGGCCCTTTGTTGAAATATATTCATGGTTTTGGGCACTATATGTGCCATAACCTGACAAAATAGGGAATCCAGATTTAACTGTCATACATGTATTGCTCTTGGATGCTACCAAACACACATAAGTCACCTCTCTGTGACTCATAAGGTGCAAAAGTGAATTTTAGAACAGGCTGTACTTGGAGACACCTTTCAGTTCCATGTTTCCATGTGTGAAATGTTGGACAGACACAGAGCGTGTTTGGAGGATGAAGGTTCTGGATCTCTCCTGAAATGTTCCCAGCGCAGACATGCGAAGGTCAGATGTGCAGCTGAGCCTCTCTGCTTTTATGAAATTGGAGGTGGCCTCTGGGGAGGTTTGGATACTCTGATAAACGCAAGTCTCCCCAGGACGAAGTCTCCCCAGGACGCAGTCCACGCTCTCCATCAGGAGTTCAAGAACTCCAACCTCAGCGCTGCCATCGTAGGGAAAGAAATCAATTACCAATAAAACCGTGCTGATCCAGTTACCTAAAGACACCGTTTGCTCTGAATCTGTCTGTGACACATTGCGTGTTCCGTTGATTGCATGCCCTCGGTTCTTTATATTGATAAATACAATCAATGGCTTTAATGCAATTTTCTTTTTATAGCCTGGCAGGGATAAAGCGGCGGTTGCGCCACGGATGTGGACGTATGGTATCATATGCTAAGCGCTCAGTCAGTCCGCCCCATTCCTGCGCTTTCACAGCTGACAGCGAGGCGGTTGAGATGCCATGGTAACTATGATTTGAATTTGCTGCACTCAGAGGATTCCGGCCGGTCGCTGGTCTGGTCAGTGTGTGAACAGCTGGTTTGTGACAGCGGTTTGTGCGTCCGGTCGCTGGTCAGTGTGTGACAGCGGTTTGTGCGTCCGGTCGCTGGTCCGTGTCTGTAGCCAGCGATGGTCAGGACTCTGCAGTGTTAAAACACAGCTGCTTTCGCACTGATCTTAGACGTTAGAATCACACAGTCACAGCTGAAGCAAAATTTCACAACTTTGTGATGAATCAGAAGACAAAATGCCTACAGTACAGCGACTAAATGCCAACAGTAAGACAGATTGTGATGTATTTCCCCTCATTTAACATGATGGCACTTTATGTCACACGTTAAATGACAGACTTTTTTTTGTTGAAATGTTGAGAGACAATCCTGTTTTTTTTGTAAAGGTCAGGTAAATAGTGGAGAAGAGAAATCAAACAGCTCACCAGTGATCAGGAGTTTGGATGACTTGTTGACGACTGAGTTAATTAGCTGAGTTAATTAGCCCTCCTTATTAAGCCGGAGCAGGGGACATCAGATTATCTAATTACACGGCCAAGGCCGCGGCCTCCTAGTGTTCCAGCGACCAAACGAAGGTGCTGAGCGTTCGTTTCACAACAATGGAGCCAGTGAATTGCGAGGTCCGGCAGCACAAAGAGAACACAATGGGCTGGAGAGGGTGGGAGGGGGATGAATGCTCTCACAGTCCGAGCCCAGATTCTCAGAGTCAGCACCACATACCTCACCGGCACCGCCGCCCACTTATCAAACACGGCTCCTTATTCCGCTCTGATTGGTGGAAATACATTGTGTTCCTGTGTGAAAGGTGCTCGTTTTTTAGTCATCTACAGTAGAGGGCGGTTTAGTCTCCACCTCAGATTCTATAGCAGAATGTATGGTTAATGTTCTTGACCTGGGATTCCAGCAATCTGATTGGCGCCAGCAGATTTCTGACGGTGGACTCGATTGGACGCTGGAGCTTAGTGCATCACAGTGAGAAAACGGGCATGCTCATGAGCTTTCAGAGCTGGACCGCTGATCCAGGGTCAGTTTCACGGGGAAATAGTGTGAGATGCTGTATGAATACAGGACCTGATCTAGGATCAGTTTTTTCAGGTAAACCAAAACATTTGTAAAAATTGATAGTCGTTACTATTTTGTAAAAATGTGATGCAAGTTTGATATCATCACAGTTTGTCCTTTCACAGAAAGGTTAATCTAGAGCAGGGGTGTCAAACTGCAGTCCTGGAGGGCCGCAGTGGTAGCTGGTTTTTGGTGTTTTTTAGCACTTAATTGATTAATTAAAATCACTGGTTGGCTAAAGAGTCCACACACCTGGTTTCCAAGGCCTGAAATGGCTGCCAATCGAAAGGAAAGAACAAAAACTCGCAGACACTGCGGCCCTCCAGGACTGGAGTTTGACACCCCTGATCTAGAGGGACTGTCTTCTGCTGAGCTTCTCTCAGTTTCCCAGAAACATGTGTCTAATTCTGCCAGGTCTGGGGAACTGGTACCCTGACAGTGTCGTGAGTTTACTCAGTGACTGACGATCTCCAGAGGATCTTTGGCACAGGGTCACCACTGATCAATCTAATTCATATACCATAAATGCAATAGACATCAAGTCTATTACTCAGTTTGGTTTGGCCTCGGCCTGTAGACATTCTGCTATGTATCAGCCGAGCGTGAGCGGTTTTTAGGCCGCGGTTATGGGCGGGGTCGATTCTCCTGCCCTCTAGCCCCGCCCCTGAGCTGGCTCATGATGTCACCCCGTTGGCAGCGGCATGGGGACACAGCGGTAGCCCCTGTTTGACAGAGCGAGCTCAGCGCCAGCCTCTTCAATAAAACATGGCGTTTACGTAAGGCTGTTCCCCGCTTATCCTCAGAACAGCTCCACGCCGCGCCGCACCACGCCACCCGCACTCCACATTGCCTTCCTCTGTGTCTCTCCCTCCTTCCTTCCCTCCCTCCATCTCTCCCTCCTTCTCCCGCTGTCCTTTAGTGCCTGATCCCTTTCTCTCTCCCTTTATTTTTTATTCTCTGCTTCTTTGCCTCTCTCTCTTTTTCCTTCCCTCCCTCTCTCTCTTCTTCTCTCTGCCTCTGTCTCCCCTGTCTCTCTCTCCCCCTCTCTCTCCTGTGCCTTCCTCCATCTTCACTATCTCTCTCTCTCTCTCTCTCTCTCATCCCTCACTCATGCATCCTCATACATGCTGTTTCTCTGGCCCTGCTCTCCCATTGAGGAGGTGCACGGCTGGCTGTCATTGGTTAAGTCGGTGATGACATCACTGTCGTGCTCATTCACACGGGGCACAGGGAGAATGATGTAATGAAGTGTAAACCGTAAACAGACATAAACAGGCTCGCACACACGTTATAATGATACCGATCATAATAAACAACAGCAAATTATCGCAAAGTTTTAACAAGTCTCTCACTCTCCCTCTTTCTGTCTCAGTCCGTCTTTCCTCCTTCCTCTCTCTGTCAGTCCTCACTCCATCCTCTCTCTCCCTCCTTCTTTCTCTCTGTCTCTCCTGAGATGCCAGCTTGGCACGTTTAGCCTGCACGTGCTACATGTGTTGTGTGTCTCGCTCTCCCTCCCTTTTTCTCTCTCTCTGTCTCTCTCTCCCTGTCCCCCTCCCTCTCTCTGTCTGTCGCTCCCTGTCCCCCTCCCTCTCTCTGTCTCTCTCTCCCTCCCTTTCTATCAAATTCAAATTCAAATGTGCTTTATTGGCATGACAAGATAATCTTGTGTTGCAAAAGCATAAATACAAAATGCAAAGAACACTGAATAAAGACAATAACAACATTCCCATCCCTAACATAAACACATTTACCCATATTAAACAGATGTATTGATAGATACAAAAAAATTATCTCTCACTGTCTCTCACCCTCTCCTCTCTCTCAGTCTGTCTCTCTCCCTGTCCCCCTCCCTCTCTCTGTCTCTCTCTCCATCCCTCCCCCTCTCTCTGTCTCTCTCTCCATCCCTCCCTCTGTCTGTCTCTCAAATGCTAATAAGCCAGTCTCATCATCTCTGTGCTCTAGTTTTGCCTGGATCAATGCTGGCACCCACCCTGTGTAACCTACCCCTCCCCCAAAACGCACACACACACACACACACACTCAAACACACACACACATACACACACACACACACACACTCAAACACACACACACACACACACACACTCAAACACACACACACACACACACTCATGCACACACAGACACGCACACACACACACTCATGCACACACAAACACACAGACACGCACACACTCACTCACACACACACTCACACACACACACACACACACTCATGCACACACACACACACACACTCACACACACACAGACATGCACACACACACACACACACTCACTCATGCAAACACACACACACACACACACACACACACACACCCAGAGCACACACAAACACAGAGAGTGTGTGTGGAGCTGCCC
Source organism: Albula goreensis (assembly GCA_022829145.1). Classification (NCBI taxonomy): domain Eukaryota; kingdom Metazoa; phylum Chordata; class Actinopteri; order Albuliformes; family Albulidae; genus Albula; species Albula goreensis. Next base: position 37,961,582 of record CM040750.1, read on the forward strand.
TGTACTACACCCCCCAGGTAAATGGCATGTCCCTCTTTCTTTGAGCTCCTTGGCTTTTATTCCCCCCCCATCAGTGAGAATAATGAACCCCTCTCATCCCTCCAGTGTGGGCACACAGCCTCTTCCATTCCCCCTCTGGCTGTTTCTGGGCTTTAGGATCCCTTTCCTGACACCCTCCCCTGACACTGGAAGCCATGGGCGCAAGCTTGCCCCTGTGTGCCCCCGGCGCGGGCCCCAGCCCTCCCTCAGCAGGGCCTGTGTGTGTGTGTGTGTGTGAGACGCTCCGGTCTGATGCTTCATCCCCCTCTTGGGCCACGGCATCTCCATGCAGCGGTCGCCTGTAAGAGTGCTGTTTATTTTCAGCCTGTGCCATCGCGCTGGCCCACGAGGAAGCCAACCAACCCCCCTTGTCCAGCGCCTGTGATTCCCCAAGCGGTCGCCACGGTGTTGCTGTAACAGTGAGATCCCCAGTGCTATGACAGCGGCCCCCACCCCTCCACTTTCTCATGAAGAGATTCTGGTTCACCCCAAAAGGGGGTCAATCGAGGTTTTTTTTCCCACATGGGTGGGTTTCCTTGGTAACGGGTTACTTAGCAACTGCAGCTAAGGCAACAGCTCAGCAGGTTGTACCTACGCTGGGAGAGCAGCTGAGGTGTGACACTCACAGGGCGGGGCACGCCCAAGGGAATGGGGAGGGCAGGGCTGGAAGGGTGTTTTTTTTGGGGGGGGGGGGTTTTCTTCTCACATCACATTTGGGAGGGAAGTTTGAGAAGCATCGAAGGAGGCTCGTCTCTATGGCAACAAGGCGGGCAGACACACAAAGCCAGACAGTCGGCGAAGCTGAAGAGACGCGACTCCTCCCCACCGCCATCACAGCATGCCAACCCTGCCCCCCCAGGGCCAAACTCACACCAGAATGACAAAACCGCTGCAGTTCAGAGTGATGGTGCCAGGTTTATACTTCTGTGCTGTAAGCCTGGTGAAAGCAGTGCAGTTCAGTGTGATAGTGCCAGGTTTATACCTCTCTGCTGTAAGCCTGGTGAAAGCAGTGCAGTTGACTGAGTTGACTGATGGTAGTTTTAGAAATTGGAAGTGAAATGCTACCGTGTTATTTTTTGTGTTTGGGTTTCTTGGGCAGCTGTTCCCCTGCGCAGATGGGCAGGGTCCAGAGCTGATTTTCGCCAGGGCCTGGCAGTGGCTTAGCCTGAGTTCTGATTAACACAGCAGATGTTTCTCTTAACTACACTGCAACGAACACCCTCTCTGGGCAGGCAAATCTACACTCTAAACCTCTCAGCTTTGGGGACTCAGAGGCCTGAGGTCACAGTGGCACAGCTTTCGCTGTGTTTAATCACCCAGAATCTGGCCACGGCAGAAACCTCCCCTCAACCGACACCAAACGGGCCGAACCTGCAGAGAAACCTCCCCTCAACCGACACCAAACGGGCCGAACCTGCAGAGAAACCTCCCCTCAACCGACACCAAACGGGCCGAACCTGCAGAGAAATGTACCTGTATCAGGCTGAATTCAGCCTGTCTAAGCACCATCTGAACATAGAAACGGTATGTGTGAATGAATAAATATAAAACTCCATAACCATTAGATATGAGTGACACGCAAGGTTAAAGGAACCATGGTGGTTTCTTGTGGAGAGCACAATATTTTGATTATTTCCAACAGGCCAGTGATTGACAGTTTATCGTAGCTCCACCCCCTATGGGGTTCACAAAGCCTTATTCTGACATCAGTAATTTACAGTGTTTTTAACGAGCTGTCCGCTCAGTGCCTGCAACTGTTTGCAGAGAGGTTCAGAAATCTGTTTTCCCTGCTGGTCCAGGCTGTGCTTTGGTTGCGTCATAATGTAAAAGAAAACAGCCTCGTTCTGGAACGCTGTTCTGTGCGGAGGAGAACGTTCTTTGAGCGCATGGAGTTCCCGAGAAAATCTCATTACAGCCTCACCTTCCTGTTGAATCGCGCACCTCTTCTGACTTCACTTGAGGTCTTGTTTCTTCTCGTTAACAAAATTAAAAATCCAAGAACACCCTTCTAGGTAAAGTGCGTTTGGGACAGTGCGCTCTATGCTATGTTTGTGAAACTGAACCGATGTTGTTCTTGCCTGATTTCATGAGGCATATCAAAGAATGCTGATCTAAGATCAGATTCCCCCGTTCATATCCTAACATTATTAGTTTAGGCGAAAAAGGCTGAACTGATCCAGAATCAGCTCTCCTGCTCTGAGACGCTTTATGACTACGCGCCCTGTTCAGATATGTAGAACATCCGATGATTTCAGTGCTCAGCTTCTTAGAATAGAGAAAGGAATCGCTGCAGGTTCTTAAACCTGTTCTCAAATACGATTGCTGATACACATAATATTCTCATACTGAAAAAAGTCTTGGCATGTAAAACCGTCGCCGCAAAAGATGAATTGATCTGGCGGCAGCACACATTAATATAATTTTTTTTGATGGGACGCGATTTCTGCTGAAACCTTCCATCAGCATGAAGACTGAAAGGGTGATTTTTACACAGTGACAGGTGGAGATCAGACAGTTGAGGGGTTTTATGTTTCGACGCGCCGAGACAACAGAAGTGTTTGCGTATACAGAGAAGGCGTGTCCCCGTTACACAGCGGGTAGTTCAGCGATGCTGTGAGAGCATAGCAATTGGACGGGACCGACCAGTCCATGCGGGTGGTATGACTCGAATGGTGAGGTCGCTGACACTGCAAATTCAACAAGGGATACAGTGTGTGTGTGTGTGTGTGTGTGTGTGTGTGTGTGTGTGTGTGTGTGTGTGTGTGTGTGTGTGTGTGTGTGTGTGTGTGTGTGTGTGTGTGTGTGTTTATCAGTTTGGCGTCGCCTACATCATGACAGGCCGTTCAATGTGGCGTTATCTGATTCTTTCCCCATTACAGACAGTCTATCGACAAAAGTAACGCAGCTCCCGGTTTGTCTGGGCTCCGGTTCAATCAGTTATGTTCAAACAGCACACACCACCACAGCTCTCATAATGACAGACATAAACGACTTTGCATGCCACCAAACGAGCGAATGGCACCACCTAGTGGTTAATGTATGAACATAACAGTTGATAGGGGAATTACTTCAAATCATCACTAATAGGTCTGGATTTCACTGACCTCCTCCATGTGGTTCACTGTGTGGTAGAGCCGCAGGGAGGGATTGGGAAACAGAGGCATCATGGTGCCTACATGGGTGGGGCTGGTATATGTTACCAGCGATTAATTTAGTATCAATCGGTCGTTGTATTTAATCGTGAAGTTGAATGAAAGAAGTCCAGTGACTGTTTTTTTTGAGTCATGACACTGCATTCTCGCAGCGCAAGCGCAGAAGGAAAGAGTGGTCGACAACGTCACAATGAAACCACTGGGGGAGCTAAGCACACGAGGGGCTGAGTGTTTTGGCTATTTGGGCCATTGATATAATGTTGATACTCAAGGAATAAAAATACATAGTTTCTTAAATAAACGAATACATTACCTACTCAGTTAGTATAATTAATATAATTTAATACAGGATCAAGCACAACACTGTATAATAATTATTGTTATAAAATGAGCTGGACAGCACACTGAGGTCTGATAGTCGTGAATTGACACCGTGCCAGGTGGTGTCCCTATAGCAAGCCACTTGGCACAGTGTAACACTAATATGGATAATATGTGTAGTCTTGGCCTGCTTCGTGGTTTTCCCTGCTCAGCGTTTCAGTGAAAATGACCACGTTTGATCTCTGGATCACATAATGTGAACAGTGCAACCAGACTGACTTCTGTGGTCCAGGCGCTCCACTGTTCCGATTAGCAGTGAAGCTACAGAGGCAGAACGTGAGAGCGGAGATTAAGCTACGAACATGTATATTACGCCGATGTTTTTTCTTTGATGGTCCAAATTCTCAGTGAAATTTTAATATTAGAGTGTATGACCTTGCATAATGGTAGCCATTTTATTAAACAAAACTGTTTCAAAATGTGTTTTAAAAATGTACCATCAATTTCACACAACAGTTAGGTGGTTACAGTGGCTACATTCCAAACTGCTTTAAAGTTATTTTTGCGTTGACAAGATCTTTTACTGGTGATTTAATACTTTTAACAGAAAAATTAGAAGAGTTTGACTGAAGGATGGTAACATTACAGCAATTCTCATCGGAGAGAGTGTATTCTAGATCCAGTCAAAATTTGTTCCTCCGTCTGATTTTATCATTCACTTTGAGCGTTATTTGGACGAAACAATTACGGCACAGTGTGATTAGCATGTGAGCAGACTGTGCAAACGTTCTGTGTAACACCCAATACTTAATTATGCTGACATAAACTTTATTTTAAAAACAATAACCGTAAATATCACCAACCAGCAAAGAGTTACATATGTGGTTTTATTATGACATAATCACACAACAGTATCAATATATACAATTTTTGTTAAATGAAATACACAGTTTAAAAAATCAATACGATCAAAGGCATTTCTTGATTTCACAGGTTCTGCAAATCAAACTCTCCATCTTCAGATTCACTGGTATATCACACAACACTGTGATCAACAATTTGATCTCAATTTACTCAGACGCTATGGGGGAACTCGATTTGTTCACTTTTGTGAAGAGAAATACGCCACCTCACACAGATTGCCCATACATTTCCAATATAAAACACCTACACTATTATATTCATATATGTTAGCACATTGAATGTAGCATCAGCTATCAATGACAGCACAGTATGTACAATTCAGCTGCGCGAATTGTCAGTCTCTCTGTCCGTCAGCGCGTCGCTCTGTCAGTGAACAGAACTGCCCTCACACTCCCAAAATGTGATATTACAGTGAAGATCTTTGGCCGGCCAGTTCTGGCAGTCAGACTTTTCGTAGAGCAGACAGATCGTATGCTTTTTTCCAGAGCGGTTTAGGTGGTGCACACCTCCAAGAGAGCAGGGCCAGATTGAGGCTCCAACACAGACACAACGGACTCTGAGCTTCCCAGACACGACGCATTCAACACTCACACTGCCTTACGCATCAGCAGCAACCCAATTAACAAACCCAGACACGACGCATTCAACACTCACACTGCCTTACGCATCTGCAGCAACCCAATTAACAAACCAACAAATGACCAAAGACCATTTACTTTAAGTCTGAATGTACGGTTTAAAAAGTTTGTAAATGAAACGTGGGGAATGTGATGCACTGAACATGTCGTGCACACACACCCCTAAACTTACACACCCTCTCACTCACACACACAAACACATGCACACACACACTTACACACAAAAACACACACGCACTCACACACTGACAACACATAACACACACACACACTCACACACTGACAACACACACACACACACACACACACACACGCGCACACACACACTCACACCCTGGCTCTAAAGTTTACAGAACATGCTGCCTCACATCACATTGGATTATTGTGTTTGGATTATTGTGTACAAAATAATGCTTGAGTAAAAAAAATCACAGAAAATAAAACATTAAAAATGATGGATTAGTGAACGTTTGTAAGTGTCATTATTGTTTTTTTCTGAGCCAGTCTGAACATTTTATTGAAACTAAGTGTACTAACTGCCATTTTTAGTGTCAAAAAAAAACAAAAAATAAAACAGATCTTCATTCAGGAAAGGAGGAGAATGGTTTAACGGATGCACCTCATCGTGAGGGACACGCTGCTTTCTTAATTATCACCTTTGATCTTCAACAACACCATTTTCTGAATGATCTCTCCTCAAAAATCACATCTTCATTCGAGGAGCGTTTACTGACACATCCGACAGCGTCGCATGCCGTTCTGAATGACTCCTCACAGCGTCGTACTGACACACCGACAGTGCACGGCCGGAGATGGAAGCCTTCCATTGATGCCACACCCACTCAAATCGGGAGGTCCTTTCCTGCAATGCCCCCCCCCAGCTCCTGTCCCAAACCAAACGGTGACAGCATGGCAGTCTTCGGTCGGCGAGGCTCCAGTGAGCGTCTCGGGCGGCAAACCGGCCAGACGGTGTGATAATCCTGACAGACGGAAATGGCTGCTCGTGTCTGTGAGTCACTCTTTTCCTGGCAAGGCCTTCTGATCCTCGGCTGGGCATCGGCTCGGGACGTCACCGCGAGACAGCGCCACACAAACACGGCTTTGTGACAAAATCCAGATCATTCTGGGGGGGGTGGCTGATTTGGACGTCTGACGTACAGAGATCACAATAAAATGTTCAGACTGAAAAAGCTCTGATAGAGTACATTTGATCCCTCTTGACCTCGTACAAACTCTGTGTTGGATTAAAACTGAACATTTTACCATGTCACAAAAACCACTAAGATTCAGGGCAGTAGATTACTTCTTATTTCTACAAGCTGACAGCAGATACTCTTCATGTTAAAAACTGTAACTTAAGGACAATGAGCTTTCAATTGCCTAAGGGGGGTACAGCCAATCCAGTCCTGGAGGGCCACAGTGTCTGCAGGTTTAACTCCAGTCCTGGAGGGCCGCAGTGTCTGCAGGTTTAACTCCAGTCCTGGAGGGCTGCAGTGTCTGCAGGTTTAACTCCAGTCCTGGAGGGCTGCAGTGTCTGCAGGTTTAACTCCAGTCCTGGAGGGCTGCAGTGTCTGCAGGTTTAACTCCAGTCCTGGAGGGCTGCAGTGTCTGCAGGTTTAACTCCAGTCCTGGAGGGCCACAGTGTCTGCAGGTTTAACTCCAATCCTGGAGGGGCAGTGTCTGCAGGTTTAACTCCAGTCCTGGAGGGCTGCAGTGTCTGCAGGTTTAAGTCCAATCCTGGAGGGGGCAGTGTCTGCAGGTTTAACTCCAGTCCTGGAGGGCCGTAGTGTCTGCAGGTTTAACTCCAGTCCTGGAGGGCCGCAGTTTCTGCAGGTTTAACTCCAGTCCTGGAGGGCCGCAGTGTCTGCAGGTTTAACTCCAGTACTGGAGGGCCGCAGTGTCTGCAGGTTTAACTCCAGTCCTGGAGGGCCGCAGTGTCTGCAGGTTTAACTCCAGTCCTGGAGGGCCGCAGTGTCTGAAGGTTTAACTCCAGTCCTGGAGGGCCGCAGTGTCTGCAGGTTTAACTCCAGTCCTGGAGGGCCGCAGTGTCTGCAGGTTTAACTCCAGTCCTGGAGGGCTGCAGTGTCTGCAGGTTTAACTCCAGTCCTGGAGGGCTGCAGTGTCTGCAGGTTTAACTCCAGTCCTGGAGGGCCGCAGTGTCTGCAGGTTTCACTCCAGTCCTGGAGGGCCGCAGTGTCTAAAGGTTTAACTCCAGTCCTGGAGGGCTGCAGTGTCTGCAGGTTTAACTCCAGTCCTGGAGGGCTGCAGTGTCTGCAGGTTTAACTCCAGTCCTGGAGGGCCGCAGTGTCTGCAGGTTTCACTCCAGTCCTGGAGGGCTGCAGTGTCTGCAGGTTTAACTCCAGTCCTGGAGGGCCGCAGTGTCTGCAGGTTTAACTCCAGTCCTGGAGGGCCGCAGTGTCTGCAGGTTTAACTCCAGTCCTGGAGGGCTGCAGTGTCTGCAGGTTTAACTCCAATCCTGGAGGGCTGCAGTGTCTGCAGGTTTAACTCCAATCCTGGAGGGGGCAGTGTCTGCAGGTTTAACTCCAGTCCTGGAGGGCCGTAGTGTCTGCAGGTTTAACTCCAGTCCTGGAGGGCCGCAGTTTCTGCAGGTTTAACTCCAGTCCTGGAGGGCCGCAGTGTCTGCAGGTTTAACTCCAGTCCTGGAGGGCTGCAGTGTCTGCAGGTTTAACTCCAGTCCTGGAGGGGGCAGTGTCTGCAGGTTTAACTCCAGTCCTGGAGGGCCGCAGTGTCTGCAGGTTTAACTCCAGTCCTGGAGGGCCGTAGTTTCTGCAGGTTTAACTCCAGTCCTGGAGGGCCGCAGTGTCTGCAGGTTTAACTCCAGTCCTGGAGGGCCGCAGTGTCTGCAGGTTTAACACTGGTCCTGTAGGGGGCAGTGTCTGTAGGTTTAGCTCCAGTCCTGTACTGTCTGCAGTTGTGCACTCCTGCTCTTGTGGCAGTGTGGCAGTTAAATGTGTATACGTAAATAGTATGCATGGCACAGCCCGTGTCTCACTGACAAACACAAAACTTCTTGCAGCGTTGCTAGGAACTGGCGACTAAGACAGAGGCTCATAAGATTGGCAGTGATGGTTTATTTTTGGTCAACAAGTAATTATTTTTTAACGCTTCCATGAACGTACCAAGACAAATCATCTGGACTCTGCTATATGATTCTTTTAAAAAAGCAGAATTTCTGTGCAGAGAGGAGGCCTCAGAACCACACTAACCCAACGAGCACACCTGCCAACGCTGAGTTTACAGTGTTAAAATGGCCACAACGTTGCAGGATCGCCCACAGGCCATCACCAGGGCTCATCCTGGTTCTCTCAGACTTACGCTTGCATACTCTGTGTTTTCTTTCAGAAAACTGAGGCGATAGCATCAAAAACGAAACAGAAAAAACAGGGAAACAGAAGGCAAACATAAATACCCCTCCTGAAAAGGGCTCTCCATGTAAAATCCACCACGGACACACTGTAAAAAAAGATAATGCTAAAAACTGCGTGTTCGGCGATCGGAGGTGGGCATTCAACAAAAGCCCCCAAAAAGTTCTCCGGTTTTCTCAGTCCTTTGATCCGCCCACCAAATCTCCTGGGTTTTTTTTTTACATTTTTTTTATTTTCATGAAAAATATTCCTGTCTGTGGAATTATCTCCAAACCCGCAGTATGTCTCATCAGGGGAGAGAGATTTCTGCAAGTCCGTTCTGCAGCCCCCCCCTCCAGGACAACGGTCTCTCGGGCTCTCTCCATGGTGATTGAGATTTGGTTGTCTCCCCCCCCCCCCACCCCAAAAAAAAACACTGCTACCCACAATCCTTCCCATCTGAAGTAGCTTGGCAGTCGCTCGCAAAGGGAAGCGCAGCTGGTATCGAAACAGATCAGCTCCCTGCAGTCTGTCTCTTCATCTCTCTCTTTCTCTCTTCCTCTCCGTCTCTTTCAGCCTCCCACCATCTTTTAGCTGCCGGCCTCCCAGAGGCCCCTTCGGCCAATTACGACCCCCCCTCCTTCCCCTCAGGACTGTCTGAGGGGGGCGGGGCCTCCTCTGTGCTGGGGGACTGTGCCCCATCCGGCCCGTCTGACAGAGAGGGGGGGAAGAGAATTAGGGCTTTTATGAGTGACAAGTGAACATTCATTCAGTCACACATTCATTCAGTCACACATTCACTCAGTCACACATTCACACAATTACACATTCACTTAGTCACACAGTCATACAATTACACATTCACCCAGTCACACATTCACAGTCATACATTCACTCAGTCACACATTCACTCAGTCACATATTCACTCAGTCACACATTCACACAATTACACATTCACTTAGTCACACAGTCATACAATTACACATTCACCCAGTCACACATTCACTCAGTCACACATTCACACAGTCACACATTCACTTAGTCACACAGTAGTACATTTATACAGTCATACATTCACCCAGTCACACATTCACTCAGTCACACATCCACACAATTACACATTCACTTAGTCACACAGTAGTACATTTATACAGTCATACATTCACCCAGTCACACATTCACTCAGTCACACATTCACACAATTACACATTCACTTAGTCACACAGTCATACATTTATACAGTCACACATTCACAGTCATACATTCACCCAGTCACACATTCACAGTCATACATTCACTCAGTCACACATTCACACAGTCATACATTCACTCAGTCACACATTCAAACAGTCATACATTCACACAGTCACTCAGTCACACATCCACACAATTACACATTCACTTAGTCACACAGTCATACATTTATACAGTCATAAATTCACACAGTCACTCAGTCACACATCCACACAATTACACATTCACTTAGTCACACAGTAGTACATTTATACAGTCATACATTCACCCAGTCACACATTCACAGTCATACATTCACTCAGTCACACAGTCATACATTTATACAGTCATAAATTCACACAGTCACACATTCACACAGTCACTCAGTTCTCTGCTTTTCCTTCTGGATATTCAGTGTAGATGAATGCATGAATAAATGACTGTGGTTAAGGAAGGCCAAGGTACAGGTGAGTGAAAGATCTGTCGGAGAGTGATGGTATTCACCTGCGAGTGACAGCCCTCAGCTGTGAGTAACAGGGCTCACCTGTGAGTGACAGCCCTCAACTTTGAGTAACAAGGCTCACCTGTGAGTGACATCCCTCACCTGTGAGTGACAATGTGAGAGCTCACCTGTGAGTGACATCCCTCACCTGTGAGTGACAGTCTGAGAGTTCACCTGTGAGTGACAGTGTGAGAGCTCACCTGTGAGTGACAGTCTGAGAGCTCACCTATGAGTGACAGTGTGAGAGCTCACCTGTGAGTGACACCCCTCACCTGTGAGTGACAGTCTGAGAGCTCACCTATGAGTGACAGTGTGAGAGCTCACCTGTGAGTGACATCCCTCACCTGTGAGTGACAGTGTGAGAGCTGACCTGTGAGCGACAGTGTGAGAGCTCACCTGTGAGTGACAGTCTGAGAGCTCACCTGTGAGTGACAGTGTGAGAGCTCACCTGTGAGTGACAGTGTGACAGCTCACCTGTGAGTGACATCCCTCACCTGTGAGTGACAGTGTGAGAGCTCACCTGTGAGTGAGAGCTCACCTGTGAGTGACATCCCTCACCTGTGAGTGACAGTGTGAGAGCTCACCTGTGAGTGACAGTGTGAGAGCTCACCTGTGAGTGACAGTGTGAGAGCTGACCTGTGAGTGACAGTGTGAGAGCTCACCTGTAAGTGACAGTGTGAGAGCTCACCTGTGAGTGACAGTGTGAGAGCTGACCTGTGAGTGACAGTGTGAGAGCTCACCTGTGAGTGACAGCTCGGCCAGTTTGAGTGGCAGATCGGAAGGGCTGACCCCAGCAGGGGACCCCAGGATGTCCGGGAGGGCGTTCCGGCGGCCGGACCGGCCAGAGGAGGCAAAGTCCAACACCGGCTCCACCTCGGTCATCTCAGAAACCACACCTGCACAGAGAGGGAGAGGGAGAGGACCAGAGACCATTAATGCCCCTTCATTACAGTAACAACAAAGGACACAAAAACCCTTACATACACACCCCATAATTCCCATACATGTACATGAATTTAGCCCAAAAGAACAGCAAAACAATAAAAACAAATAAAAAGACAGGAAAAAATAAGAGCAAATAAATAGATTACTCCCAATCTCACTGCAGCTGTACAAGGCCATTCAATTTTCCCACCCAGCACGACAGACTGTCTGAAACACACTTAAATCACAGATAGAGAGGGGGAGGGGGAGGGGGAGGAGGTGCCGGTAAGAGAGGAGGACAGAGAGCACAGAGCGGCAGGTGCAGGGGTCACCTTGAGCACACACATTAATATTAAATCACACGTGTGAGAGACTGAACGAGGTCACACCCGTCATTTACAGCCAGGACGCTCCAGGACCAAAGCACTGTCACAACCGGTCGCCTGGCACCCCACTGCCCACCAGGGGGAGCCGTAGCACAGAAACGCTCTGTGTTAAACGCTAGTTTGCCAAAACCATCGGTTTCCTTGCGTTTGTAAATACATTGTAAATACACAGTATGCAGTAACCTGGGGGTATTTCAGAAAGGTGGTTTAGCAAACCCTGAGCTTAAACCTGAACTGTGAGTTGAACAAACCTGAGGTAACATACCCAGAGTTTTCGGTTCCAGAACAGCCGATTAGAATTAGTTCAAATAACTCTAAGTTGAACCTGACTGAAGCGCGTTCACGGTGAAAGTAAAAAGTCATCATCAATGGAGCGCAGATAACAGGATGCACCATGGCAACGAGTCAAAAACCCCTAGAGCTGCGTACACGTTTTCAGTTACTCTGCATTTTCACTCAAGAAATATTAATGTCTATGCGGACTACGACTTTATATTTCGTTAAGAAGTAATAAGGCAGCGGCAGCAAAAGTGCAAGCGTTAGCGTGGAAAAAAATTAACGAGTTTCAATTAAGTTTAAAATAAGTTTAAAAAAATTTAATGACGTTATATAAAGCGTAGTCTACTTCAGTTCACAACAACCGATGGCAAATCCTTTAACAAAGATGATGGATAGATTATTTACTTAATTGTTGTTAAATTATGTAAGAGAATATTGAAGCATTTTTATTTGCAGGAAATGAAGAAGGGTTGACATGGAATATAAATTCATTTGTCTTTACTTTATACAAGATTAGTGGGAGGTGGTATGTTAATTGGAGAATTAATATTTATTTTTAAAAAATGTGGTCTTCCTTGGGCTCTATCATTTGTATGGCAGGGTGTTGCTCTTCTCTAATTATGAGAATATAAAAACTTGACACAGTTATGTCGCATACCCTTTCTGGGGTGAGCCTAGAAGTCATGGATAGTGACTGGCCACTTGGTTTAAACACATTTTTAATAGAGTGGGGAACATCACATATTATCTTCACAATGCAGAAAAGTGATAGAAATAGTAACAATTGCCTTGCTAATCGGTCTGCATCTCCGATGTCATAAGGAAATGCAAAAAAAGGCACATGTACACTAGCATGTACACACTATATTATACAAAACACACATATACTAACACATTTACACACATATACTATACATACCAAACACACAAAACCACATGTGAACACACTACACACACGGACACACACACACAAATATATCTGCACACATGCGTATGCACTCACACATACAAACACGTGCATGCAAATGCACACATGCACACACAAACATATATCAATGCACGTACACACACACATACGCGCGCACACAGTGAGCAGGCAGCTGTTTCCATGGAGACAGGCGAGAAACCACCTCTGGCATAGCAACAGATGAGTTCACATCTCGTCTTTTTTTTCAGAGTTCTTTAAATAAACCCGGTCTCTGCTGCGCCGGCGTAACCCCTTTGTGTCTGCGGAGCCGAAACAGTGGGAGGAGGACGAGGAAGAGGAGGAGCAGGAGGAGGAGAGGGGCAGAGTCACAGGGCTGGCCTCTCCTTACAGCTGATCTGCCCTGCAGTCATTAAGCAGCGCTCTCTAATGCAGCACAGCCAGATACAGGAAGAGCAAATGCAGTGGAGCGAATGCAGGAAACACACGAGCTGCACGATAACACGCGCAGTGCTGCGCGCAAACACTGCAAGATGCAGGATGTGCCTGCAGAGAGAGCGCTTTCCCTGTCGAAGAGAGAGGGGGGGTGCAGAGCGCAGTCTGGGGTGGGTTTCAGTCTGTGGGGAGGTGCGGATTAGCCCAGTCTCAGCAGAGTCTTTAGCACTGACGGAATAAATGAGCAGGCTTTAGCCTGACGGATCTGTCTCTCTCACTGCAGGTCTCAGTGGGAAACAGGTCTGCTCTTCCTCAGCCCTGAACACGGCTCTGTGTGCTATTCACACCTGCACCACTAGTGGGAGCATGGGGGAAATCTGCCCCAGCACCCTTAAACTGCCATTGTGGGTAGAGTCTCTCAAAATAAAGGGGGGTACATGAGAGTATCTGCGTTTAAATAGCGTGTGTGTTTTTTGCATGTGTGTGTGTTTCTGTGTATGTGAGAGGCCTTATGTCTGAGAGGCCTTAGGCCTTATGTGAGTGTGTGTGTCTGTTTGTGTCTGCGTGTGCACGAGACACAGGCTGTCTGTATATGTGTATATCTGAGTTTATGCTCGCTGAATATGGATGCTTGCTATGTGAGTGTGTGTGTGTTTGTTTGTTCTGTCCCAGTGGGACTGTGTGTGCTTGTTGACTGTGATTCTCCTGATGGCTGACATTCTGTTCAACATTGACACATATGACTGTGTGTGTGTGTGTGTGTGTGTGTGTTTAAGACTCTCCAGCTGGTTGAGCATCCAACGGGTGCTGAGTAGCAGTGTATTCCTGACTCTCTCAGTGTCAGTATCTCAATGCTTTCTATTCTGTAGCTGCCCTCTACTTCTTGTCTGCTGCACAAATGAGTGTAAGGGATGCTGTGTGCTGGCTGGTCTAATTACCCTTCTGCATGGTGCTCCATAGCTGAGCCTTTAGAAGTGCTTGAAGCACAGGAGTGGGATCTGTGAAGTTTGGAGGACAGGGGGACACATCCCCAGGGGTGTGCGCTGACCTCAACCTCCAAGCGAGTCTGTCTAGACAGGGCGGCCATTTTGACTCCAAACACAGCAGTCCCCCGTTACCTCTGCTCTTCCACCCGTGATTTCACCCCCCCATTTCTCTCACACTCTACTGTCTCTCCCTTCCTTTCTCTCTCTATCCCTCACTCTTTTTTAAAAACTGATCTCCCTGCTCCGGGTCCTGCCCCATGGGTGGGGGGGTTGGTGGCTGTGGGGCTCCCCTGAATGCGCCCCAGAATTGCCAGAATCACACAGCTCGTGGCTCCGCCCCTGAGCCAGCCGTTGCCATGAACACCAAATACAAGCTACCATTACTCAATGAAAGTCTGAGGATGACCCGCCTACTGCAGCTCACTGTCTGCAACCCCTTCCCCACACACACACACACTCTACACACACACTCTACACACACACACACAAGCACACTCTACATACACACACACACACACATATACTAACAAACACTCACATACACACACACACTCTACACACACACACAATCACACTCTACATACACACACACACATATACTAAAAATCACACTCACATACACACACACAAACACTCTGGTTCTCCATGTAACCTGTTGTCTTATGTTTGAGGTCAATGTACTCGAGTCATTCAGCACCCCCAAATAGAATGAGGTCACCCTAAAGCCCTCAGCCCCACCCCCCCCCCCCAAACCAATGACCTCATCCCCAGCCAATCAGCTTTGGACTGGAGTTGCTTGGTGTGTGAGTGTGTTTTTCTGTGTGAGAGTGTGTGTTTTTGTGTGTGAGTGTGTGTGTGTGTGTGTGTTTTTTCTGTGTAAGTGTGAGTGTGTTTTTCTGTGTAAGTGTGTGTGTTTTTGTGTGTGTGAGTGTGTGTGTGTGTGTGTGTGTTTGTGTGTGTGTGTGTTTTGTGTGTGTTTTTCTGTGTAAGTGTGTGTGTGTTTTTGTGGGCAGTGTGTGTGTGTGTGTTTGTGTGTGTGTGTGTGTGTGTGTGTGTGTGTGTGTGTGTGTGTGTGTAAAGGGGAGGTTGTTTCCCAGGAAAAGAGTAAGTACAGGCTGCTATCCCAGCTCCTAGCCTCTCTTTGTTTCTCCTGTCAAACACATAAAAGCCTACAATTAGCAACTGACGGCAAGAGATACAGAAAGGGACAGAGAGTGGAGAGAGAGGAGGGATAGAGGGGAGAGGGAGGGGGAGGGGGATAGAGGGGAGAGGGAGAGAGAGGGGGAGGGGGATGGAGGGGGAATGGGGTGATGGTGAGAAGAGGGAAAAGTGAATCAGAGCAGAGCGTCATCCATCCAAACATGTCCAACAAGAGAGAGAGAGAGCGCTCAAACAGGGCAGAGACAGTCATTTGTGTCCACTAAACTATAGCAGGACCACCTTCAGAGAGACCCAGAGCCACGGGTCCCAGCGCCTGCAGGTTTAACTCCAGTCCTGGAGGGGGCAGTGTCTGCAGGTTTAACTCCAGTCCTGGAGGGTCCTGGAGGGGGCAGTGTCTGCAGGTTTAACTCCAGTCCTGGAGGGCCGCAGTGTCTGGAGGGTGCCTGCAGGTTTAACTCCAGTCCTGGAGGGCTGCAGTGTCTGCAGCAGGTTTAACTCCAGTCCTGGAGGGCCGCAGTGTCTGCAGGTTTAACTCCAGTCCTGGAGGGCCGCAGTGTCTGCAGGTTTAACTCCAGTCCTGGAGGGCCGCAGTGTCTGCAGGTTTAACTCCAGTCTCCTGGAGGGCCACAGTGTCTGCAGGTTTAACTCCAGTCTGCAGGTCTTTAACTCCAGTCCTGGAGGGCCGCAGTGTCTGCAGGTTTAACTCCAGTCCTGGGGGGCCGCAGTGTCTGCAGGTTTGACTCAACTCCCTGAAGGCAGCAGACATTGACACTTGAGTTAAACTGGTAATCTGGTATTTTATGATATAAACCTGACAGTTAAGCAGTAAGCAATTCAATGTGGATCAGATCCTCCTGGTCACAGATCAATTCTCATGATCACAGATCAATACTCCTGATGTTTTCGGCACCACCATTACGGCTCTGATCTTGCTTTGCCACAGATCCATGGCAAAATCAGAGAGCCGTTGTCTGAAGCCATGGACATTGCATCCTGAAACACGCGGAAAGGCAAGCGGCCGCTCTTAAGCAAGGCAACACCTGAGATGTAAGGAACAATTTCCGCTTTTCCACTTTACGGGCCGAGTACTGTCATCAGAAATGTCAGTTCAGCTTAAGTGCTGCGCAGGTAAAGAACGGGGCTGGCCGCCGCGGGCCGGATGTTAATATGAGCGGCAGAGTGCTTTATCGGTGCCTCTATCAGATAGCAATCACGGACCCGCTCTGGGTCACTGTGTTTTATTACCACCTCAGCCATTCTGGGTTATGAATTACCGCATGCTGGATTCAGGGCTCATTAACATGGGAATTTCAGAGGCAGAGAAACAGCCGTGTTTTTCAATGAGAGCAATTATCTCAATCCTCTGGGAAGCACGTGCACTAAAGCCATCAATAGCGTTTAACTGATTTGATCTTTTAACAGAACGCATCGTGTTGTGGAGGCACTTTAGCCAATGTGACAAGCCCTGTGCTCCTGACATATTTGTTAGTGTGTGTGTATGTTCAGTGTGTGTGTATGGTCTGTGCATATGGGTCCTGCCCTATGATTCTGTAGGTTTTGATTGTTAAAAGTTGTTGGTAATCGACACCTGATCGTAACTCCACCCATTATGGAGTTCACAAAACCACCACTGAATTCTCGTGCTGTGGCAAGAGAGTAAAACTCCAAAAATGTGATCTCAAATGGCAATTTCAACAAACAGCCAGATCTCTTCACCATAATTAGAATGAGTGAAACTGAGGAGAGAGAAGGCCATTCTGCCTCGCTGGGCGAGGTTTAATTAACACGGGCTCAGGTATGAGGCTGGCCAATCAGCTCACAGGTTGGCCTCTGTCATGAGTTTGAAACGGGTCAAATAAAGCTGGAGCTGGAGAGGGCGCAGGGTCTGCTGCCAGTTTCAGCTGTAACTTTAATAATCAGCGTTCAGTTCCGTCTGGAATAAAGCAGACTGTGTGGGTTAACTTCAATCGGCTGCTTTGGTTCATTAATTAAATGGTGTGTAATGATGGCTGTCAGGGGTGCATCCAAAACCTCTCGCTCCTCTCCTCCACTTCCTCACGACTACTCGTCTCCCACCCAGAGGTACCTGCTAGAGAGGGGGGGGGGAGAGAATGTGGAGATGCGAAGAGGACCAGGACTGCTGGAAAAAAAAATAAAAAAATAAAAACAAACACCTGCAGCTAAAATAATAAGCTAAATTTAATGCCTGCTGTTTACGTGGGAATGTTTGAAAAAGCAAACAATATGCTTCTCCATTTCATGTCATCTGGCCAGCTATTCTGTTACCTACATTCTGTGTGAAGGGACACCCTTTGCCAGGTTTTCTCATGTGTGGGGATGTGAGGTTGTATTGGCCAGTCTTTTAATTTGTCAGGGTGTGAGTGCAGTGATGTCACTCAAACTCCCTGCAGCAGGATGCATCTGAGTGCCCTCGGAGGCAGGCGACCATGGGAGCTGTTTAAAGCAGCTTCTCTCCTCTGTCTCTTGGGTCACCAAAATGAGGGGAGGCCCAAAGATTGGTTTACTGGGACCCTGTGTCTCTGCAGCACCAGGGCTGGGGACCCCAGCAGACCCTGTGTCTCTCCAGCACCAGGGCTGGGGACCCCAGCAGACCCTGTGTCTCTGCAGCACCAGGGCTAGGGACCCCAGCAAACGACCCTGTGTCTCTCCAGCACCAGGGCTGGGGACCCCAGCACCAGGGCTGGGGACCCCAGCAGACCCTGTGTCTCTCCAGCACCAGGGCTGGCACCAGGGCTGGGGACCCCAGCAGACCCTGTGTCTCTCCAGCACCAGGGCAAGGGACCCCAGCAGGCCCTGTGTCTCTGCAGCACCAGGGCAAGGGACCCCAGCAGACCCTGTGTCTCTCCAGCACCAGGGCAAGGGACCCCAGCAGGCCCTGTGTCCGGGCTGGGGACCCCCAGTTTAAAGGTAATCTGTTTAGTTCCCTGTTCTGTTACAGGTGTTGGGCCCCCCTCCCCTGGGGTGTAGAATAGTATGCTGTCCACGCTGGCGTGTTTTTCCCCTGAACGTTGTCTAGACCCGCGCCTCACACAGTTAGGGCCTGCTTTTGTTTCTCCCTCCCACGGAGAAACAGTCAGCCATCTCACAGTGCATTATGTGTCTCTCGAGAGGCACTCAGACAAACGAACACCAGGAGACTCCACTAAACAGATGGGAGACTCAGTGTGTGCACACAGATATTATCCACATAAATAAGGCATGCAGTTAAACCTCAGAGTTAAGGACCGACTGCTCAACATAATGAGCACAGGACCCAGCGCAGTGTGTGCCGTTAAGCCTTACTGTGAGCACAGGACCCAGCGCAATGTGTGCCGTTAAGCGTTACTGTGAGCACAGGACCCAGCGCAGTGTGTGCCGTTAAGCGTTACTGTGAGCACAGGACCCAGCGCAGTGTGTGCCGTTAGGGCCAGTGTGTGCCGTTACTGTGAGCACAGGACCCAGCGCAGTGTGTGCCGTTAAGCGTTACTGTGAGCACAGGACCCAGCGCAGTGTGTGCCGTTAAGCCTTACTGTGAGCACAGGACCCAGCACAGTGTGTGCCGTTAAGCCTTACTGTGAGCACAGGACCCAGCGCAGTGTGTGCCGTTAAGCCTTACTGTGAGCACAGGACCCAGCGCAGTGTGTGCCGTTGAGCACAGGACCCAGCAGTGTGTGCCGTGAGGCCTTACTGTGAGCACAGGACCCAGCGCAGTGTGTGCCGTTAAGCCTTACTGTGAGCACAGGACCCAGCGCAGTTTGTGCCGTTAAGCCTTACTGTGAGCACAGGACCCAGCGCAGTGTGTGCCGTTAAGCCTTACTGCACAGGAGCACAGGCCCTGTGAGCAACAGTGTGTGCCGTTAAGCCTTACTTGAGCACAGGACCCAGCGCACTGTGAGCACAGGACCCAGCGCAGTGTGTGCCGTTAGGCCTTACTGTGAGCACAGGACCCAGCGCAGTGTGTGCCGTTAAGCCTTACTGTGAGCACAGGACCCAGCGCAGTGTGTGCCGTTAAGCCTTACTGTGAGCACAGGACCCAGCGCAGTGTGTGCCGTTAGGCCTTACTGTGAGCACAGGACCCAGCGCAGTGTGTGCCGTTAAGCCTTACTGTGAGCACAGGACCCAGCGCAGTGTGTGCCGTTAAGCCTTACTGTGAGCACAGGACCCAGCGCAGTGTGTGCCGTTAAGCCATTGAGCACAGGACCCACTGTGAGCACAGGACCCCAGCGCAGTGTGTGCCGTTAGGCCTTACTGTGAGCACAGGACCCAGCGCAGTGTGTGCGCAGTGTGAGCAGGACCCAGCGCAGTGTGTGCCTTACTGTGAGCACAGGACCCAGCGCAGTGTGTGCCGTTAAGCCTTACTGTGAGCACAGGACCCAGCGCAGTGTGTGCCGTTGAGCACAGGACCCAGCGCAAGCCTTACTGTGAGGACCCACAGGACCCACTGTAAGCACAGGACCCAGCGCAGTGTGTGCCGTTAAGCCTTACTGTGAGCACAGGACCCAGCGCAGTGTGTGCCGTTAAGCATTACTGTGAGCACAGGACCGAGCGCAGTGTGTGCCGTTAAGCCTTACTGTGAGCACAGGACCCAGCGCAGTGTGTGCCGTTAAGCCTTACTGTGAGCACAGGACCCAGCGCAGTGTGTGCCGTTCGGCCTTACTGTGAGCACAGGACCCAGCGCAGTGTGTGCCGTTAAGCCTTACTGTGAGCACAGGACCCAGCGCAGTGTGTGCCGTTAAGCCTTACTGTGAGCACAGGCCCCGGAACAGTGTGTGCCGTTAAGCCTTTACTGTGAGCACAGGACCCAGCGCAGTGTGTGCCGTTGCCCGTTAGCCTTACTGTGAGCACAGGACCCAAGCGTTAGTGTGTGCCGTTAAGCCTTACTGTGAGCACAGGACCCAGCGCAGTGTGTGCCGTTAAGCCTTACTGTGAGCACAGGACCCAGCGCAGTGTGTGCTGTTAAGCGTTACTGTGAGCACAGGACCCAGCGCAGTGTGTGCCGTTAAGCCTTACTGTGAGCACAGGACCCAGCGCAGTGTGTGCCGTTAGGCCTTACTGTGAGCACAGGACCCAGCGCAGTGTGTGCCGTTAAGCCTTACTGTGAGCACAGGACCCAGCGCAGTGTGTGCCGTTAAGCCTTACTTTGAACCTGCAGAGCTCTCCACTTTTGCTCCTTATCCTTGGTATTAAAAGCTAACCTTTAAACAAACAGGAGCCACACTCTCCATTAGCAAAACACTCCAAATATTATCTCACTCAGGCAAAGAGGTATTTCTTGGCCCGATTGCTGAAGAACACAATGTGGGGAAAGTCTTGAGTTTGATACTAAGAAGGGAGGGATTAAAACCGAACCGTTTGCAAAAGGCAGCAAAGAAAACACGTCCCTGAACAAAGACACGCATTGTTCAGAATGTCAGCGTGGACAGATAAAATAAATGTACGTGAGAAATAAAAATTACTGCTGTTCTGGTTATGCCTCTTACCTAAAGGGCTGTAACTGCAAAATAACAAAGGCCTGTTTCAAAAATACGCCCGTAAAATTGTAACAATAATATAACAATAACAAGTCAATAAACTATCCAAATTTGTTTTGTTTTTACATACATTTTGGTATGTACTGAATGTACTGACTTGAAGTTAAATTGCTAAGAAATTCAACAAAAGATTGACTTTCTGTTGAAAGCAAGCACCCAGCACACTGTGTATGATGTGTATAGCCAAGGCTGCTGTTCCACCCACATGGACTCTAAAAGGCAGTTTTAAAAATGACACACAGCATTAACGCAAAGACACAGATGAAACCACGGTGAGGACGGACCAGCAGGCTTATATAAAATAAAGGGATAATGGTGAGGGGGTTTAAATGGCATGACCACAGCTGTGATTCTCACGTTGCTCTGCCCTGTCTTGGCTCGCCAGTTAAAAACACATCTGGCAGAGAATTCTGCAGCCTCATGTTTTTCGCAGAAAAAGCACTCGTTCAAATGATGCTGTAGACACAGGACCTTGGCTGTTTGCCGCTGGTTACGCCTCTGGTTACCATGGCTCTCTCATCTTGCTGGCTTGTCTTGCCTCATTCTGAAGGATGGATGGAGAAGGACTGAGAGAGGCTTTAAAGTTTAATCAGAGGATGGAGAGCTGAATACTAAAAACTCTAACCTGAAATGATACAGTGCTGAAATAGCAGGGTTTTTTTTAGTAGACACGTTCTGATATTCGTGAGATGGTTTTATGCAATATTAAAATATCACTGTTATATATGTGTAAATCTGTAATGTGTGTGAATGTGTGAGTTTGAATGATATGAGTGTGTTATGTGTATGATGTGTTATTGATATGTAATCAATTGATAATATGTGTACAGCTAAATGAATGAAGAAGAGCTCTCTCTGAACAGCATATTTGAAACACCAGTGCCTAACAGACCGTGCTAGTCTAGACGTTCTCCTGAAAGACTGCATCATTATTCTCATATTCATTCCCTTCTGAAACTTCAGCACACCTGGCTGCTCCCCTCCTACCCTGCCTGCCCCCCCCAACCCCCGACCCCCCTGCCCAGTGAGGAAGTGACCGAATGACCGTCCCACACCAACCAGAGCAGACCGGGCTGGCCACCCTCCACCTCCAGGTCATATACTCTATACCCACTTCTGCAAACAGGTCATATACTCTATACCCACTTCTGCAAACAGGTCATATACTCTATACCCACTTCTGCAAACAGGTCATATACTCTATACCCACTTCTGCAAACAGGTCATATACTCTATACCCGCTTCTGCAAACAGGTCATATACTCTATACCCGCTTCTGCAAACAGGTCATATACTCGATACCCGCTTCTGCAAACAGGTCATATACTCTATACCCACTTCTGCAAACAGGTCATATACTCTATACCCACTTCTGCAAACAGGTCATATACTCTATACCCGCTTCTGCAAACAGGTCATATACTCGATACCCGCTTCTGCAAACAGGTCATATACTATACCCGCTTCTGCAAACAGGTCATATACTCTATACCCGCTTCTGCAAACAGGTCATATACTCTATACCCGCTTCTGCAAACAGGCGATACCCGCTTCTGCAAACAGGTCATATACTCTATACCCACTTCTGCAAACAGGTCATATACTCTATACCCGCTTCTGCAAACAGGTCATATACTCTATACCCACTTCTGCAAACAGGTCATATACTCTATACCCGCTTCTGCAAACAGGTCATATACTCTATACCCGCTTCTGCAAACAGGTCATATACTCTATACCCGCTTCTGCAAACAGATCATATACTCTATACTGTCTCCATACTCCTGTCGGTATTTGCCTGGTGCTGAGCTCTGGTCTTCTTTCAGACCTGCTACTGCACACACAGATTTGTATTGATCTGTTTGTTACTTAATCGTTTAATTTCCTTGGCAGTTTAATCAGCAGGTTCCAGCTGAACCCTGTTTGTCACATCTCTGGTGTCTGGAACTCTGTTTCCCTCCTGTAAGGTGTTTCTGCATCTTAGCCCCATGCTGCCAGTAACTCTGGATGTGAGCATCTGCTAAGTGCCTGTAATGTAAGACCAGATCCTTCCTCTGCCACTGGGAATATGCCAGCATTCAGCAGACAGACAGGACAGAGTGATAAACCTAAAGTGCCCCAAATCAAACACAGAGAACAGATCTTCATCACTATGAAAGGCTAACGTGCTAACAAAGACAGCATGCAACAGGTCACTGGCCCTGCTCATCTTTTTACTTTAACTGTACAAAGCAAAGAGGTCCCAACCACCAGTCAATAGCGCTGCTTTGTACCAGTAACGAGCATTCGCAGCAAGCTCGAGAAGCTGTGCTAGCCCAGAGCCTTTTGTACTGCTACAACGGGTCTGTGAGCACAGCACCAGCTGAGTATGTGGTATTTTGCCATCAGCATTGCGCACTCCTGTTGGAAAAGCATAACATGGGTCAAGTTCTCTGGCGCTGCAATCAGTGCAGAAAACAGCAGAGGACCGGTGCTGGGTAAGAGCCAAAAACATAAATGACCCTGAGTTTGAGAGAAATATGGTGATGGTTATACTCAGATAACAGAAATCACATTTTAAAAATGTATATTCTCTTGTCACCTTGACATGCTTGTGGGTGAGCGCTACTTGCCTTGCTCACTGTAACAGCTCACCACGGCTTTAAGCAGGATTCACCCTGCAGCTGAGCTACAGGCCATTTCCAGCCTAAATCATGCATCAGTAAGCCTCCATCCTCCTCCTCCTCTCTGCTTTCTGGCAGCCTGCTATAACCTTCCTTCTGACAGCCAATCCCGAGCTGTAAAACAGACCCAGGTAAGTACACCTGGTCACTGCGTCAAACCTGAATCTTTATATATGCCAAACCATCATGATAATTACTGATACTGTCCTTACAGCAATGCCAGAATAGTAGGCTGACATATTGACACTTCTGCAGAGTGACCCCGGTGCTTTATAAATCTATTCTGTGATTCCCCACAACGTTAAAGTGGCCAAAGTATTTCAGGCACCGCTGTTGGACACCTATTCACCCACCCATTACTGAGCTGGACTGCCGTTTCACCTGCTGGGCTCAGAGCGTTGAACAAACACGCTGCCATTTCACTCATGGTGTTTGCAAAGAACAAAACGCCATTTCATGCATAGTGTTTACAAAACCCAAGCACTTTTCTCAGATCAGCAACCTCCAGCAGGCTTGTCCTGAACTGGATCCAAATGCTGTTCTCAGATCAGAGGAATGGGGCACGCCTGTTCTGTGCAAGGTCCAGTTGCTGTGCTCAGATCAGCGACCTCCAGCAGGTCTTTCCTGAACTGGACGCAATCACTGTTCTCAGATCAGCAGCCCGCTGTGAGAGGAAGGGCTGCAGGGCCTCCTGGTGCCTGATGGACATTTTCACACATGAGCAAACGCCAGCAGCACTCAGTGTCCGTCACACCTCACACAGAGTGCCACCGCGTTCACACTGCAGGTGACCGAGGTACGCTCACAGCAGCAGGGGATAATCGATAAATACACATCTGTGTGCCCTCCTCTAGAGGAGGTAAAAATGGATAAAAATAGTCAGGGCTGTGATATATGGCTTTTACATGTGATTAAATATGTAAATTGTAAGCTTTTTCAATCATTACTGTACATGCAATTACTTGCGTTGTATGCACATATAAATTGCATTATATAATGAAGTCAGCATTAATCTGTTTTTAATGAATGGTTGAAGGCTGTTGAGCACTAGGCACAGTGCTAAGCTTGTATGGCTTTGCGTTTGCATGAACCCGCTAATGAAAAAGTGTTGCTTCACACACTCACAATGTTTTTGTGCTAATCTCCCTCATCCTGTCTGATCATGTGTGTACATCTATAACATGGATTACGCTGATCTAGCAAGGGGATCTATAAACAGTGCATGTACTTCCGTATAAAGTTTAACATTACAAAAATATCACTTAAAATAAAACCTTTGTCATTGTCACTAATGTGCTATTGAGGTGATTGTTGTGCAATTAAAATAAATAATTTCAATAAAGGGGTAGCATTCTACACTGTATTTAATACTGTGCATGACTTGCTGTGCAGTATTTTAAAAATGCGTTCCTTGTGTTCTGCGTTTTCTGACACCAGCCCAGGCCTGAGAGGAGAGCGGACTGGCACTTAGGAACGCAAAGACAGCGATGTCATCACTCCTGCTGCGCAGTCTTTCGCGCTCACAGCGCGTATGTTGTCAGCCCACCACTCCCTTTGTTTGCATAAAGCCGGCTGGCTGCAGCGTTTGCAGTTTCCATGGAAACGCCACTATTTTAATCCATGGATTACGATGTGAGTGCAAGATGTACAGAGGAGACCTTGAAAATAAAAACAACGAGAGAAAAGATATTTACACTGTCCATGTGCCATCGGTAAAATAATCTACCTTCATCTGTGGAGAGAGGAAGAGCGAGGAGGTTTTTTATGCATACGGCAGTGTGGCCTTTGTTTACTGTAGCCAAAGCGTCAGCGTCAGCATGGACAAATGGGTACTGCAGTGATGTCACAGTGGAGCAACGTAATAAACATGGACACAACATTAGGAAAAAGTTACGAGATGGTTAAGCTTTCTGAGATGGACAAATCCCTGGCCCAATGTCAGACTGTCCCGTTTCGTGATGGAACGCAGGCGCGGGTCAGCCAGGAGCGCGATGCATTAGTCACGCCAGCAAGGTGACATTCCCGCAACTCTGCGGAAGAGTACTCCTGGGACCTGCGGAGGCGGGACGGCTGCGGGGAGGGGGTAAAAATAGCATGGCGCGTCTCTCTTCGTTGTGGGTGTGTGAGAGGGAGCGTTACGGCACGGCTGGCCGAACTCCAGGCTGCCCGGCCAAACCCGTCTGCCCCACATCACAGGCCCCGTGGATTCCACAACGCTCTCTGGATGAGAGAGCAACCGACTGTTCAGGTCGTGGTCCCGCCTGGGCAGCCTTGGCGTAGCGGAAACGATCGTCAGTTCTAACCGAACACGCACACTGAGATCCATTTCACAGACCAGTGTCACGCATGGAGTGGCCAGCCCCTCGCGCAGAGGACCGATCTCACAGGCCCACACACTCCTGCAGACCTCGCGCATCTATGAAGATGAAAATTATGAATATTACTAAAATTAAGACTGTCATCTCTTTCTGCTGCTTTCAGGGGTACTTGGCCAAGAAGGCAGCATAAACCAATAAAAATATAAAAGCATACACAAGACAGCATTAAAAATGACAAATACAGTAAAACAAATGAAAAACAAACTGTAAAATCCGGCACTGTGAGAATTCAGCAGAGGTACAATGATTTGTGGTGGTGTGGTTTAGCCTTAGTGTGGCGGGCTCACAGATGTCAGGTGTAATAACTCAGAGTGGATAGGAAGCAGCACTGTGCTGCCTTTGCTAACAGAGTCAGCACGTTAGCCAGCACTATCACAGTCAGCACGTTAGCAGGCGCTATTACCGTCCGCAGTCAGCACGTTAGCCGACGCTATCGCCGTCAAGCACGTTATCCTGCACTAACTTAGTCAGGATGTTAACCTGCACGATCATAGTCAGCACGTTAGCCTGCGCTAACACAGTCAGGAGGTTATCCTGCACTAACTTAGTCAGGATGTTAACCTGCACGATCATAGTCAGCACGTTAGCCTGTAATAACACAGTCAGGAGGTTATCCTGCTAACTTAGTCAGGATGTTAGTCATAGTCAGCACTAGCCTGCGCTCAGTCAGGAGGTTATCCTGCGCTAAACAGACAACAGTCAGTACGTTATCCTGTGCTAACAAGTCAGCACGTTATCCTACGCTGACGCAGACAGCACAACAGCCTGTAATAGCCTGCCCTACACTAACACAGTCAGGAGGTTAGTCTACGCTAACACAGTCAGCACGTTAGCCTGCGCGAAAGCAGTCAGGAAGTTAGCCTACGTTAACACTGTCAGCACGTTAGCCTGCCCTAAAGCAGTCAGGAGGTTAGCCTACGCTAACACAGTCAGCATGTTGGCCTGCACTAACACAGTCAGCATGTTAGCCTGTGCTAATGCAGTCAGCCAGGATTCTGCTGCACATTCAGCACCATGGATGCTGTGACATTCATCTGTTCTCTTCAACCACGTCGAGTGTAATTACATAATTAGTGTGCTGGGCACCACATTCAATCAATTAATTTTTGTTAAATTAATTAGTATTTGTTAAATGCTTTCTTGTCCAGTGTCTATACATGTAAATTAGCTATCAGGCAAACTCTGCTGCAACCACTATCTCATTTCCCACATGTGGGTTAAGCCTCGTCCTAGACTAAAAGAAACCTTCGGTGGAGATCTCCATTTTGAAAGATTGCTTTAGCTCAGAGGGAGCGTGTCCACCCCAGAAACACAGAGCTTCATGAGGGCTGGGAGAAACAGTCCCTAAATCCAATAAATACAGCTTCACAGTAACACTGCTTCTGGTGGGAATCCATTCTGATAGATCTATGAGAAACTCACAAATTACATTTCCTCTCACAACCTTCTGTTTCATCAGGAAAAAAACAACAAAATGACAAGTTTATGAAAAATCTCAGTCATGGCTGTTTTTATGGCTTTTATGTTTTGTGTATGTGTAATCTGCTGTATGACAACATTGAGTGCAATCGTGCTACGAAGTATGGAAGTGCAACCCACAGGTGCTCCATACTGACCGCTGCTGCTCTGACCACTGCTCCACACTGCTGCTCTGACCACTGCTCTCCACACTGACCACTGCTCCACACTGCTGCTCTGACCACTGCTCCACACTGACCACTGCTCCACACTGCTGCTCTGACCACTGCTCCACTTGACCACTGCTCCACACTGCTGCTCTGACCACTGCTCCACACTGACCACTGCTCCACACTGCTGCTCTGACCACTTGTCTACACTGACCACTGCACCACACTGCTCTACACTGCTGCTCTGACTACTGCTCCACACTGCTGCTCCACCTCTGCTCCACACTGACCACTGCTCCACACTGCTCTACACTGCTGCTCTGACCACTGCTCCACACTGACCACTGCTCCACACTGCTCTGACCACTGCTCTACACTGCTCTGACCACCACTGCTGCTCCACACTGCTGCTCTGGCCACTGCTCTACACTGCTGCTCTGACCACTGCTCCACACTGACCACTGCTCTACACTGCTGTTCTGACCACTGCTACACACTGCTGCTCTGACCACTGCTCCACACTGCTGCTCTGGCCACTGCTCTACACTGCTGCTCTGACCACTGCTCCACACTGACCACTGCTCCACACTGCTGCTCTGACCACTGCTCCACACTGCTGCACTGACCACTGCTCCTCACTGCTGCTGATAGTCACAGCTTTGTCTGTGGCTGTTCTCTCTCTCTCTCTCTCTCTCTGTTCCTCTCTGCTGTTCTTTAAAGACCTCAGAGCTACATGGGAGACCCCCTCCTGACACCCCCCACCGCCCACCCTGCTGCGCCCCCAAACCCCAACTTCCTGTGCATCTGGAACTGCATTTGCCCTTCTCCCCCCTCCCTGACACCCCTCTAATCCTCTTCCTCCCAAAAGTCTTCCTCCAGCTGGAGTCTCTGTTCCTGCTACAGTCGCTAACCCAATGCGCTACGTACCACAAACAATCTCACCTTATCTATACCGATATCTACTGGACACTAAATTTAAAAAAATAACCAAAATGGTTTCAAAATTAGACAAGAAGGCATGTCTCAGAACTGTTTATTACTAAGCAGCATAACATGGTGAGACATAGCGCAGCTGAAGTAGCGAAAAAATGTTCTCAATAAATGCCCTAAACGGTCTCGACACTCAGTACAGCTGATTTCATTCTGTTACCTTCAGAAAAAGAGAGTAAACCATTTAGAAATAAGGCACCAGTAATGAAGGAACACAGTGATGTAAAGGTAAGGATCCAGACCCTTTGAACAGGTGTACTTTGATGTCACTTTCAGAGCTATGATTTGAACGTTGTGAAAAACTTCAGACTTCATTTGTATCTGAGAGTTTCTGCTGTATTTCAGCAAGTAAAGAAAAACGTATAAAAGCACCAATGATCAGAAGCAGGAGGGCATTTATGACAGCCGAGGGGGATGGGGCCCCCCCACGGCCCCCACCCTCCCATCAGCTATAAATAAGAAATATTAATTATGACTCCTTATCGCTCAGCATAACCCACCTGCTCTGTCATTCAGAGTTCCCTTAGCATATGGGATTGACCCCGTCTCTGTCCCCATGGGGACAGGAGGATCGTGGGTAGAGGATTCCCTCAATGGGGGGGGGGGGATCTCTGTGTGTCATGGGCAGCCCACCCGTGCCCCCACCCTCACAGGGTTCCCATACTCCTGTCTGTGTTTGCATGGGACCGAGCTCTGCTTTTCCTTCAGATCTGCTACCGCGCATATAGATTTGTATTGATCTGTTCGTTACCTAATAGTGTCATTTCCTTGGCAGGTTAGTCCACAGGTTCCCAGCTGATTCCTGCTTTCCACATCTCTGATCTGTGGGACTCTCCTTCCCTCCTGTAGGGTACTTCTGCACCTCAGCCCTGACTTATGTACTTGTCTCCATGGTGTAAGTCTCTCTGAGTGCGTCTGCCTGTATATCTGTGTCTCAAAGGTAAATTGACTAACTAAAGGTGTGTTAATTAAATGGGTAAAGGGGAAGGCCCCGCCTCTTGCCTACAGTTCATGGGTCATAGCAGGTCAAAGTGAAGCAACAAGGCAGAATATTTTAACCCTTTAGAGATACACTGAGGCTTCATGAAGCTCATCATGATGGAGCTACCCTCAGCTTGGACTCCAGCACTCTGTCACTCTGCAGGTAACAGGACCAGCTCATCACACAATGGCACCCGCCTCACCTGTTTTCTCAGGTCTCACCTGGTTGCTGAATTTGGGGTGAAAACGTAAACCAGCAGACCCTGTGTCTGTGCATCACCAGGGCTGGGGACCCCAGCAGACCCTGTGTCTCTGCAGCACCAGGGCTGGGGACCCCAGCAGACCCTGTGTCTCTCCAGCACCAGGGCTGGGGACCCCAGCAGACCCTGTGTCTCTGCAGCACCAGGGCTGGGGACCCCAGCAGACCCTGTGTCTCTCCAGCACCAGGGCTGGGGACCCCAGCAGACCCTGTGTCTCTCCAGCACCAGGGCTGGGGACCCCAGCAGACCCTGTGTCTCTGCAGCACCAGGGCTGGGGACCCCAGCAGACCCTGTGTCTCTCCAGCACCAGGGCTGGGGACCCCAGCAGACCCTGTGTCTCTGCAGCACCAGGGCTGGGGAGCCCAGCACACCCTGTGTCTCTGCAGCACCAGGGCTGGGGACCCCAGCAGACCCTGTGTCTCTGCAGCACCAGGGCTGGGGACCCCAGCAGACCCTGTGTCTCTGCAGCACCAGGGCTGGGGACCCCAGCAGACCCTGTGTCTCTGCAGCACCAGGGCTGGGGACCCCAGCAGACCCTGTGTCTCCAGCACCAGGGCTGGGGACCCCAGCAGACCCTGTGTCTCTGCAGCACCAGGGCTGGGGACCCCAGCAGACCCTGACCCTGTGTCTCTGCAGCACCAGGGCTGGGGACCCCAGCAGACCCTGTGTCTCTGCAGCACCAGGGCTGGGGACCCCAGCAGACCCTGTGTCTCTGCAGCACCAGGGCTGGGGATATAATATAATGAATATAATGAACTGAGAACGCCTGGTTGGCAGCTCAGGATTCAGGGTGAGATTTCAGCACCCCCGCCCCCCTCCCTCCGCCCCCCTGATGGGAGCCAGCAGAGTCTGTCTGCGGATAACCCCCCATCCCTCGCTCCAGCACAGCTGTCATGGATAAAACCCCATAATCCATATTGTATGAAGGCAGGACTGGGAGAGAGAGAGTTTTAAAGAACACCACCATCCACATTCCCTGTCCTTCACAGCACAGCTCCCCCTCTCCCGGGCTCTCACACACACACACACACACACACACACACACACACACACACCTGTACAGCTCCAAGAAGCACACACACACACACACACAAAAACACACCTGTACAGCTCCAAGAAGCACACACACACCTGTACAGCTCCAAGAAGCACACACACACACACACACACAAACACACACAAACACACCTGTACAGCTCCAAGAAGCACACACACACACACATACACACACAAACACACCTGTACAGGACCAAGAAGCACAAATACACACAAACACACCCGTACTGCTCCAAGAAGCACATCCACACTCATACACACACACACACACTGAAGCCCCCTGGTGCTGCTGTCTAAGCTGCATTAATATTTCATTCTCCCTCACTGTTCTCCTGCAGGTGAGTGACGAGCCCAGCAGGGCTGAGCGGTCTGTCCTCCTCAGTATGTGCCCTTATGTTTATATGATCACCTGTCTGTGACATCACTCACACGACGCGCATCTACCTGTCTGTGACATCACTCACACGACGCGCATCTACCTGTCTGTGACATCACTCACACGACACGCATCTACCTGTCTGTGACATCACTCACACGACACGCATCTACCTGTCTGTGACATCTCTCAGACAACTAGCATCTACCTGTCTGTGACATCACTCACACGACGCGCATCTACCTGTCTGTGACATCACTCACACGACGCGCATCTACCTGTCTGTGACATCACTCACACGACGTGCATCTACCTGTCTGTGACATCACTCACAACGCGCATCTACCTGTCTGTGACATCACTCAGACAACTAGCATCTACCTGTCTGTGACATCACTCACACGACGCGCATCTACCTGTCTGTGACATCACTCACGCGACGCACATCTACCTGTCTGTGACATCACTCACACGACACGCATCTACCTGTCTGTGAAAATGTTTTCTCCTTTCTCTCACCAGATCGTGTGTCTTCTGCATGAATCTTCCCCAAACTGAGATACTGTTCTTCAGTATTTTGAGTTATGAATCACTATGACTGAAGACGTGTTTCAGAGCTTTAATACGCTAAAAGGGAACACAGGATCTGTCAACAAGCACTTAAATAATTAGAATCTCCTTTGTCTCCTGCCAGATACCCTTCCTCACAGACAGAGGCACTACCTGTGGGTTCATATTATCTCCTGTACGGACCGACATTGAAAAACTGCGTACGTCTCAAGGGGAGATGAGTCAGAGGTCCTGTTTAGAATTTCAAACAGGTAACACCTGCATTACACAGCACAAATAACACCTGGAGTTACCTTACACACAGGTAACACCTGGAAATAGATCACACAAAGGTAATACCTTGAGTTAGGTCACATACAGGTAACGCCCACAGTGGCAGAAGCTAATGGTTAGCACGCAGCTAAGGAGCAGGGTCTAAGCTTTACCAATCCCTCTGTGATAGGGTGGCAGGCCTGTAACTGCTCAAGCTGGCCCAGTCTGAGATAACCTCTCCACTGTTTCTGGATCAGTTTGGATCTGTACTGAGGCTGTGTTAGTCCTCCTGCATAAATGTGAATGTAACCCCCCACTTTAGTAATGGTTTGGTCCTTGGGGGGATGGGTGGGGGGTAGAGGGGTCCTGTGTGTTGTGTTAATTTAATGGAGCGATCCATCACTCTGCTCAAGCGAGGGCCAGAGGGGAGGCCTTGACTGACACTCCCAGCCGGATCTCATCAAACATCACCCTGTTCCCCGGCAGAGACAAAGGTTAACGATGTACCGGCACGCATGATCCCTACGGGTCGTTTGCTCTGCTGATACTGAGGGCTGACGAAGGCCTGGCCGCCCATGCGTGCAGGCAGACACCGTCAGGCTGAGAAAAGAGGTACCAGCATACTGCTGTAAGAGCTACTAAATAAGTCTGAGCCCCTGATGCTAATAAAACCCCAAACCCCACGGTACAACGGTCAGAACAGCGCGTTATCTCGCGCAACTCCTGTCGTGTTTATTTCAAAACCATGTGGCGTCGATATCACACACACAGAATCTGAAGGCTTCATGGCTGTAAATGTCAGATTACCAACTGCTGTAAAACCCTGACACAGATATCACTCATATCTGGGTATTACAATAAATTATGCACCAGAGTTTGGACTGCCATTACAGAGCCCTTATAAAAGCAGGCTAACTGAGCCATGCTAATCTGTGCAGGTCTTTGGCTAGCAGGCTAACTGAGCCATGCTAACCTGTGCAGGTCTTTGGCTAGCAGGCTAACTGAGCCATGCTAATCTGTGCAGGTCTTTGGCTAGCAGGCTAACTGAGCCATGCTAACCTGTGCAGGTCTTTGGCTAGCAGGCTAACTGAGCCATGCCAACCTGTGCAAGTCTTTGGCTAGCAGGCTGATGCTCTCACACTACCAGCCCAAATGTGCCTCAAACTGAACCAAAGTGGGACAGTGGCAGGAAACTCTGGCAGCAAGCAGGACAGGCTCTCATATCTTCCCAATCTTTATACAGCTCAGGCTTTTGACAAAGGTGGTGTCACTACACTCTGAGATCAAAGAATCCATAGAAAAGACATTGAGATCCGTCATTGTGAGTATGGTATCAAACCATTATCAGTCACACAGACTGTGGAACAGACGCCATTACAGACAACAGACCAGTAGCATCTGTCACTCACAAACAACAAATCACAGTGTTAGCGAAGTGTTAGTGAAACACACACACACACACACACCACACTTGTACCCAAATCACAGTGTTAGCGATGTGTTAGTGAACACACACACACACACACACACACACACACACACACCACACTTGTACCCAAATCACAGTGTTAGCGATGTGTTAGTGAACACACACACACACACACACCACACTTGTACCCAAATCACAGTGTTAGCGATGAGTTAGTGAAAACTAGATCTTGACTGTACACTCTCTCTCTCACATACACACTCCCTTTCTCTCTCTCTCTCTCTCACACACACACACACACACACACACACACACACACACACACACACACAGTTTGTTAGTGTGTCTCACAGGCAGTAACAGATACTCGGCAGGAATATTCAGTGGAATTCGTGGTCAAAGAAATACAGCAATCATTGTGGTTGGCTGGCTGGCACCAGCTAAATGACTGACCCCAGCAAGGACACAGGTGATAATAACAGTCATCATCTTCATTAAAATAAATATAATTTTCCAGTTCTCCATAACCACTGTAGGAGTCCTACTGTACACACAGAAAAGGCCCTTCACTGCAGCTGTCAGAGGATGCGACTCAAACGTGCTTTAAAAAGCCCAGGTGAGTGTGATCTTCTGCTCTGTTCAGGGGGAAGCTTTTGTGTCAGCCCTACGCGCAGTCTCACTCTCAGGCGGACCAGTGTCTGTGTTCATACAGTACACCACATCGCTCCCATGTACCTGTGTGCATGTGCCAGCACATTATACCAACCCAGCACCCTGTTCCAGCATCTTGCACAATGTGGAAGCCGGACCCCAGACAAAACCATTTTACATTCAGATGTTCAATAAAAAAGACTCTTTTTGGGTTGTGACCTCAATCAGATGTTGAAATGATCATTTTCTCCACCAAGTTTAGATATAATAGATATGTTTTCCAGGGGATTATTTTGATTGCAATTTATAGCGTCAGTGAAAAATGTTCATGATCTTTCAAATCGGGCTGAGCTCAAGGGTGTTTTTTTCTGTTTTATATTCCCTCTAGAAAACAGGAAATGGCCATTGTGATGCGCTGTGGGACGACCTCTGTGATTGGCTCTACAGTGCACCACTGCACCCCACCAGCAGCAACACCCACAGTGGCCTCACACGGCAAAACACACAGGGTGCGATGACACCGTCCGCATCTAAAGCACAACCCTTAGTTACGCTCACAGCGTGCTCTTACCATGAACATGGCACTACGGCAAGTCACATGGCCAGAGAGGCTACTCAGGTCTCAAACTCAAAAAATAAGTGGAGCCTTCTGCACAAATGTGCTCTGCAGAACCCCAAAAAAAAACAAATAAAATCTTATTTTATTATTATTTATTCCCAGGAAATTATGGTAACACACATCCCTGTGATCAGGTTATTTACATTTTTCATATTAATAATTATATTTACTATTATACACCACAATATGCCACTGAAGGTTGTAAAGGGTCTTGTTCAAGAGGCAGAACTGCTCTTGGGAAATGAACCTGCAACCTCTGAGCTCCAACTCCAGGAGTAACCCCATAACTACAGTGGTATTCTCCATTCTCCATAGTGTACATGGACTCGTAGTTTTGTACAGTATGGTGCCTGGTAATTTACTGCAGCTTTCAGAGGAGGCCACGAAAATTCAGGCAAGGCTGCATGCAGATGAGTGAAACTGGGTCCGTCCTGATGGCTGTGTGTGTGTGTGTGTGTGTGGGGGTGCTGGCTTCTGGATTACAGAAAGAGCACAGAGCTGGTGGGACACAAACGGCACGCCTGGGGGAGCGGGGGAGCTGGGGGGGTACAGCTGAAAGACGACACACTGTCATTGATGGCCCTGTTGACGAGGCCCAGACTGGGACACTCTTACATAAGAGCGGGGGGTGGGCTGGGGGAGGGGGCAGCGGAAGCAGCAGCCCACAGCCAGCCAGCCTGCAGACCGCGTGGGTCGGGTATCTCTGAGAGCCGCTGCCCTCTGGGTCCGCAGTTTCCGAGAGCCTGGGTCCCTCTGGGGCAGCATAGTGACTCTGGAATTCATAATGGGGCTTCCCTGATCAACGCAATCCATCACCCCCCCCCACCCCTCAGGGCCACGCGGTACAAGCCTGCTTTCCACTGAGCTATTGGACATGCCATCCACTGGACTGATGCATTTTTTAATCTGTACTCTGTGAAGCACTGTGACGTCACTGGCCAGTAGTCAAGCTGTTAAGGATTTCTCAGTATGGCATCCACTGTTACGGTTCTCCCCTTTACTTTGTTTTTACCTCCCAAAAACGTCTCAGTGTTTCATTCTCTGTTCGTTTTTAATGAATAGTGACACGACTTTGCTCGTTGTGCCCAATATAATGTCTGACATATCTTCAAAGGGAAGGTGGAGCCTCTCTTTGGGAACTGGAGAGGGACCTCTGCTTTGAGCCCACGGCTCAAGTTTTCCCACCACTTGTTTTTGTATCGACCTCAGCGTCCCAAAGGGTAGACGGACACACAAACATGCCTGGCCGAGAAAGCTGCAATAATCTGGGGAACGGACGTGCCCTGCGCGCCCCCGGGGACTGATGTCGGAAAGTGTTTAAGTTACTGCCAATCTCCAACTGCCAGTGTTCCCGAGATAAACCCGCTTGCGAAACTGCGAGACCGCGGACTGGTGTGGGGGGAGATGCTGGGTGGAACTAGCAACAATGCTAGGCTCGCTGTGCGCACTTGCGAGATTAAACACGACACTACATGCTGCGTCGATACAATGCAACGTTAAAAAAGCTTGGACGATTCTGAATGACATTAGGGCCGTATGACACTGCTTGCCATCCATATCTCATAAAATTTTCAGAATGCCTCCAGTTGCGTCAAGTGGCGTGCAAGATCGTGTGTGTGTGTGTATGTGTATAAATACAGTGCATATGAAACAGAAAGGGAGAGCGTGCACAGTCTGTTTATGCCATTATTTAATGTGCATCTTTATTAAGTCCTTGTAATTTCAGTCTGTGGCCAAACAAGCTTTGCCACAGGCTACTGACACCCCATATGTGCCTGGATGCTGGTACTTGCGTCCACCGCCGAACAAACCAGAATCATGCGCTTCATACGGCTACACACCGCGACACGGCGAAACATGCTCTTATTCAGTGTATGCCCCGGCTTCTGAGCCACAAACACAAGAGTGTCATATATTTTGAAAAGACTGTGTTTGTTTGTATATTGTATGATGTTACAAACCTGCATGTCGAAAGAGAAAATCGGGATATTAAGAAATGGGACTTACCAGTGAATAAATCGACTCGCGCGGCTGATCAAGCAGAAATCCAAAGCTGACTTTACCCTGCAATCATGGCACTGTTTCTGGAAGAGAGAGAGAAAATGAGCTGGCTGGCTAAACCAACAGGCGCTCCAGGTCCCGCGCCTCAAAGCATCACCGACCGAAACGGCTGCGGTAAGTCGTAGTAGTGAGAGTACAGTGAGTATGCACAGGGTACCAGAGGGGAGGCGAAACCAAAGGCCGAGCACGCAGGGGAGTGCGCGCTCCGGCCGTACGGTTCGGGTATCGTTTGAAAGCCTTAAACATGGCTGAGCAGAGTGGGGTTTGTGACCACCGGTGTACCCCGCGCAGCCTCCGAATGGAACTTTCCTTTCAAAAGAGTTGCGTTTTATCTATTCTTGTATGATTATGTAAACTATGTCGTGATGTGGGATGTAAAGATTTTTTTTTGCAAGAAAGATACCATTTCCCCTGTCCTACCCCTGTCTGAATGTACATTTCCGAAGGGTCCAGCACGGATATTTGCATTCGGATAGTGGCCGTTGCCGAGGCAGAGTGGGGGTTTTACATCAAGAATGGCAGCACTTCACTTTTCAGCTTCCCTAGGGTGATCAACAGGTTCACTCGCCACAGGCAACTACTGTACACATCACTAGGACTAATTGTGTACTCATTCGTAATTTCAGCTTTCAGCCAGTGAAATGACCGTGTTTCTTTTTTAAAGAAATGGATCAGGGTTATGCATGTTCCAGTTGCATTGCGTTATCTGAGCACAATCGTCCAGTACCTGCGTTATCGCTAGAATTGCTGATTTCTTACTTTGTGTAGACGCAAGCAAACTGTGGGGCATGTACAGGACATGCCGTTTTACGTCCAGCTATTGTCCCCACTCACAGAAGTTAAAAAACCAGACAGTTTTCGTTTTGAATCGCTTTAGTGAACTATGAACGGTGTGATTTCCCGTGACCTATCATTCAATCAATCAGCGATGACATCAATAACCTGAAGTAGGCTCTTGAATTCCGGCTCAGCTCGTCATATTGAATAAAGAAGAGCGTCAGTCACAGCAGAAGAGAGTCTGGCTCGTATTACGTATTGATATTGAGGCTGACATAGCCGCGCTGATCTGGCCTTGATGAAGTCACCTCAGAATCCCCGCCACGCGGGTGCTGATGACTCACCGCAGCTCGTGCTCGGTGCCTTCCGGGCGCAGCAGTCACCTGCAGTGCTGCGCAGTCCCTCTCCAAACTTCTGCTCCAGGTGGATCCTTTCCTACAAGCACGCCAAATGGCGCAGAGGGTCACCGGTACCCGACCTGCTGTTGTTTTGAGTGATATCTGCTCGATGTCGCGCTTTTTTTCTTCTGTGAAGACTACAGTAAGTTTCCAGTCAGCACACAAACACTGGTCACTGGACTATGACACTGTAACGAACAGGAAAAGGCTGAGGTAATATCGATGGCGATAAGGAGTGGTGGTGACGCGTAACGTGCTGTCAAACTAGAAGGACCTCGTGAGGAGGGGCACGGGCTTGGGGTGGATAACGACATTTCGCCGGTCATCAGCCCCCCATCGTCTGCGCATAAGCGGAGAATTCATCCTGCTGTCTGCTCTTACCGAGACTGATTTTGACCTTCAAAGGCTGAGTAAATGATTCTAATTTTCAGTCTTGGACGTCTGATAATTAGGTAGAAAGGACAGTGATCCGTTTGAGAGGACAGATTTCCTTACACACACACACACACACACACACACACACACACACACACACACACACACACACACACACACACACACACACTGACATACACACTCCTCTTCAAAGTGGGCATGTATTTCTGCTCGTCTGACCCCTCATAGCTAATTGAAAGGAATGCTAGCACCGGTCTCATTCAGATGGCTTTGATCTCTTTAAGTCATTTCGGTCGTCTCTGCTCCTGTTTTGCTTCTCTGCATCATTTTTTGTCCACATGGGCCCTTACAGGGTGATGAAAGCAGAGATCACACTGTAAGTCTGTGCTGTTTAATGCGGGGGTAAGCCATTTAGCAGACACCCTTCCAAAGTGCCCTAAAGAACTTAAATAGCAAAGGCAAAGAGCAGAGATGATACGCAGTTATCATCGTCACCACCCATAGTCAGGGATCGATTAAACCTACAATATAATTATAAGTGGATTGAGGGTGATTGGGAGATTGGGCCGCAGGGCTGGCCAGTTTCAGATCATCAACCTCACCCACATTTTACACGATGAAACAAGCAGGCCGGGACACAGGAAGAGACACAGGAGCAATGAGCCAAGCGTCAGAGCAGTTTCCAAGGTAAACCTGTACCATGACTGGGGAATTTTCACAAAACTCCCAACTTACTTCAAACTTTCTGTGACATTACAGGACACATTTAAGTGTTTTTATACTGTCATAAGTAAAAGTTCATACAGTACAGTAAGATATAAAAGTTCAGTTCTAAACAATGAAGTAAACAAAAACACACCCAGACATTACAGAGAGCTGATATGGGTCAAAGACGTCATAAACCTTTATCACTTTTATACAGGCATGCATACTGGCAGGCAGTTATGCTGTGAATGCTGCTATGGCAGTATTTCATCCATAAACATACTGTAAAAGGTAATAAAACAGCCGTGTTCAGCAGTAACAGCGGCCTTAGTGTACGTGTTCATTGATCAGATAAAACAGGGCTGTGTAAGGGTATTGTTTTCCTTCCATATTGCAGGGGACAGTACAGCATAGTGTGTATATAGACTATTTAAGTGAACTATACAGGCATGAACACACACACAAATGCTCAATACACACAAATATGTACTCACAAATGTGCCTGGTTCAAAAATATATTTGAGATAATTTAACCCTTTAGATGCTGGTAAAATTCAGGAGAAGATCTTGTATCTGTATTCGTCCAGTTGAAGTTGAAGTTACTCTTAAAATCTTGTTATCTGCTCTGCATCAGCTTTATTGGGGTCTACAGGATTAAATAAATCATGTTTAAGGCATAAGCAAAGGAAACAGCACCTTGCTGTGTCGTTGAACCAGAGTGGGAGGACGATGGACTCTCAGTGACGCACAGGGTTGATTTTAGGGCGCTGAGAGGAGCCAGATTTGAAGTGAGCTGTACATTTTAGCTTCACAAACCCGATATCTTCTCATGTGTAAACAAACAAACACAGGTCCCTGCGACGATGTGGACATGTTTTATTGATGGTGTTTTTGTGTGTCTGGGTTCCTCTGCCCTTTAAATAATGGACGGCTGATATGCAGAGGGGTGTTTTGCATCTGTCAGCCCAAAAATAGATGCCCTGAGAGGGAGTGAAGTACTGAGAGATGCCTGAGCTGCTGAGAGGGAGTGAAGTACTGAGAGATGCCTGAGCTGCTGAGAGGGAGTGAAGTACTGAGAGATGCCTGAGCTGCTGAGAGGGAGTGAAGTACTGAGAGATGCCTGAGCTGCTGAGAGTTAGTGAAGTACTGAGAGATTCCTGAGCTGCTGAGAGGGAGTGAAGTACTGAGAGATTCCTGAGCTGCTGAGAGGGAGTGAAGTACTG
Organism: Albula goreensis; assembly: GCA_022829145.1. Taxonomy (NCBI): domain Eukaryota; kingdom Metazoa; phylum Chordata; class Actinopteri; order Albuliformes; family Albulidae; genus Albula; species Albula goreensis. Next base: position 38,001,797 of record CM040750.1, read on the forward strand.
AGAGATGCCTGAGCTGCTGAGAGGGAGGAAGTGAGATGCCTGAGCTGCTGAGAGGGAGTGAAGTACTGAGCTGCTGAGCTGCTGAGGGAGTGAAGTACTGAGAGATGCCTGAGCTGCTGAGAGGGAGTGAAGTACTGAGAGATTCCTGAGCTGCTGAGAGGGAGTGAAGTACTGAGAGATGCCAGAGCTGCTGAGAGGGAGTGAAGTACTGAGAGATTCCTGAGCTGCTGAGAGGGAGTGAAGTACTGAGAGATTCCTGAGCTGCTGAGAGGGAGTGAAGTACTGAGAGATGCCTGAGCTGCTGAGAGGGAGTGAAGTACTGAGAGATGCCTGAGCTGCTGAGAGGGAGTGAAGTACTGAGAGATGCCTGAGCTGCTGAGAGGGAGTGAAGTACTGAGAGATTCTTGAGCTGCTGAGAGGGAGTGAAGTACTGAGAGATGCCTGAGCTGCTGAGAGGGAGTGAGCTGTAGTACTGAGAGATGCCTGAGCTGCTGAGAGGGAGTGAAGTACTGAGAGATGCCTGAGCTGCTGAGAGGGAGTGAAGTACTGAGAGATGCCTGAGCTGCTGAGAGGGAGTGAAGTACTGAGAGTTGCCTGAGCTGCTGAGAGGGAGTGAAGTACTGAGAGATTCCTGAGCTGCTGAAGTCCCCACTGTGCAGTGTGCATCAGCCTGAGGCCACTACATACACACGCACCATACATACACCACACACACACCATACACACTACACACACACACACTATACACACCATACACACACACACACACACACACACACCATACACAGTATACACACACACCATACACACTATACACACACACAATACACACCATACACACACACCATACACACTATACACACACACACACACACACACCATACACACTATACACACACACACACCATACACACACACTATACACACCATACACACTATACACACACACACACACCATACACACACCATAAACATACACACTATACACACACACACCACACACACACTCCATGTACATACACCCCATACATACGCACACATACGCACACATACACACACCCCAAACACCCTCACACGCACCATGGTCCTGTGAGTCTCCTGAACATGCTCTCCTCAGAGAACCGATTCTCATTCTCCCTCAGCTTCGGCACCCTTCAGTGCAGCGGAACACTCTTCAGTGTGACTGAATACGGTGAGATCTGTTCTCCATTATTAATATTAACTTTCATGTCCATTGTCAAAAAAAAAAAAATCAAATGTCACTAAATCTGAACTGTGCTTAAAGGATCAGGAATTATTACAATAGATGGTGTAGAACATGCAGATAAATTGTAATGATATTTCTGTCTCCTGCTTTGTGCTGGGATAGGGCTCGTCATTTCACAGGTCCAGCAGCTGCTGCAAGCCCAGTCTGCCATGGGGACGGCTGTGCTGGACAGGATTCCAAGCACAGTCATACTCATTATACATCATACACTAACTACACTAGCACCACTCAGTAAATATAATTAACCGCAAATATCAGCATTGAGGGCCGAAGCCTGTGAACAGGAATAAAATCTTCCTCTCATTTGAGCAGAAGCTGCACAGCATCATCAACTAAAAGCAATGCAAGAGTCATCTTTCCCAACCATGTGTAATGCACTGGCTTTGCCAGTAGAGAGCGCCAGATGTCAATGCTCCAGATCTTCAGTACCACAGACAAACGCAGCCATAACGCTTCTGTCGAAAGAGGTCAGCATGAGGCGGGGAGAAGAAACTCAAAAAGCTGCATCATGTTATAGTAGACAAACCTGAGGCTCAAAAGTGAAGCCATCTTTTCAGGCTGTCCTTTGTAATCCTGTTTTATTTGGTCATTTGTCTCAGTCTTGGCCATTTCAAAGCCAATCAAATCACTTTCCCCCAATAATTACATTTTCTCTCATGTAACAAAGTAACGACTGTGAAATCAAGGCCCAGAAACACAAAATTTGTGTTATGTGAGTCTGAGATTATGTGAGAACAGGGGCGAATATACAAGAGAAAATAAATTCTTTATTTCCACCCTCTCTGGAATCATTGTTGCATTCACACATTTTACATCCATAATTTACTTGGCAGAGTCGAAATCATGAGGATTACTTCTAGAACAATGTAGAGAACTGTGTGCAGTGTTTTGCAAAAAGTGTGATTTAGAATTGAAAACTGAGCTTAAAGCAGAAACTGTGCTTGCAATTTTGCAGACTTGGTTCGGGGATTTATCACATGGGTATCAGGTACATGTTACATGGGTATCAGGTTTTGTGATTGCGTTTCAAGTTCCAGTTTTAGTGTATTAACAATTGTTAAAAACTGTCATAGGGAGATTTTGAGCGTCATCTGGCGGCCGATCTACATTAACACATGTAAGCCTAGGATCCCATATTTTTTCCGTGGGGAAACGTATCGGTCAGTGACATTCCGGAAAAAGCCGATCTTTGTCGACATTATGGTCATGTGCGTTTTTAGTCATCCACCAGTTGTCAGGAGCTGAGCCATGTAGAAAGACATTCCAGTTAATATCCCTGTTCGTATCAGTTTATAATTACGAGTTGAATTTAGACAGGGAAATGAATACTAAACTATTACCCACTGTTTTATGTTTAGTTATATCTTATAATATCAAGTATGTTAAACGCTTGTAATTAATCCAAAAAATGTAAGTACATTAACACACCGAGCAAACTCTGTCATTATACACATTATTATTCTCGTTACAATTATAAGCTTAATTATATTTGTCGACTGACTGCTAATAACACGTTACCCTTTGGAACGTTCAATAGCGAAAATAACCGCGTTTTAGAGGTAAAAATTCACATAAAAATAATTAAGTTCATCATGGCTTTTATTTTGACGGATTTCATGGGCTTGTGGTTCCTAAGTTTTGCGACGGAACGGAGCTTCCTTGTCTTGCTGTCCAGAGCCTTCCAAAACAAATGAGTTTGACAATGGTCTGATGTTTTACGGACTGTTGCTGGCCTTTGCCTGGCACCATGTATTCACAGTGAATGGCTTTTTTTGCGCCTGCATTTTTCCTGTTGCGCTGCAGGCATGTTGACGAAAATAAGTTTGAGTCATTGCGGTCATGGCACTTTTTAAATCGGTTGTAGGACGTTGCACCTGCTAACGAAAATAGGGCCCTTTATGTTTTTCAAGCAGACAGCGGTTTGTGCCTTGCCACTTTTTGAGGTCCAGTTTTTCCCCGTGTTCTTCTTATCCTAGAGTCACTGATCTTAGGTGATGATAGAGAGGCAGGCAGTTCTTCACATGTTTGTGGATTGACCTTTTCCAGACTGATACAACTCCATAACTTTTTTCCTCAGTAGTTCTAGGATTTCCTTTGATCGTGGCATTGTGTGCCTGTAGAAACTTTGAGCTGACTACTTCTTTTCGATGGCAAGGTTTCATACATACAGCAGAGCTGGTTGCAATCAAGTCTGGCTGTGGTCAATCAGCTGAGTATAATTTTCGATGACAAATTTGTTGATTTATTTGTTTTATAACTAAGGGGGAAATTATGTTTTCACAGGGGTTTATATTGGATGTTTAAATGTGATATTTCACCATTTTTGTTCAATTTCTTCATTTTTGTAGAGGACTTTTATTATGACAACCGCGACCCAGAGGTGAAAGTGTTTTCTTAATGTTGCTGGCGGAACACAGGTGGACAAGAAGGGCTACGTTACACGCCGAAGCAAGGCTAGCTACCTCCGTGTGTCTGATTTTTAACTGAAGAAATTTCATTTCGATAAGCTTTTTTTAAACAAGAACATGGGTGCTTGTCTGGCGTTGTGTTCTCTGGCCAGTTGCGTAAGTGAAATGTATTTGACATTTTCCTGGAACGTGGTTTTCTAGCTAGCCTCTCTCGTTAGATGTGCGGCTAACGTTAGCTTTCATTAGATATTTATCTAGCGGTACACCTCTGGCTGGAGCTCTTGGTTGGTCTGGTTGACAAGTACGACTATGTAACATTGGCCGCTGTCTTTCAGCCGACCATTCCTCTATAGCAGTGCGATAATGCGTGGTCGCTGCATTAAATTGCTCAGGAGAAATGGCTAGCTGATATGAGCTCGGAGGCAATGCTTGGCGGTGCATTTGTATCTACAACTCGCTGAGCACCGATTATTACTACGGAAAGTAAGACCGATCGGTGTTTACCATTAAGGTTTTCTAAGGGGTTAAGCCATTTGGCTAACTGTCCGTTGGTGACTTATCACGGTGTATTATCGGCTGATACCTTCCAGTTCATCGCCAGTCAGATAGCTTCCTAGAAGGTCCTAGCCTGGCAGATCAGTGCAGCCGAATCCGCCTCATGTACTGACAGGGAAGCGCCGAGGCGAATATGGGCGAACAGCTCACAGTGGCAGGACAGCTAGCTCTCTGAGGCATCCATCCTGAGTTTAAGGTCGGTTTATTATGACCTTTACCTGATATCGTTCGGCATTTGCTAACCAGAATGCCAGGAATGACACATATCACAAAGCAAACGAGGACTTTGCAGAGCTAATTTAGCTATCCGGGCTGCTAGCCTGCGAAATGTGACACTGACGTCATAGAATCAGGAATCAGGTCTCAGTTTGTTTGGGTGAAGTTTCCATATTTCTGTACCATTTATGCCTCAACTATAGGACGCCTGAACATTTATTCTGTGTTTATGACATTTATTCTGTGCTTTATGATGGGTAATTGAGGTCAGTCTCTGTGTTCAGGAGACACTGTGTTATATCCGAGAGATATAGCTATAAAAGTTTTAGACGTTGTGCCCTGTCATTGTTTTAAGCGCAACTTCCTCATTGCAACTAAACAGGAACACAGTAGCAGCGTTAGCTGATTAGGTATCCGCAAATGATTACATACTGACTGAATGGGCCCCTCTGTCCACTGAAAGTAGTGTATCTGTACCGCAGTCACTCAGCAGGCATTTTGGCTTGCTGTGTACCGAGTTAATCATGCATACATTCATACTCTATCCATCAGCTGTGTGACATATACTAAAATAACGCCATCAGGAAACCTGTCTTGGTGAAATATATTGCCTTGAGGTCTAAACCTTTGAGGGTAACCAGTTAAAAGCAAGGATTTTTTGTCTTTGCTGGAATGGGTTTTCCTTTTTGAAGTTAGTAAAGGTCACCGTGTGTCACACCTGCCCCTTGTCCCTCTTGCTCGTCCGCATCGCACCGAAATTTAAATTCGTTGAAATAAACTCCAGCCCGCAACAAATGCAGTCGGAAAGCTACCACAAAGCAGCACTTTTCTGTGTCAAACGCTTTAAATAGAACATCTTTTACAAATAAGACGAGTGGTATCATAGCAACGGTTCCCTGGAGTAACCATTTGTGAATTTAAATTTAAACTAGAGATTCTACTTAATTTAGATTTCTCACTGTGGTGTAAAATCACTGAAAGTATTCCCAGGATTTAATGTTTTTTCTTTAAACGGAGAGGTTCATATTCTCATTCTGACCTCATCACTTTGATGGAAAAGTACCAGTTTTAACATTAAAGAGGTTATGCCTCTGTAGCCCTTTTAATTTTTGATATGATTTGTCTGAATCTGCTCCATCCTTCACTCGCTAGCCTTGTTTATGTAAGCGTTTTGGTGGTTTGAGAATATGACTCTGCTTTGAGAGGCGTGTAAGACTAAGGAGCTGTAAGACCTTTTGTCTTAAAGCTCAGTTATGTATGAAAATTCATGAGGAGGAAGGGATTAAGTTGTGATGTTGCTTTATGTTGAAAAGGGGCCATTCTGAGTTTCTGAATGCCGTTGGAAAGATCCGGAACTGTGACTGAACATCTTAGGCCGGGGTATCCGTTTCTGTGAGTGGCAGCCACAAACAGGGCCATATTTCTTTGCCAGCGCAAGCAGTCCTCATACTTCTTCCTGCTGGCCCTGGGGCTAGTGAGTAAGCACAGCGCTGGAGAGCTGCAGTCCTGCAGGGTGCTGTTCCTGGCAGTTAAGCCTCGTATGCTCAGCGCTCAGACACTCGCACATTATATCACTGCACAATGTCTCAGAGCATCCATCAGCAGTCACTCCCGAGCTCATTGAGAGCCGTAGCTGAAATGTCAGATGAGGAAAATGACTGCGCTCACTCAGTAATTAAGAGCAGAAGTCGGCTCTCGTGTGACACATGCGGTCACCCTCTGTCTGCCTCAGAGTTAGTGTCATCTCAGTGAAGAAACGCGTGTTCTGATTTGATGGTCCTGCAGTGAAATCCTTCAGCTTTCAGGTTCGGGAAGGTTCTGTGAGCTCCGTCCTGGTTAGACCATAATGCACTGCATCAGGAAGCCCAATACTCTGCCTCTGATTGGCTTGCAGGTTTTTGGGGATGGGGTAGGGGGTTGGGGGGGTGCTGACCCTGCCTCAGATCCCTTACTTTGAATAGCTGTCTAAATATGGTTCACTGTCGGCGTGACTCGTGACTGCCTTTCATACACCAGACTGCTGCTCAGGCTTTCTGGGGCCTTTCTAAATGGGGCACAGTTTGGTTTGGGGGGGGGCTCCCTCATTTTCATTGTGAAGTCTTCATATCCAGCCTCAGTCCCCCTTTGGAAATGTAGGGCATGAACGTGTGTGTGTGTGTGTGTGTGTGTGTGTGTGTGTGTGTGTGTGTGTGTGTGTGTGTGTGTGTGTGTGTGTGTGTGTGTGAGTGTGTGTGTGTGTGTGTGTGTGTGTGTGTGTGTGTGTGTGTGTGTGTGTGTGTGTGTGTGTGTGTGAGTGTGTGTGTGTGTGTGAGTGTGTGTGTGTGTGTGAGAGAGAGAGAGAGTGGGTGCGTGTGTGTGTGCGCGTATGTGTGAGAGAGCCCTCCCTTGACTTCTCCATTCTCTCTAATTATGATATTCTTGCTCTGTTTACTCCCTCTGATTTTAAAATAATTTCTTGTTTCAAAGTAGATATTTCTGAAGCATAAAAAGGCTTTGTATATGTAATTAGGAAAGAAAATGTAATTGTCTCTATCTGTATGATCTCTCTCTCTCTCTGTCAGGCCTCATGTCTGTGTGGATCCGCCCCCTGTTTGTTATGCGGGTGTTGCCCCTCCTCCAATAACTCGACGGTAACACGGCTAGTCTTCTCCTTCTTCCTGCTCCTGGGAACACTGCTGTCTGTCATCATGATTCTGCCGGGAATGGAGACGCAGCTAAAGAAGGTACCCACACCCCCAAACTACTGCCCCGTCAGGAGCACCAGCCCCCCCCCACCAGTGATAAATACCTGTCCCCTTTCACCTGTCAGCACACCTCAGAACCAGCATGTGGTGTCCCCGCCCCCTGTGTGTCAGAGGTGTTTAAGCCCCTTTATAGGCAGTGAGTTACCCATCACCCCACCCTCTGCCTGTCATTAATCTGAGCTTTAAATGCTCCGTGTGGCACAACCACCAGCAGCCTCAAAGTTCCCATGGTCCTTTGCAAATTCTTGTAAATATTTTTACAAGAGTTATGGAAAGCATTCAAATATCCCTCTGCCCTGGAGAAGTCGTAGAAAATTAATCAAATGAAAACCATCTATACACGAGTGTTTTCTTTTATGGGCAAACAAAGTGTCCATCTCACTTTCCCTGGTGGTTGAGTTGCATTGGACTGTGTGTTTAGCTTGTCGGCTTATTTGTGCACCATGGTAGATTATATGCGTATTGTGTTTGGATGTATTTTTAGTGTGCTGGCTTGTATGCATAATGTGTTGGTTCATATATGTATCATGCTGGGTTATATATGTGGAGCGCTCGGTCGGTAGTCACGCATATTTCCCGTGTGTCTGCAGCTCCCCGGACTCTGCCAGGGCGGGGCCTCGATCCCAGGTGTGCAGAACCATGTGGACTGTGATGTCATCGTGGGCTACAAGTCAGTGTACCGCGTGTGCTTTGCCATGGCCTGCTTCTTCTTCCTGTTCTCCGCCATCATGATCCGTGTGCGCACAAGCAAGGACCCGCGTGCCGCCATCCAGAACGGGTGAGCGAGAGAGAGAGAGAGAGAGAGCACCTGACCAACGCACACCCAGGACGGGCTCAGTGGCCTCTTCACTCCCTTATGTTCTTACCGCACCTTTAAGCGAGCTTCTGAACCTGACTATTGAGTAAATGTTAGAAACCCAACCTTATGAGTGGACTGTATGTTTAAAAAACGTGAACTGTGCTGCCCAGTGTAAGACTCTGCTAAAGATCTGCATGTGAAAGTGTGACTTCTGTGGTTCTGCTCTGCAGGTTCTGGTTCTCTAAGTTCTGTGGTTCTGCTCTGCAGGTTCTGGTTCTTTAAGTTCCTGATTCTGATTGGCATCATGGTGGGAGCCTTCTTCATCCCAGACGGCACCTTTCATACAGGTAAGGTCATCTTTTAAGTAGCAGGTGCATATGATGTGCTGTCTATTGAAAGTTAATTATAACCCGTCATATCCTTTATGGACAGTATAATAAAATATGCACACATGGATACATACAGATCATACACTTGTGGGTAAAAACAAAATTGGAAGTGAATCAAAGGCCTGTGTTCCTAAACCTTCGTTGTTGTGTATGATTTGAGATGGAAGGGCCTGGCGGTGGTTCAGAAACAGGGCTAACTGTTACATGTTGGAGGCGTTTTTAAAGCCAATGCGGAAAGTGGGGGTGCAGCGTTAGACTGAGCTACGCAGTGCCATCCATCAGGCCCGCGAAAACAACACCAAAACCACCGCGTCGCAGTCAGAGATGCATTAGAGAAACCCAGGCGATAAATATTAATATCGCTTTGAGAAATGGAAGCGAAAGCGTTATGGACGTTTGTGTTTGTGATGCGTCTGGGAGTAACGGTCTGATGAGTAAGCTTTATATCGTTTTGAGTAAAAATAGACTGCCAATCAGAAGCCGGCGAACAGTACGTTGTTAGCCAACCAGGTGGCAGCCGTTAGGACACCCGCCGTTGCCAAAGGAAGAAATGAGATTTTAAATTGAGTTTCGCCAAATACTGCTGATGCGTTTTTTCCCAAGAGATGGAAACTTATTACTTTTTTGTTTTGTTTTTAATAAGTTCTGTGTATAGAATGTTACATAATGTGAAAAATGCATTTCCTGTCCAATTACTTCTCTGCCACAAGCTGAAGGTGCAGCAGAATTGCACTCCTTGCTGCTGAAGAACACAGAGCGAGAGCAGGGGAAAGACTGGGAATGAATGACTCTTCAGAGTCAGGAAATTGCCTATTTTTCACAGACATGTTCCCTTCTTATAAAGAGTCATTCAGGTGTAAACATTATTATAGGATTTTCAGTCACACAGTTTATAACGGCAGTATGAGAGGATTATCAGGGAGGATGATGAACAGTAACGAGCGATGGAAGAGTAATGAGCGATGAACAGAACAGGAACAGCAACGAGCGTTTGAACAGTAACGAACTATGGAACAGCAACGAGCGTTTGAACAGTAACGAACTATGGAACAGTAACAAGTGTTTGAACAGTAACGAGCGATGGAACAGCAACAAGCTTTTGAACAGTAGGGAGTGATGGAACAGCAACGAGCGTTTGAACAGTAACGAACGATGGAACAGCAACGAGCTTTTGAACAGTAACGAGTGATGGAACAGCAACGAGCTTTTGAACAGTAACGAGTGATGGAACAGTAACGAGTGATGGAACAGTAACGAGCGATGGAACAGCAACGAGCTTTTGAACAGTAACGAGTGATGGAACAGCAACGAGCTTTTGAACAGTAACGAGTGATGGAACAGTAACAAGCGTTTGAACAGTAACGAGCAATGGAACAGTAACGAGCATTTGAACAGTAACAAGCGTTTGAACAATAACGAGCGATGGAACAGTAACAAGTGTTTGAATAGTAACGAGTGATGGAACAATAACAAGCAATTGAACAGTAACGAGCGTTTGAATAATGCTGAGCGTTGGAAGAGCAATGAGCGATGGAACAGTAACGAGCGTTTGAACGGTAACGAGCGTTTGAACAGTAATGAGCGATGGAACAATAACTCGCTGTGTGACAGTGTCACTGTTGACCAGCTTCCTGGTTCTGCTCTTCCGCCTGACCTCGCTGTGAGTCAGAGACCAGGATTCACAGTACTGAGATGAGTACTGAGCTGACCTATACTGATGATGTAATGTGACCTTTCACCCCTCCTGGTTTCCCTGGCAACAGTGTGGTTCTACTTCGGTGTTGTGGGCTCCTTCATCTTCATCCTGATCCAGCTCATCCTCCTCATCGACTTCGCGCACTCCTGGAACCAGGCCTGGCTGAGCAACGCCGAGGAGGGGAACAGCAAGTGTTGGTTTGCAGGTATGACCCCTGTGGCCACGCCCCTCTCTCACACAGCCCACCTCAGTGTGTCATACATGATAGATGTAGCTGCTGGAAAACCTTTCAACAACAAAATTCATCCACCGAAGGCACCAGTAAGCTTTCAGGCAGCACATGCCTAAAGTGTGTGTGTGTGTTTGAGAGAGTGTGTGTTTGTGTGTGACAGTTTGTGTGAGAGTGTGTGTGTGTGTGTCTGTGAGTGAGAGTGTGAGTGTACCCGCAGCTCTGAACGTGTGCGCGTGTGTCTCACCTGCAGGTCTGCTCACCTTCACGTTCCTGCACTATGCCCTGGCTTTCGCTGCCGTGGTTCTGTTCTACCTGTACTACACCCAGCCCGATGACTGCACCGAGCACAAAGTCTTCATCAGTCTCAACCTCATCTTCAGCATCATCGTCTCCATCGTCTCCATCCTACCCAAAGTGCAGGTACCCTGCTGATACTGCCTCTCTCTCTCTCTCTCTCTCTCTCTATCCCCCTCTCTCTGTTTCTCGCTCTCTCTCTCCCTCTCTCTCTATCCCCCTCTCTCTCTTTCTTGCTCTCTCTCTCCCTCTCTCTCTTGTGCATGTAAACTATTAGTAAATGTGTGTGTGTGTGTGTGTGTGTGTGTGTGTGTGTGTGTGTGTGTGTGTGTGTGTGTGTGTGTGTGTGTGTGCTGCAGGAAGCCCAGCCGCAGTCCGGGCTGCTCCAGGCTTCTCTCATCACTCTGTACACCATGTATGTCACCTGGTCTGCCATGACCAACAACCCCAGTGAGTACCTGCTCACCTGAGCACACCTGCACACACACTGTAACACAACCTCAGTGAGTACCTGCTCACCTGAGCACACCTGCGTGCACACACTGTTACACAACCACAGTGAGTACCTGCTCACCTGAGCACACCTGTGCACACACTGTTACAAAACCTCAGTGAGTACCTGCTCACCTGAGCACACCTGCGCACACACTGTAACACAACCTCAGTGAGTACCTGCTCACCTGAGCACACCTGCACACACTGTAACACAACCTCAGTGAGTACCTGCTCACCTGAGCACACCTGCACACACACTGTTACACAACCTCAGTGAGTACCTGCTCACCTGAACACACCTGCACACACACTGTTACACAACCTCAGTGAATACCTGCTCACCTGAGCACACACTGTTACACAATCTCAGTGAGTACCTGCTCACCTGAGCACACCTGCGCACACACTGTTGCACAACCTCAGTGAATACCTGCTCACCTGAGCACACACTGTTACACAACCTCAGTGAGTACCTGCTCACCTGAGCACACCTGCGCACACACTGTTGCACACAGCCTCAGTGAGTGCTTGCTGTCCTGCAAGTTTGTGTTTGACTATTTAAACAAAGGTCAGGGGTGTGGTTTTATTTATGATGTGTTTTTCTCCTTCAAACCCCAGCAGCGTTAAAAGTTCAGCGGTGAGTTTGGATCCAGACTTACACATTCGGACCAGTCCCTCGCCTCCTTTGAGCCCCCCCCAACCCTGAGCCAATCTGCCCTAGGGGGCAGGACCTCAGAACCCTCAGCCTCAATAAGCTGCCCCTTAGGGGTGGAGTTTGCTGCTTTCGGTGTCAATCAACTACCCTAAAGGGGTGGAGTTTACAGCTCTTAATGTCATTCAACAGCTGTAAAGGGGTGGAGTTTAGAGCTTTCCTAAAGGGGAGGAGTTTAGAGCTCTCAGTGTCACTCAGCTTCCCTAAAGGGGAGGAGTTTAGAGCCCTTAGTGTCACTCAGCTTCCCTAAAGGGGAGGAGTTTAGAGCCCTTAGTGTCACTCAGCTTCCCTAAAGGGGAGGAGTTTAGAGCCCTCAGTGTCACTCAGCTTCCCTAAAGGGGAGGAGTTCAGAGCCCTCAGTGTCACTCTGCTTCCTTAAAGGGGAGGATTTTAGAGCCCTCAGTGTCACTCAGCTTCCCTAAAGGGGAGGAGTTTAGAGCCCTCAGCATCCGTAGAAATGCAGCGTAGTTCCAGGGGCTGCTACAGTAGGTGTGTAGTCTGCAGTAGATTGTTGTATATATTTCCCTGTACGCCCTGCTCCTGTGTACCTACAGTCTCATATTCTTCCTCTGTCAGCCCTCCGGATGTTTGTCAGTCTTCTTTACATTCCCATTATAGATATTCAATATTCTTATCGAGAGTGCCTTACACTGCTCATATTTTAATGCACTCTGTTAATACAGAGTGATATATACTGAATCAAATGAAGTGCAGTGTCTTGCTCTATGGTTCTGCAGCAGTGACTCTCTTGAGAATTGAACCAGTAACCCGCAGTTACAGGCCCATCACCCTGACCGTTGCACTACACTGGCACTCCATTAGTCATGTGACTATTACATAAGCCCTTTCTCCCTCTTGTCCCCCTCAGATCGTAAGTGTAACCCCAGTTTGCTGAGTTTGGTGTCGAACACCACCTCCAACACCGAGGCCCCCACCCCCACCCCCGCCCCGGGGCAGGTACAGTGGTGGGACGCGCAGGGCATTGTGGGATTGGTCATCTTCCTCTTCTGCACCCTCTACGCCAGGTATGCCCCCGACCACCTCAGAGTCCACACAGGTCACTCTTCACCTGTAGGGGGTGACACAGAGTAAAGCGTCTCTGCTTTTGGGTCTGCAGTGGATTGCATGTTCACTCTATACCCGTAGGGGGCAGCACAGACTAACGCGTCCACTGTAGACCTGCTGGCAGTGACACAGATAAAAGTAGCTGCAGTTAAAGGGACACTCCAGCTCAACTTTAAAAAAACTTACACATAAAATACACATGAAACACAAGCAGAGAGTGCTGAGACAGGGTTTTATGTGGTGCGTTTGAAAAGTAGTGCCCCTTAACATGTCTGTAAAAATGCAGTAATGAAAATCATGACACATGGAAAGTTCAGAAAATTAATGCCTATGTGCAGAATTTTATTTATAAAAAAAAATGTAATTTCATTATTTTTAAACTGCAGAGTAAGATGTTTATCGCTTAAATGTCATAGTCAGTCTAGTGGACCTGTGGAAGGAAACAAAGAAACTCAAAGTAGCGTAAGTCCACTGAAGGCCTACAGGGGGCAGCATAGGCTAACGTAAGTGCGCTGTACACCTGCATGGTTGGGTACAGTGCAGGTCTGCATTAAGCCGGTCTAACTTGCTGTCTCCTTTGTCCCATTCCCAGCATCCGGTCGTCCAATAACACGCAGGTGAACAAGCTGATGCAGACGGAGGAGGGGAGCGGGGGATCGGGCGGAGGAGAGATGGGGGAGGACGGGGTGCTTCGGGCCGTGGATAATGAGGAGGACGGGGTCACCTACAGCTACTCCTTCTTCCACTTCTGCCTGTTCCTGGCCTCCCTGTACATCATGATGACCCTCACCAACTGGTACACGTGAGTGTCCCCCAAAACCAGCAAAACCCCGCACCTCCTTACACCCCAAAACCAGCAAAACCCGCACCTTCTTACCCCCCAAAACCAGCAAAACCCCGCACCTCCTTACACCCCAAAACCAGCAAAACCCAGCACCTCCTTACACCACAAAACCAGCAAAACCCCGCACCTCCTTACACCCCAAAACCAGCAAAACCCTGCACCTCCTTACACCCCAAAACCAGCAAAACCCAGCACCTCCTTACACCCCAAAACCAGCAAAACCCCGCACCTCCTACACCCCAAAACCAGCAAAACCCCGCACCTCCTTACACCCCAAACCCAGCAAAACCCAGCACCTCCTTACACCCCAAAACCAGCAAAACCCCGCACCTCCTTACACCCCAAAACCAGCAAAACCCAGCACCTCCTTACACCCCAAAACCAGCAAAACCCAGCACCTCCTCACACCCCAAAACCAGCAAAACCCCGCACCTCATTACACCCCAAACCAGCAAAACCCAGCACCTCCTTTCACCCCAAAACCAGCAAAACCCCACACCTCCTTACACCCCAAAACCAGCAAAACCCCACACCTCCTTACACCCCAAAACCAGCAAAACCCAGCACCTCCTTACACCCCAAAACCAGCAAAACCCAGCACCTCCTTACACCCCAAAACCAGCAAAACCCAGCACCTCCTTACACCCCAAAACCCCTTAGTATTCACTCACTCATTGTGTCACACACAAAAACACGGACACACTCACTCACACACAGAAACACACACTTCCTCACTCACTCACTCACTCATACATACACACACACTCACTCACTCACACACACACACACACACACACACACACTCTGTCCACCTTTCCCATATACTCTCGGCCTCTCAGTGAAATTAAGATCAGTTTTAGTGACATAACCCCCCTCCCTCTTCCCCCAGGCCGGACACCTCCACCCAGGCCATGCTGAGTATGATGCCTGCCGTCTGGGTGAAGATCAGCTCCAGCTGGCTGGGTCTGGCTCTGTACCTCTGGACCCTGGTGGCCCCACTGATCCTGACCAACCGCGACTTCAGCTGAGCACCCCAAAACCCCAATATCCCACTCAGCTAAGAACCACAAAACCCCAATATCCCACTCAGCTAAGAACCACAAAACCCCAATATCCCACTCAGCTAAGAACCACAAAACCCCAATATCCCACTCAGCTGAGCACCCCAAAACCCCAATATCCCACTCAGCTGAGCACCCCAAAACCCCAATATCCCACTCAGCTGAGCACCCCAAAACCCCAATATCCCACTCAGCTGAGCACCCCAAAACCCCAATATCCCACTCAGCTGAGCACCCCAAAACCCCAGCATCTGAATCAGTTAATACCCAATTCAGCTGAGAACCCCAAAACCCCGATACCTGATTCGGCCGAGTGTCCCAAACCCCACTTTCCCTATCTTGGAACAGGGTTACTGACTCTGTGTGTGTGTGTGTGTGTGTGTGTGTGTGTGTGGGGGTGGGCTGTGTTTGAGTCAAACCAGGCCGGATGCATATTGAAAACCTTAGACTCACTCCTGCAGATCCGTGAGAATGTTCAGTGAAACTCAGCGCAAACAGAACATTACATCCTATCACAGACCAGTCACACTCTATCTGTAAAAACGGATTATTCCTTTTAAAATAGTCTGTAATCTGCAGGAGTTTTATCAGTGTCTAAAGGGTGGAGGTATTTCAGACTTTAATGGCTTGATTTTGCGTGGGATATTTATTCCATGGTGATGGAAATTAGGGGAACCCCGCTCTCCTTAACTTTGGGCAGCGTTGGCTCTCCTTTTCATTTTGTTTTTGTTATATTTTTGGTTGCCTTTGGTTGCCTCTGCTTTCGTTTTTCCTGGCGCTGACATCGGTACTGGTGTGGTAAACAGTGCTGCCCCCTGCAGGCAGGACAGGAATAAAGATGAGAAAACCTGCCAGGCTCAGAAAGCACCAGTTAGGAAAATACTTAATGTAAGAACATTTAAGATGAAAGAACTCGATTTCACCAAGTCCAGGTATCGTTTCTGCACTCAAGTGTTTTCATTCTTATGTATTTACTGTATTATATATAGGAATTAATATCTGCCAAAAATTTTCTGCACTGAAAGCAATCTTCAAGTCCGATGAGATTTCAACGAATCCAGTTTCATCCGTATGCAAAAAGCCAATCTTACTCTGTCCTTCTGAACGGGGGAGGGGGCGTGTTTTTTTTTTTTTTTTTGACCCTCCAGTCTTGCACCCCAGAAGCTAATGGTACATCAGGCAGCACTCTCTCACTCTCTTTCTCGTTTTCCCTCTCTCCCTCTCTCTCTCTCCCTTTCTTTATCCCTCTCTCTGTCTGGCAGTAGCCGTGGTAACCCCCTCCCTTACACTTGTCGGGCTTCACCTCACGTTGGTCGTATGAATCATCTCTGGATTTTGGCTTGACTGTAACATTCTCAATTATGCAAATGATGCACTTTGGTCGATGGCCGTTTGGTCGGGGGCGGGGGGGGGGTGTATTGAATGTTGGGTAATTGCTGAACAGGAAGTGTGGCTGAGGCAGAGGGCGACTGATCGGCAGGGTCACAGGTTACCGTGGTGATGGTGGAGCCCCCGCCCCCACCCTTTCCCGACCCTTTTAGGGGCCCGCAGAAGCAGTGTGTCAGAGAGATAAGGCCAACAGCCACATCACCCTTACGACAAGCCACACCCCCCCAGCCAAAAGCCATGCTGCCATAGTGATAGGGAGGCCCCACTCTGCCTCTCTCTGGGGGAGGGGGGTTGGAATCACTTGCCACCTAGGTGTTCCCCCAGTTTCCTCTGGGGGCCAGTTGGGGGATGGGTACCTCTGACATTTCCCATGGTGCATTGCATCTGTCAGTATGCACATAAGACGCTCACTAAAGGGCTGTGAAACGCACCGGTCAGCAGCCCACTTTCTGAGCGCCTGACGTTCGGACAACGTTAAAGCAACAGAACAGGAACTCTCCCGGAACCGCTGTCCATTTCGCTGGGTCTATCCTCAGCCCCGTCCCTCCGCAACCTACTAACCTCAATACCTGCTACACTAAAACTTCATTTACAGTTTTTTGTTTTTTCCCAAATTTCAAATAATATTTCATTTCAGATGTTCACATGACTGAAAATGTAGGAAATTTGTGTTTTTGGACATTGCAACTTGTTTTCTGATAATTTTTTATTGTTGATTTTTGACTTTGTAAATATTTCTTTTCTGTTTGAATCTTTTGAGTGTATTTTAACTCCTTCGCTGGTGAGCTTGCATTTGGACGGCTGAAGGGTTCCAGTGTGAGTAAGTATGTTAAAATAAGTTCCCTGTGACGTGGTATCAGTGCAGGTTGTTTAAGTATAAAGAAAAATCGCTGCCATAAATCGTGATGGAATCCCAGCATCGCTCTCTGCTCTCTGTTTGTGGTTAACTGCATGGAGAATGTACTTAGGATTTAGCTCGGTAGGTGAACAGCAGTGTCTTGACCAAGCTCTGTGAATTAAAACTAATCCAGTCTGTGTACTATCTGTCATGAGGTGTGTGTAATTGGGTTTCGTGAGTGGTCATTAGTTTTGTGAAAGGGCACAGGGTATCTCGGCCGGCACTTAGGCTTGGCACATTTATGCCGTGTTAACCGACTGTCAGCTAGAAAAATGTACACAGTAGCATGCTGGCTGTAAACTGAATCAGTATTCTGAAGATGTATCTCATATAGCAGCATGATCTTAATGATTATCGCAAGTTAATTCAAGTAAACATAAAGTGTTGTAATCGGTAGATGAAGACTACTCAAAGTGCCTTTTTTGCACACGGTGCGAACAGCGTAATCGTTGATCAGATCTGCGCAGAAGTGCCTTCTCTGTTTTTGTACATTCTCATGAGTGATTGTAAGGGTGTCCCAAATTGTTAGATTGTACGTCTCTGCATTTCCATGTTTTTTTTTTTTCAACGGTGTCAAAATGCCAAGAACTAGACCCGGTACTGCTCTTTTTAGATGAGACAAATAAATGTAACCCTTCTGTCAAACACCTCCAGAGTTTTCAGCGTTTTCTGTGCTCATGTTTGGAAGTGTCTGTTTTTGTGTAGTTTCTTTCTGCATGAAAGTTATCTGTGGAATAGTCATTCTGAGACTGTCCTCTAGGAGGAGCTGTAGCTCTTCCCATGGAGTGACTTGTGAAACATGGCCTGTGTCCCAAATTGCATTCTTATATACTTGTGTACTGGTTAGTTCCAGGTATACTAACTAGTATGTACTATTTTGTATGCAAGTACACACAGTGGTTAAAATCCATTAATTTGTAGTAACACGTCATATCTCTTCTGATCTTTGCGAGAAACTCATCCGGTAATGGATAGACTGGTAACAGCGACTGAAATAGTAGTTGACCAGTAACTAGCGATGTTGTTTCAGAAAAAATGTCGCCCAGCACATATTTTTTGTGAACGGTTGTTGGTATAGTTTTATTTATAAACTTTTAAGTTGTTCTTCGCTGTCAGTTCTGAGAACGTAGTGGCCACTGTGAAGGTATGATGCTCAGATGCATACTTCGTTTTTCAAAATAACTTGAAAAACTGAATTCTTGCTTGGATTTGTACTTGAGTTTGGGACGCACTTGATCAGGTGACTGTTTACTTCTGTACTATGAATTAGTACACAAGTATGCGATTTAGGACATAGCCATGGTCTTGGTTGTAGTTGTGAAGACAGTTCGGCTGCCCTACCTTACTGGTAAGGTTTGAGCCTGTGTGTGTGATCAGAATATGAGAGAAGAAGAGCATGGTGTCCCATCATGCCCCTTCACCTCTGGAAGAAGCTGCCATGACAACATGCCAACCTGGAAACAGAAACCAATGAATGCTGACAGACCAGAGTGGGTGGAGTCCTGGTCTTTTGGGCTGCGGGGGTGCAGAGGTAAGCAGTCCGTATGTGAGTGAGAGAGTGAGTGAGTGAGAACTTGTGACATACCCTGCCCCTCTGCCTTTGCGGGAAACACTGAGGATGTTAAAAATGTCCTGATTAAGCACTGGGTTGGAAATGTGAAGCTTTGAACAGGGACATGACAGAATGCAGAAACGGTTTTTCCACTCGCCTGTAAAAACGCTAAATGAATGAATGCAGCGGAAGATGGGGCAGCATGAAGCCTTCAGTCAAAGCCCAGAGCAGACGGGGGTGTGATCTAAGGCAGGAGCAGCAAGGGTGATGGGGCTGAGCTCAACTCACACCACACACAGTGCTGACAGGATAGGTCTGAAATCACTGCATTACATGCCAGTCTTTGTTTCAGGAGTTTTATTTATTTACCAGAAAGTTTTTGGGAAATTTTTTAAAGTGTCCCTGCAACTCCTCTTTGGCTGCGTTCGTTTTGCGGGCGGGTGAGAAAATGCGCTGCTTCCTGCTTTATCACTGTCCAGAGGTGCATATGTGGCATGCAGTCGCTCAGAGAAAGCCACACTGATCTTGCTGGCCTCGGCCCTTCCTCCCTTCCCAGCATGCTCTGGGTGTGTCATGGTGACTCAGCCCGGCAGGCCCACAGAGTGCCCCACACAGTGAGTGTTTTTGTGCCAGTTACTGGAATTGCCCCCAAGCCCCCACACCTCCCTCACTGTGCAGCCTCTGGGCAGATTGGCCCAGTCTGAAGGGAACCCCCCCAGTAGGAGAAAAGCACCATGTGACAGAGGGAGCAGGAGGAAGAGGAGGGAGGAAGAACGGAATATGAAAATGGTGTTTTCTGGAGGGAGTGTTAGTGAGATGTACAGTCACAATAAACATCCTGACACAGTGCTCCCTTACAGTGTGTGTGTGTGTGTGTGTGTGTGTGTGTGTGAGAGAGTGTGTGAGAGTGTGAGTGTATGTGTATGAGTGAATCTAGGGGTGTGTGTGTGTGCGTGTGTGTGTATGTGTGTGCTTGAGTGAGAGAGAGACAGAACAGAGCTGCATTGACTGGATTCAGACAGAAAGCAGAATCTCAACCCCATGTAAAACACACACACTCTAGAAAACACACACACACACAGGGAGCACTGCGTCAGGTTGTTTATTGTGACTGTACGTCTCACAAACACTCCCTCCAGAAAACTGCATTTTCATATTCAGTCAGGTTGTTTATCCTAACACACCTTACACACACCTTACACACATACACTGCTGCTGATGGTGATACCCCCCCGGATCAGAGTGTTTTATTTTTGTTTAACCTCTCAGGCAGGCCGACTGAGGGCCCAGATCTCTTCTGCCTGAGGACCCACAGTGGGCGGGGATTCTGCAGCCAATCAGGTGTGAAGGAGACACTGTGTTTACGTTTTAGGGATTTATCAGGCACTTTTACATGTCCCACCTATCTAACCTCTGAGCTACAAGCCCAGCTCCCTAACCATTACACTACACTGTAACCTCTGAGCTACAAGCCCAGCTCCCTAACCATTACACTACATTGCAACCTCTGAGCTACAAGCCCAGCTCCCTAACCATTACACTACACTGTAACCTCTGAGCTACAAGCCCAGCTCCCTAACCATTATACTATGCTGTAACCTACAATGCCACACTTCCACCCTCTAGGTTTTGTAAGAATGTGAGGTAAAACCTCTACTCTAACGTGTCTGTTTTGTTCTCTGTTTGTCAGTGTGTTTTTCACACCGCTATCTCAGCCACACTGTTGCAGCCCAGCTGATTAGTGTGAATGTGTTTGGGTTTTTTATCTTTGGTTATTCTGAGCAGTGGAGGCTGGGGGGGAAGTTATCTGCAGTGACAGTTAACATCTGTATGTCTGTCTGAACTGGGGGGGAACACTGTCTGCCCCCAAACCCCAGACTGCAGCACTTTGCCTCGTAACTCTGTCAAGTTGAAACAAGCTTACTCTGTTTCCCATCTCAAGCGTGACCCCCTGAATGCAAAGTTTTCAAAGACAGCCACACTGACGCGAGACTCTGACTCACTGACCTGAGGTCTGACCGTGTGTGCCAGGCTCGTACCTCTCTGCTGAAATTACACTCTAAATAAAATCCCTTTTAGCACTTCATAACACCTTCATAAACACTACTTACACATACATAAACCCTTATGCCAGCTGGCGTGGTCTGTGTCTGTCGCTTGGTGGCTGACCCTGGGTGTGACTGCGACCTCTCCCACTGCACGTCCATGCTTAACAAAGCCTTAACGAGGGCTTAACGAGCCCTGCCCTGCTAATTAACCATATCTGATTGCAGGCAGCGTTTCAGAGACGGTGTAAGCCCCCGAAATTAAAAACACATGCCCGAGGTGTCATGTTTGTGGTTTCAAAAAAAAGCTCTTTATGACAAACTGCGTTTTGGTGCTGCGCTTGTGCCCCGGATAGTGCTCAGCAACCCACAAAAACGCATAAGAATTTTCACTTTACTTCACCTGGTTTTTCTTCCGGGCTCCCTGGGTTAATGCAAAATATGCATTTGTGCATCCCATAATTCACATCTTCAACAAAATCATTCTGACATTGCTGCTCAGCTAAAGAAAGTATATGGGTGAAAGAGAGAACAAGACTGAAACAGAGGGAGGGAAAGACAGAGAAAGGAGGGGTGAGAGAGGCCAGCATAGAGAAAGATATATTCACTCTTCTAGGGTGCTGTTTGTTTTTTTCCCAGCTGTCCCAGCCTGGCAGGGCTGTGGTTACCGTGGTGATTACCATGGTTACATTCCCTGAACCTCACCTGCCACAGGGAGCCAGTAGTAGTCCCTCCAGGGGGCGCCAGAGAGAGTGTGTGTCATATTTATTTGTGATAACTGCGCAGTCCATTACACACCGAGCCGTCTGCTCTCCCTACTAATGTCTGCATCCTGCTGGCTCCGCCAACACTGCATTCATCCTCCAGGGTATGGCAGGGTCAAGATTACTCATTTTTTGTTTTATTTTCAAAAATCCAGGACTTCACTAGTTTTTGTTTTTAATAAAAAACTTTTGAAAACGAGTGAAGATATAAAATATCATAGCCTGATAAAAAAAAAGTGAAAATCATGTTAGAAAATGGCTGTTAAACGTTGACATTTCTTTCAGTATAGCATTTGTTAGTGGGGTGATTATCCTAAGCAGATAAGGTGACGAGCTCAAACCTTAGCTTGAGTGGTACTTTGTCATATCCTGCACCACTTTTTCACAATTCCAGGGATTTTTGTGAAAATCAGTAAAACCTGAATAACCCTTATGAGATCTGGACCTTAAGACAGTATAACGGTTATGCTGAAGATTTAGTAGGAGGGTCATACACACTTTTGCAGAGCAGTGCAGTGTAGTGGTTAGAGATACACACTTGTGCAGAGCAGTGCAGTGTAGTGGTTAGAGATACACACTTGTGCAGAGCAGTGTAGCGTAGCGGTGAGAGATACACACTTTTGCAGAGCAGTGCAGTGTAGTGGTTAGAGATACACACTTGTGCAGAGCAGTGTAGCGTAGCGGTGAGAGATACACACTTGTGCAGAGCAGTGTAGCGTAGCGGTGAGAGATACACACTTGTGCAGAGCAGTGTGAGCGTGCAGAGCAGTGTAGCGAGCGGTGAGATACACACTTGTGCAGAGCAGTGTGCAGAGCAGCGTAGCGGTGAGAGACACACTTGTGCAGAGCAGCGGTGAGAGCACTTGTGCAGAGCAGTGCAGTGTAGTGGTTAGAGATACACACTTGTGAGCGGTGAGAGATACACACTTGTGCAGAGCAGTGCAGTGTAGTGGTAGAGATACACACTTGAGCAGAGCAGTGTAGTGTAGCGGTGAGAGATACACACTTGTGCAGAGCAGTGCAGTGTAGTGGTTAGAGTGCAGAGCAGTGCAGTGTAGTGGTTAGAGATACACACTTGTGCAGAGCAGTGTAGTGTAGTGGTTAGAGATACACACTTGTGCAGAGCAGTGCAGTGTAGTGGTGAGAGATACACACTTGTGCAGAGTAGTGTAGCGGTTAGAGATACACACTTGTGCAGAGCAGTGCAGTGTAGTGGTAAGAGATACACACTTGTGCAGAGCAGTGTAGTGTAGTGGTTAGAGATACACACTTGTGCAGAGCAGTGCAGTGTAGTGGTGAGAGATACACACTTGTGCAGAGCAGTGTAGTATAGTGGTTAGAGAGCCGGGCCTGAAGCTCTGTGATTGTAGGTACACAGGATATTGCCATGGTAACCCATGTGCCAGGTACCTCACCTGAGCAGCTTCAGTGGATATCCAGCTGCAAGAGTGGGCAGTGTGTGAAATGTGAAGCGTAAGTTTCTCTCGATAAGGGCGTCTTCCTTACTGCCTGACTGCACTGTTTTGATTTGATCATAGGTTTATTTAATGACAACAGGCCATTCCACCCATCTTAACTGGTCATTTTCCACACCGCCTGAAGCTTGTCCAGCGTATTGACTGTCCTAATGTGCCCTTTATTTAGCCGAGTATTAATACTGTGTGTTACATCTCTGGATGAGAGGCAGAACAGCTGTCATTCAGCCTCAGACTAAACGCACACATACAGTACAGAGACAGCATAAAATAATGTGTGAGTACCCATGTCTAAACCAGTACAGGTGACAACATTAAGGTGGCTGAACACTTCATTTCAAAAATCATTAATTACCTGTAAAATCTCTAAAATGCATGAAAGTTTTCATGTTAATTTATTTTTTGCAAGTTCTGGCAGTTTTCTCAGCTCAGAGCAATCGGGTATTTTATACAGTATTCAATTCTCGGAGTGAAGGTTGTAATCGCCATGCTTCCAGCGCAACAGAGTAATGATGTAAGATGATTTTGGGTGGCAGCGTAGTATAAATATCCAGCTGTTGAAATGGATACCGTGTGAAATAATGTAAGCCGCACAGGTCACCCTGGGTAAACGCCTCTGCTAAATGCCCAAATGTGATGTAATAACGGTGTGAGTTCCCAGGAATGGAGCCGGGGTGATAGAGCGGACCTTCATGCGTCAGGAGCCGTGTGTGTGATAAAGCAGAGAGCACTGTGGGACATTCTGTCTAATGATGTAGCAGAGGCAGGCCAGTTCAGCACGTCACCCTGACAGCACTGCGTCAAGCCCGGCTCTACGGTATGAGCAACGCGCCACCGTCTCACCACTCTGTGCCAACATAACAAAGCAGAGCTGGGTCTGTGTGTGTCTTTGTGTAACGTTACTGTAACAATGTGCCGCGCCAAGCCTGGGTCTGTCTGCAGCACTGCTGTCACACATCACTATGTAAACGTCACACAGAGAAATGTGTCAAACATGGAGTACAGCACCCATGGGGGGTGGGGGGGCAGAAGTTGGGGAATTGCAATCTTGGCACCCCACCTTCCTCAGAGCATGTGTTGCTAGGTGACATGTTTGCTTTGGCGAGATGGCAGCTGTGGGCTTTGTCTCCCTGTTCTCCCCTCTCTTGGGGGCTGTATTACATTAAAGCTTCTAGTTGCCCCCTTAACCAGAGTGACTTACACACTCTCTACACAGCTGGATATTAAATTAGGTAATTATGGTGAGGAACCGTGTTCAAGTGTGCAACAGCGGGGTCCTACCTGGGATCTGCACCCGCAACCCCTGCTCTTAAAGCAGAGTCCCTCGCCCTGCCCTTACCCCTCTGCACAGAGTCCCTCACCCTGCCCTTACCCCTCTGCACAGAGTCCCTCACCCTGCCCTTACCCCGCTGCACAGAGTCCCTCACCCTGCGCTGCCCTGCTGCCCTTACCCCTCTGCACAGAGTCCCTCACCCTGTGCTGCCCTGCTGCCCTTACCCCTTTGCACAGAGTCCCTCACTCTGCCCTTACCCCTCTGCACAGAGTCCCTCACCCTGCGCTGCCCTGCTGCCCTTACCCCTCTGCACAGAGTCCCTCACCCTGTGCTGCCCTGCTGCCCTTACCCCTTTGCACAGAGTCCCTCACTCTGCCCTTACCCCTCTGCACAGAGTCCCTCACCCTGCCCTTACCCCTCTGCACAGAGTCCCTCACCCTGTGCTGCCCTACTGCCCTTACCCCTTTGCACAGAGTCCCTCACTCTGCCCTTACCCCTCTGCACAGAGTCCCTCACCCCCTGCGCTGCCCTGCTGCCCTTACCCCTCTGCACAGAGTCCCTCACCCTGTGCTGCCCTGCTGCCCTTACCCCTCTGCACAGAGTCCCTCACCCTGCCCTTACCCCTCTGCACAGAGTCCCTCACCCTGCGCTGCCCTGCTGCCCTTACCCCTCTGCACAGAGTCCCTCACTCTGCGCTGCCCTGCTGCCCTTACCCCTCTGCACAGAGTCCCTCACCCTGCGCTGCCCTGCTGCCCTTACCCCTCTGCACAGAGTCCCTCACCCTGCGCTGCCCTGCTGCCCTTACCCCTCTGCACAGAGTCCCTCACCCTGCCCTACCCCCTCTGCCCTACCCTGCCCCCCTCTGCACAGAGTCCTCGCCCTGCCCTTACCCCTCTGCACAGAGTCCCTCACCCTGCCATTACCCCTCTGCACAGAGTCCCTCACCCTGCGCTGCCCTGCTGCCCTTACCCCTCTGCACAGAGTCCCTCACCCTGCCCTTACCCCTCTGCACAGAGTCCCTCGCCCTGCCCTTACCCCTCTGCACAGAGTCCCTCACCCTGCCATTACCCCTCTGCACAGAGTCCCTCGCCCTGCGCTGCCCTGCTGCCGTACTCCAGCGCTGTGCTGTTGATACATTTTGTTCTCCTTGGTGTTCTGGCACAGAAAGGGCTGATTTTGGCGCGACGCTTGGCCCAGCTCTTTCTGAGGACGCCGTCTCCTTATCGCGGCCTCTCGTCTGTCTGACGTCCAGCAGAACGGCGAATGGCGCACGGTGTGGAGCCCCCGGCCCTGCGGGAGTTTAGCGTCGCCGTGACGGAGAGTGCTGGCAGTATTATGGGATGGCAGGGCTCCCTGCAGGGACTTAAGGAGGGCAGCTGATCTCTGAAGGAGAGGGAAGAGGAGAGATGTTCAGGAACTGTGTGTGTGTGTGTGTGTGTGTGTGTGTGTGTGTGTGTGTGTGTGTGTGTGTGTGTGTGTGTGTGTGTGTGTGTGAGTGTGTGTAGGTGTGAGTGTGTGTGTGTGTGTGTGTGTGTGAGACATGGTGCACTCAATAGCTACAGTGTGTCTCGCTATTATCCCAGCATGCACAGCAGCTCCTGCAGCATGCCTGAGTCACCCAGGTCCTCTCTCTGTCCTCTCTCCTGTTTTCCTGTCCTCCTTCTGTCCCTCCTCACTCCATTTCTCTTCCCTTTCTCTCCCTTCCCCTTGCCTTCACCCACTGTTCCCCTCTCCTCCCCCCTCTCTTTCGCCTGGACAGACTCATTGAACAATGAACAAGGGGAAGCCAGGCACACACACACACACACACACACACATCTCATCACCAGACTAGCTGGGCTCTGGAGCACCCAAACACACTCTGACTAAGCATTACTGAGGAGGTCACATTACAGCTGCTCAAATGCTGCCTGCAGCCCTGTGAGCTCTCCCTCAGCTATGCACTGTAACTACGCTGTCTTTCTGCTACGCACTGATAACTACGCTCTCTCTCTCAGCTACGCACTGTAACTACGCTCTCTCTCTCTGAGCTATGCACTATAACTACGCTCTTTCTCTCTGCTACGCACTGATAACTACACTCTCTCTCTCAGATACGCACTATAACTACGGTCTCTCTCTCAGCTATGCACTGTAACTATGCTCTCTCTCTCTCAGCTATGCACTATAACTACACTCTCTCTCAGCTACGCACAATAACTACGGTCTCTCTCTCAGCTACGCACTGTAACTACACTCTCTCTCTCTCAGCTATGCACTATAACTACACTCTCTCTCAGCTATGCACTATACCTACACTCTCTCTGCTACTCACTGATAACTACACTCTCTCTCTCAGCTACGCACTGTAACTACGCTCTCTCTCTCTGAGCTATGCACTATAACTACGCTCTCTCTCTCTGCTACGCACTGATAACTACACTCTCTCTCTCAGATACGCACTACAACTACGGTCTCTCTCTCTCAGCTATGCACTATAACTACACTCTCTCTCTCTCAGCTATGCACTATAACTACCTCTCTCTCTCTCTGCTACGCACTGATAACTACACTCTCTCTCTCTGAGCTATGCACTATAACTACGCTCTCTCTCTCTCAGCTATTCACTATAACTATTCTCTCTCTCAGCTACACACTGATAACTACACTCTCTCTCTCAGCTACGCACTATAACTACGCTCTCTCTCTCTCAGCTATTCACTATAACTACTCTCTCTCTCTCAGCTACGAATTGATAACTATGCTCTCTCTCCCAGCTGGTAATCACACACACATTCTCAGCTACTCAGTGATAACTACGCTGTAACACACACTGATTCTGTGCTGTGTAACACACTGATACTGCGCTCTCTGTGCTGTGTAACACACTGATACTGCACACTCTGTGCTGTGTAACACACTGATACTGCACACTCTGTGCTGTGTAACACACTGATATTGCACGCTCTTTGCTGTGTAACACACTGGTACTGCACGCTCTGTGCTGTGTAACACACTGATACTGCGCTCTCTGTGCTGTGTAACACACTGATACTGCACTCTCTGGTGTTACAGGCTAGTTTTACCATCCCCACCTCCTGCTCTTCTGCTTTAAAACCCCTGGATGTCATTGGAATAGATCGGAAAGTTTTAGTCACAGGAAATGAACATGCTGTACATTCTTTCATGACATCTGAACAGACGTGTATTTTCAGATATCAGACATGTCGGTGTACGACAACATGAGCAAAGGTTTTTTCTGTAATATTTGCATCGTGAGTTTGGTTGAGTGCATCATGGTGTAACTGGGCCAACCTGTTGTAAGGTGAGAACAGTGGAGCTGTTCTCCAGGTCCTGGCCTGTAATGTTCCCGGCAGCAGGCAGACTGCCACCTCACACCTAACCTCCATGTTCCCTCGGTAACAGTGAGAGTGGTCTGGCAGAAAACACCTTCATTTCCGCCCCTCGGCGTAATTAGTGTAATTTGTAGCAGAAAAATGAGAGATAGTGTGTAATGGATTCATAATGAGTCATTCCTCAGAACTCCCCCGACGCGCTTGGCTGCATACAGCGGGAGCGTTAATTACCGGGCTGTGTTGCGTGCTCCGGCGAAGCGGCGGCGTCCCGAGAGAGCGAGCGGCTCCCTCTTATCTCCGTTAATAATTAGAGCGGCTCGCGCTGATCTCCGCACGCGCCCGGTGTCACCTCGCGGTGTTTCCCTCCACACCCGGAGCCACTGCCGGACCGCGAGCGAACGCCGCTCTCCCGCTACTCGCTGTCCGTGTTTTTATGTAATTAGTAGCCTCGTTCTGATTAATCGAATTCCGCCATTGATGATATTTCTGTTGTGAATGTAGGCTACAGTATACGTTATAAGGTAGTGTAGGCTACAGTATACGTTATAAGGTAGTGTAGGTTACAGTATACGTTATAAGGTAGTGTAGGTTACAGTATACGTTATAAGGTAGTGTAGGCTACAGTATACGTTATAAGGTAGTGTAGGTTACGTCATAAGGTAGTGTAGGTTACAGTTATAAGGTAGTGTAGGCTACAGGTAGTGTAGGCTACAGTTACGTTATAAGGTAGTGTAGGCTACAGTATACGTTATAAGGTAGTGTAGGTTACAGTATACGTTATAAGGTAGTGTAGGCTACAGTATACGTTATAAGGTAGCTGTCGGTCAAAGACTTCTTTGAACCAAACAGAAGGCTTTGCTCCCCACAGAAAATATCAACACTGATTCACTCAACCTCTCTCCCCCATCACTGCTTGTGCGGAGGTGTTATCCTTGTTAATGAATTGAAGAAATAAAAGAACTACCTACAAATACATAAAAATATAAACATATATATATATGTTTTTATATATATTTTAATTTCAGATCTGTCTTTAATTCCCAGCCTTCAGTTTGCTTCAGCAGTACCCAGGCATGTCCCTACTGGCAGTACATAGTAAGCAGTGGTGCGCCCACTTTGGAAAACCGTGTATTTATCAGGCCTAATTTAGGAAAACAGGACCGACCTGAATGTGGGTAGAGACTGCATGGGTATGAGGTGAGCGCTACGGCTAGCTCCTAAAATAGGCCTCATATCGTGGTGATTCTCCTGGTGCAAAGGCAGACAGGTGTGCAGGTGGAAACTGTAGTCAGACAAGGATCAGATAAGGACTTTGGCTCTGTCCGAGGAACTGAAGAGTTCCTTTGGCTCATCGAAGAAGTAAGACCCACACACAGACTTACAAGTGGATTTTGCTTGGAAACTGATAGCTTCTCAGGATCTTCATTGATTGTTCTCTCTCTCTGTGCAGATAGGCTCTTGATTAAGGTGATTCTTATTGCCTATATGAAACAGTCAGAATAAAATACATTTTGTTATGCTGTATTTTTAAGATAGTGATGTGTCCTCCACTGAAAACTAAGCCAATTTGAATACATAGCGCTCTGAACTACCCAAACCCAGCCTCTAAGGACCATTCAGGCAGCAGTTAGCACAAATTGCACCTAGCAATGAACCGACATGTTAAAAGACTTTAACTTAAAAATGCATATTAATATTCTTGGGGAAACGACATTACAGCTCACTTGCAGAGAAATCTTTTAGCTGTTTGAAGTGCCCATAATGCAATTTCTCTTAAGACTTTATCTGAGAAGAAGGGAGCCCAGGGATGGGTTTACGAACTGCGAGAGATCAAATACTCCTCAGAACATCTTTATTAAGATGGGAAAATGGATGAACATCCTTTTCTCCACTTTGCAAATGTACTGTTTGACTGACTGGAAAGACCCAGTGTGCTGAGGGGGCTCACTCACGCAGGGAACTCAGAGAATATAAAACATTTTCAACATTTTAAGGAGGGGTTTATTGCTTAATGAAAACAATCATTGTGAGAGGAAAAAAACTGAATTTATTCATTTATATTTCACCACAGCAGATCAAAAGCCCCGCCACACTAACACGCACACACACTCACACGGACACACTCACACACACACAGTAACGAAAATCACCATAAGGATATGTATGACACAAATTCAACATCCAATTCAAAACAGCAACAATTCTCTGCTGATTGAATAATCAATGGAAACATTGTAGTTCACAGAAATTAGATAATATCTTTCAATAAAAGCGTGAAACTTTTAATGAGCTTTGGATAAATGATGTATGACTATGTGAGGCCTGAAGCTATGATCCTGTAATTTTACGGTCAGTTTCAGTTTCTTTGTTTTTGATGTGGCTTGATGTGTAAACCTTAGATAATAATTATGTCTTACATTTGATTACAATAATATAGATATTATTGTTTAGATATCTTCATTACATTTAAATCATAGTTTACTTGAGTTTAAATAATTTAAAGACTTCATAATATAGCAGAATCTTTCCTTCTGTGATCTCTGTCCCGTAAGACCATGTGGCAAGTGCTGTGGTTGGAGGAGGCCGTTTACATAACCTGAGTAATCTTTGCTCAGGCACCCATCTTAAGAGCGTGGCTGGAGTCTGTGCTGGAGTCGGACCGCTCTTAATTCATGTCTGATAAACATCTTCCCCTCGTAAAACGCTTGGTGCTTAAATATCTCATGGTGAGAAAGTGCCAGAAACCCCACAAGCAAACGGCTCTCACTTCATCTACTGCGCTTCACTCAGTCACCCAGAACAGCTGTATGAAAGAAACAATATCTTATCATGGCACTGCAGAATATGACAAAAAAATATGAATAATACTTCTATGATATGATACATCTACACTTTCATGACTTCACTAACTCTTACAAATGCCATTAATATTGCTGTATGAATTAGTAGCTATATTAATATTGGTACATTACATTAATATTGCTATATGAATTAATAGCTGTATTAATATTGTTACATTAATATTGTTGATCTGGAAGCAGTGTGATCAATGCTGTATCATTCTCTTACAGTCTCACTTTCTTAATGCTAATTACTCATTTCATAAGTGTGCATATATTCGGACCAATCAGGGATGCCCCATTAGATACAGGGTGTGGACTGTAAAGACAGCATTTCCATATAATGCTGTCCGACCAAAGGTAATGCCGGGGTGTGTGAAGTCACACCTTCATGCCACGCCCTGATAGGCCAGATGAAATAAGGATATGAGTACATATAGAGACAAACACAGAGGCTCGCTGACTGTAATGCAGGCCTGATTCAGGGTCAACCCAGAGAGACCCATATTCTGATCAGTCCCAGCCTGGCCAGCTTAGAACTCCTCCCAACTTCCCATGATGCACTCTGCTAATGAACCAACTGTCAGTCAATAGTTCTACCCAATCACAATGTTTGAGTCATGAATACATGAACTGCCCCAACCAATCAGATCCACCCTCAGAAATCTGCAGGAACCAATCAAGTTGCAGGAAACCTGGTTCAGGATGGTTAAGAAAGCCGTCCAGAAGGACTCACAGAAGTTGAGTTTTGTGGTTAGCTCAGTTGCTCCCTGGCTTATGCAAAATTGTTTTTCTGCTCACTAGGCTAAAAAGTGCCAGGAAGTTCTTTTTAGCTAGGGCACTTCATTGCCCCTGTTTAGTGAATCATTGTGCTTCTGAATAAAATATGAAGGCATTAACATTCTGCTGTGAGTTAATAGTTCCTGCCGGCCAGTTGGGCGAGGTACCTAACTTCCTGGTTCCTTCAGCTCACTCTAATCCACAGAAACCTAAATGTTTTCATTTCATTAGCTCTGGAAAGGCCTTAATTGAAGTGCTCAGCCAATTAATATGCTCTGGATAGAAGGAGGTGATAGTGTTAAACAACAGCCAGGAGCCAGTTGACTTTTCAGTCATTAAATCAGGGAGAATTCAGGCATTTTGGCTGAAAGAGCAGGAGCAGGCAGCACTGATCCACACAGCATTAAGTGATCAAATCCCTCTGCGACCTTTGACCCCGAGTGAGCAAATCTGAGGGTCGGAGAAGGGAGATGGTCATAACCATTGATCAAACACATCTGTTTCTTAACTGCTGAGAGCCAGAGGTGGAGCCATGTTGGTCCAACCAATCAGATTACCGGTGACATCACCAGTAATTCTTGCCTGCCTGCAATAATAAAAGGAAAGATTTACAGAAACGTTGTTTATATATGTATCTGAATGAAACTTATGTAAGATACCCCTTTGATTATTTTCCTAATGGTTTGTTTATTGTAATGATTGCTGGTTTAATCATTTTACCATGTTAAGTGAAATCAGAATCCAGTTACTTGTTTATTTAATTT
The DNA here is from genome assembly GCA_022829145.1 of Albula goreensis. Lineage (NCBI taxonomy): Eukaryota > Metazoa > Chordata > Actinopteri > Albuliformes > Albulidae > Albula > Albula goreensis. The sequence continues at coordinate 38,033,689 of CM040750.1, forward strand.
TTGGCCTATTTAGAGCTGGGTGAAGGTGCGTGATGTGAAACACAGATAGGGCAGCGGCCCTGCCTGCACAGTGTGCCAGCCGAGCCGGAGCCGCCCCTTGCCCAGCGGATGCATCCCGCACTGATGAGGGTGATTAGCGCAAACACCACCAATGGCGCCAGGGTCATCATAAACTGAAAAACGGAGAGCCAGACCTCGTCTGATGGGTAATTGTGTTTTTTTCATGGCGCTGTCCAGATGCATCACATTATACACAGTGTTGGGGGGTTGGGGTGAAGTAAATCTAGTTTAGGTGCTTCTGTAGAGCATGTGCACAGGCTAATCCACCTGTCATTATGCCAATTACCCAGGATGGGTCTCAGGGCCGGGGCCAGGGGCGCTGACATGGCGGGCTGGTAGTGAGGGTGGGCGGGGTCTCAGGGCCGGGGCCAGGGCGCTGACATGGTGGGCTGGTAGTGAGGGTGGGCGGGGTCTCAGGGCCGGGGCCAGGGGCGCTGACATGGTGGGCTGGTAGTGAGGGTGGGCGGGGCCTCAGGGGCGCTGACATGGTGGGCTGGTAGTGAGGTGGGCGGGGCCTCAGGGTCGGGGCCGGGGCCAGGGGCGCTGACATGGTGGGCTGGTAGTGAGGATGGGCGGGGCCTCAGGGCCGGGGCCAGGGCGCTGACATGGTGGGCTGGTAGTGAGGGTGGGCGGGGTC